>SMDT01001983.1:0-489870 GCA_005392925.1 Aquilaria sinensis | reverse complement strand
TCGTCAGAGCAGGGGCAAATTCATTGGATGTTTTCACCTCCTCGACATAGGGATCAAAAGCGACCTTCCCTGTGACAAACAAAATTTTAGGAATCGCTTTTCAAAAAACTTCATTCCAATTAAAGCCCTCTTGAAAAGTGAATCCATTCATCATGACAGTAAGGAAGGATGGATTAACTATTTTAAGAACATCAATAAGTTGCAAATTGAAAGGAGAGCCCCCTGGTCCACCTCCACCCGCGTCATCTATTGTTGTGGCGATTGCCCATGGGTTCCGCTTCTCGATATATGGGGAGGAACAAGTTATGCCCCAGCCCAAGTACGGAAGCAATTTGGGTCTATGCAATTTATACCCATGACTCACAATCTAAGTAAATTGGAATTCTCACACGAAGATTCAATGGCGAATAAGTTTACGATGGGTATTTTAATTGCATGAAAAAGGCTATTTGTACTGAAGTCCGGCCCTATTCTTTCTCCCACTGCCCACTGTGAATGGAGAAATAATCGAAAGAAAGGAATAGTGCTGCCCGATGATGCTCCCAGAAAGTTGGCAAAAAAAGAACTTGAAAAAAATTAGAGGAGGAAAAAGAGAAGAACAAGAGAATGCTTATCGATATACAATAGCTCAGTCACAAAACACAACACCTCGAAGAAAAAGTTGAATGTAAAAAACAAATCATCTCTCAATTAGTCGAAGAAACTGATCAAAAAGAGATGAGAGCAAGATACTGGGAAGATCAATACAGACTTTCTCAGGATCAAACAGAAGTGTTTTCATTGCATGCATGCATTACATCAATCACATACATGTAAAGTCTAATAAAATGAATCTCACTTTAAAAAGGTAAAATTGGCCCTCAACACCGATATTCAACTCGGCTCCAAACAAGACTTATGGCAGAGCAAACCGAAGGACGTCTCACAGATATTGAGTCCAAGATAGAAAGCATGGCCGAGCAAATGAAACAATTAATGGAGCTAATCAAGGGGAAAGCAACCCAAGTCCCCGTCAAAGAGCCACAAGATCCCACTTATCCCCCGGGATTCACCCCACAACGGATCTCAGTTCAGGAAAATCTGTTTCAGGAATCAGGTCCGTCCGCTAGCATTCACCTGAAACAAAATACTGCCTATGAAGAGAAGAAGACACTATCAAAGGAAGAAGGAGAATCTCAAAAGCTTGAGACAATAGAGAAGAGGCTTCGGGCCATTGAAGGAGGCACTATATTTGGATCTCTCTCGGTAGATGATCTCTGCTTGGTGCCAGATGTTGTGATTCCCTCAGACTTTAAGGTGCCAGACTTTGTGAAATATGATGGAACAAGTTGCCCCATCACTCACATTACACTGTTTCTAAGAAAAATACAACCACTCACAAAAGACGAGAAGGTGTGGATAGCACTTTTTCAAGAAAGTCTTACAAAGTCAGCACTACAATGGTATCTAAGTCAAGGTCCAAGAAACATCAAAACATGGAATGACCTCGCTCAGGCTTTCATCAATAACTACAAACATGTCATGGACTTGGCCCCGGATCGCCAAACTCTCCAGAATATGGAAAAGAAAAAGCAAGAAACCTTCAAGGAGTATGCTCAAAGATGGAGGGACTTAGCCGCACAAGTTCAGCCACCCATGATGGAGAGAGAAATGGTTACTTTATTTGTCCAGACACTGAAGTACCCATACTACGACAAACTTATTGGCAATTCGGCAACCAATTTCTCAGACATTGTCATGTCTGGAGAAAGAATCGAGCACGGGATTAGGACCGGGAAGATCACTGAATCCTTTAATGATGCCATGAAAAGAGGAGGACCATCCAGAAGAAAGGATGAGGAAGTACAACAAATAGGACGCGGAAGAGGGATTCCCCTCGTGGGTACTGTGGCTACTGGGCCTCGCCTATCCTACTCTACCAATAGGCCCAATGATTATCCTCCCAATAGGCCCAACAATTATCCTCCCAACAGGCCTAATCAATTACGGCCACCTGTTCCGACCCCTCCAGTACCCACACAAAGACCAAGAGAAGTTTTTGCGCCAATTCCTATGACTTACACTGAGTTATATCCAAAGCTCATTGAAAGTCAACTTATCCGTCTAATTCCTACAAGGCCACTGCAACCCCCATATCCAAGGTGGTATGACCCCAACATAACTTGCCCATATCATGATGGCGTTGCGGGCCATGGCCTGGAAAATTGCCTAGCATTGAAACGCATAGTCCAACAATTAATCGAGTTAAAGTGGTCGGACTTTTCCAATGAACCGAATGTCACTCACAACCCATTGCCGCCTCATCAAGCTAAACCAGTCAATATGATAGAGGAACACCGACTGATAAAGAAGTCAGTCAATGACATTACAACCCCTCTTAAGCATGTATACTCATGCCTTGTGAAAGAAGGGGTCATCATTGGAAAGCCTTCTCTTGGACACAAAGAAATCAAAGGTGAAGAATGGTGTGATTTTCATGACAGTAAGGGTCATTCCATTCAGGAATGCTCAGAATTCCGTGAGAATCTACAAAGACTCATAGACTCATCCCAACTCAGCATTTTTATGTCAGATAAAGATGTTGATGCAAATGTAATCATTAAAGAGTGAGAAGTCAATGCTATGCCAAGACCACTAGTCATACCAATTTCAAAACCTACTGTCAAGCCTTTAAGGATTCAAGTCCCGACTCCATTCCCCTACAAATCAGATAAGGCTGTTCCATGGAAGTATGATTACACTTCCAACATTACATCAACTCCGTTAGAGGTTGGGAGTATGACTAGAAGTGGTCGATGTTATTCTCCGGAGCAGATGGATAAGCTCCAACAAGATAAGAATATCACAGACCCAACAAACGGGCCTATTAGCACAAATACATCAGAAGAGCAAGGGGTGCCTCGAGCAGTAACAGATGAACAAGCTGGTGAGTTTCTCAAACTCATAAAGCAAAGTGAGTATAGTATCGTGGAGCAGTTAAACCGCCTGCCAGCAAAGATTTCCATACTCTCACTACTCTTAAGTTCTGACGCTCATCGAGAAACCCTCCTTAAAGTCTTGAACAAGGCCTATGTTGAGCAAGATATTTCTGTGAATAATTTTGACCACCTCGTCAACAACATCACGGCACAAAATCTCATCACATTCACTGACGATGAGATACCAGCAGAAGGAAGAGGTCACTCTAAGGCTCTACATATTTTGATTAAGTACAAAGATCGAATTATGGCTAGAGTCCTTATCGACAATGGGTCAGCTCTAAATGTAATGCCACTTGAAACCTTACATAAGCTTGGTATAGACCCATCATACCTCAACAACAGTCATATCATCGTTCGAGCATTTGATGGGACGAGGAGAGATGTTGTTGGAGAAATAGAGCTGCCGATAGGGATCGGCCCCTGTGTCTTCCACATCACATTCCAAGTTATGGACATTAACCCTTCTTATACTTGTCTGTTGGGAAGACCATGGATCCATATGGCCGGGGCAATTCCCTCTTCATTACATCAAAAACTGAAATTCATCATTGAAGGAAAATTAATAACAGTCTTTGCTGAAGAAGACATTCTGCTATCTAGACCTGCGGATGCTCAGTATGTCGAGGTCAATGAAGATGTACCTGATTGCTCTTTCAGGTCTTTTGAAATTGTTAATGCTACCTATGTCAGTGAATATGGAGAAGAACCCGTGCCTAGCATCTCCAAAACAAGTCGCATGGTCGCCAAACTCATGATGAAAGGAGGATACTCACCGGGGTTAGGTCTGGGACAAGATTTACAAGGAATCCCAGAGCCATTGAAAATCTCTGCAAATGAAGGGAAATACGGCCTAGGTTTCACACCGACAAGGCAAGATAAAATGAAGACGATAGCTGAAAAGAGAGAAAAGAGGATTGCACGACTAAAAGGGCATCCTCTAGAGGAAAGAAATCTGGATATCCCTGACATCACTGAAACATTCGTGAGTGGTGGCTTGATTCCAAAAAATGACAATGAAGGCGCGCTGACCATCGGCATCAACAAGTCTTTTGAAAGACTTTCGATTAAGGCAATAATCAGTGATTCACCCGAAAATGAGGAGCTCGTTCAACCCTGTAGCCCACGGGATATGCTGAACAATTGGGAGGCGATAGAACTGCCTGTTGTAATCGAGAGCTTTTCAAAGTAATTTAATAGTAAAAACCTCCTAAAGAAAGGTTCAATCAATAGGGTGTAGTCTTTGCTTAAGTGAACCTTTTAGTTATTGCTTTTCATTCCAATAAAGTTGTGATTTATGCACATTATAAATAAAGCACCAATTTGCATCCATCTCATTCTCGCCATTTTCTCTTCTCTCTTTTCTCTCTGGCTAATGCAGACCTGAAACTCTCTTTGATGACAATGAAAGAATGAACTTTGATAATCCTGTAAACACTGCTGACTCGGATGACGAAGATCTTCAAATATCTCCTGAGTTATTAAAAATGATCGAGCAGGATGAAAAAGAAAGAGCAACAAGTCAGGAACCAACTGAGACATTCAACTTGGGAGACAATCAGGATGTAAAAGAAGTTAAGATTGGCACTCTATTTCCTCCTGAAGAGAAAGAAGAACTAATCCACTTATTGAAGGAATATGTGGACGTATTTGCTTGGTCATACCAAGATATGCCCGGCTTAAGCTCGGACATAGTGCTACACAAAATACCATTGAAGCCTGGGGCGAAGCCTGTCAGACAGAAGCTACGAAGATTAAAGCCGGATCTGATCTTGAGAGTAAAAGATGAGATTCGAAAGCTATGGGATGCCGGATTCCTTGGAGTCGCTGAATATACAGAATGGGTTGTCAACATAGTTCCAGTTGAAAAGAAAGAGAGTGGGAAACTAAGAGTTTGTCAGGACTACCGGCCCTTGAACGAGGCCAGCCCTAAAGATAACTTCCCACTTCCTCACATTGATACGCTGGTGGATAATACCGCGGGAAACTCCTACTTTTCCTTCATGGATGGCTTTTCTGGATACAATCAAATCAAACTCGATCCAGATGATATGATAAAAACTGCTTTTATTACCCTTTGGGGTACCTTCTACTATAAGGTGATGCCTTTTGGGTTAAAGAATGCTGGTGCTACATATCAAAGAGCCATGGTCGCCTTATTCCATGACATGATGCATAAAGAAATTGAAGTATATGTAGATGACATGATTGTCAAAACTTTCACTGCTGGGGGCATCTAAATGTACTGAGAAAACTATTCGACAGACTTCGCAGGTATCAACTAAAATTGAATCCTGCCAAATGTACTTTCGGAGCCTCTTCAGGAAAGTTATTGGGTTTCATGGTAAGCAAAGATGGGATTCGAGTTGACCCAAGTAAAGTCAAGGCGATACAAAAAATGCAACCCCCGAAGACTCCAAAACAAGTAAGAAGTTTTCTGGGCAGAATCAACTTCATAGCAAGGTTCATATCACAATTGACGTCCAAGTGTGAACCTCTTTTCAAATCACTAAAGAAGAACAATCCGATTGAGTGGAATAATGAATGTCAAGAGGCATTTGAGAAAATTAAGCAATACCTATCAAATCCACCAGTCTTGGTACCACCCCGATCTGGAGAACCGTTGATTCTATACTTATCAATACAGGATTCTTCATTAGGATCCGTATTGGGTCAACGCGATGAGACAAGCAAGAAAGAGCATGCAATTTACTACTTGAGCAAGAAGCTTACCACATATGAAGCAAAATACTCAGTAGTAGAAAAGTCTTGTTGTGCCCTTGCATGGGTAGCAAACCGACTACAACACTACATGCTCAACAACACCACATTGCTGATCTCCAACACTGATCCCATCAAATACATCTTTGAGAAACCCGCTTTATCAGGAAGGATCGCAAAATGGCAAATGCTGTTGTCTGAATACGACATACAGTATGTCACCCAGAAGGCTGTAAAAGGGAGTGCGATTGCTGAATATCTGGCTGATAGAGCATTGGATGATTATGAGCCAATGAGAATGGACTTTCCTGATGGAGATATAATGACGATAGAACAGGAAGTCTCTGAAGATGATGAAACATGGAAAATGGCGTTCGATGGAGCATCTAATGCTTTGGGACAAGGGATTGGAGCTATACTCATCTCTCCAAGTGGAGAACAGTTCCCCCTCACAGCAAAAATCACATTTCCTTGTACCAACAATATAGTAGAATATGAGGCATGTGCTATGGGACTCCAAATGGCACTGGGACTGAAGGTACGAAATCTCCGAGTTTATGGGGATTCCGCATTGGTCATATATCAAATAAATGGAGATTGGGAGACAAGGGATTCAAAATTGATCCCTTACCAAAAGCTCATACTAGACTTGGCAGGAAAATTTAACAGTATAAGCTTCCATCATCTTCCAAGGGAAGATAATCAAATTCCGGACGCCTTAGCTACTTTAGCTGCCATGTACAAGATAAGCGACCCTGAGCATACTCCTGTTTTCGAAATGAAAATACTAGATTCCCCAGCTTATTGCATGAGCGTGGAGGAAGAATTGGATGGGAAACCTTGGTATCATGATATCAAGAAATACCTCCAAGAACGAGTATATCCACCAGAAGCATCAGAAAATGACAAGAAATTTTTACGAAGATTGTCAATGGGTTTTCTTTTAAACCTAGACATACTTTATAAGAAAACCCCAGATTCGATGCTACTTCGCTGTGTAGATGCTCATGAAGCACGAAAGATCATGGAAGAAGTTCATGCTGGAATGTGTGGAGCACACACTAGTGGTCATACCATGGCAAGACAAATAATGAGGGCTGGCTACTATTGGCTCACATTAGAAAGTGATTGCATCAATCACGTAAGAAAATGTCATAAGTGCCAAATATATGCCAACAAGATCCAGGCTCCACCTGCCCCTCTTAATGTAACAGCAATACCTTGGCCTTTTGCTATGTGGGGAATTGATGTCATTGGAGCAATTACCCCCAAAGCTTCTAATGGTCACAAATTCATTCTAGTGGCAATAGACTACTTCACCAAATGGGTAGAAGCTGTGTCTTATGCAAATGTAACTCAAAAGGTGGTATGCCGGTTCATTAAGAAAGAGATCATTTGTCGCTATGGGTTGCCAGAGTGTATCATCTCAGACAATGCCACGAACTTGAATAATGCAATGGTGTAGACTTTGTGCCGATAGTTCAAGACTAAGCATCTCAATTCAGCACCTTATCGACCGATGATGAATGGCGTAGTAGAAGCAGCCAATAAAAATATCAAGAGGATTATTGAAAAAATGATTGTCACTTATAAGGACTGGCATGAGATGTTACCTTTCGCACTACATGCTTACAGAACTTCTATCCGTACTTCTACTAGAGCAACTCCTTTTTCTCTAGTATATGGTATGGACGCCGTACTGCCCATTAAAGCTGAGATTCCTTCATTGAGGGTGCTAATGGATACCCAATTGAAAGAAGTAGAATGGGTCAGGGCTAGATATGAGCAATTAAACCTAATTGATGAAAGAAGAATGACGGCCCTCTGCCATGGGCAACTTTATCAAAGGAGGATGATCCGCGCTTACAATAAAAAGGTTCGCCCACGACAATTTCATGAAGGTGACATAGTGCTCAAGAAAATTCTACCCATTCAGCATGATTCTAGAGGAAAATGGACACCAAACTATGATGGACCATATGTGGTGAAGAAAGCCTTTTCAGGAGGGGCTCTAATTCTGACAGAAATGGATGGACGAGAGCTACCAAAACCAGTAAATTCAGATTCAGTGAAGAAATACTTTGCATAATGATGAAGTTTTCGGACAGAAGGGAAGAAGTGGATACAGGGTTGCCAAGGGAAGTTAATCAAAGTTGTCAAAGAGAGCGTTCTTCTCTAGACTTTCATTGTTCAAGATAAGCGACCCAAGAGCATTATATTCTCTTACTCATAAATGAAAAGCCAATTCTCTTTAGCTTATTGCATCGAATCTCAGGAACAATTGGATGGGAAAATTGGTATCATGATATCAAGAAATACCTCCAAGAATTGAGTATTTTAACCAGAAGCTTCACTTTGTTCGTAGAAATATCCCTAACGTGGTTTGTCAATTTTGGATCTTCTTGTAAACCTAGACGTACTTTCACAAGAAAAAAGACACGTTAGCATATTATTGCTGGGTAAATGCTAATTTTAACCCCTAAATATCTTCCTTTTAAGAAATAATCCTTAAAACTTTAAAACCTCACTTACCCGCCACCATTCATGTCTCCGCTGTCGCTCACCCTCACCTGCCGCCATTCACCCCTTTTATCTAACCCGACCATGCTAGTTGCCATCATGATCAACACCCAAACCTCATTTTTCCATCACCGTACCCGTCATCGACTGCCTCCCTTTTGGTGCCAAGACCACCCTTCCATGGTGTTTCCTTTGCTCGTCAATCTCCAAAGCCCAGTGATTTGCTTGCCGCTGCCTCCCTCTCTCTGATCCTCTTCATCAATCACCACTTATCAAACCCCTTACCTTCCTTCTCAACCTCTCCCTCCCCCCAGATCACCCTTGCCTGCAAATCCACCCACTATCTAGATGTCTGCCAATCCTCATTCTCCCAATCCCCCTCTTTCCCCTCCAACCCCTCCCTTATCTAGATCATCCAATCAACATTCTTCTTCTCAAACGGAACCCTCTCTAGACCAAAGGCGTGATTGAGTATGTTAATTTTGAAGTTCCGTATTTGTGATAGATCTATCATAACAATATCACAGATGAATATTAAGTGTAGAAAAGCAATAAAATTGATTGTCCGTTGTCAATGCCTTGACATCCCAAGGCCTGCAACTCTGCTCGCGAGGCGTCAACCCTAGCCTGACACTGGAGAACGGAGATCGTCCAAATAAGTTCTGGTGAGTTGACGTGGGCGGAAGGGTCTTGGAGTAGAAGACGGTGGTGTCATAAGCACGAGTGGCGGCGACGAGCTCGGAGTAGGGCTGAGCGAAATTGGAGTAAGAGCCGAGCACGCGAAACTAAGGAGCGAAATTCGATTCGCGAAACAGGGATGATGAATAGGAAAAAGAGAATCGAAGGACATAGACGATGGATTTGCATATCTTGATTTTGTTTTGGCTTGATTTTTTCGATTTGGAATAAGAATGCAGTATTTTTGGAGAGGAATCGCAAGCGGACTCGCAGGCGGGGGATGCTGGAGAGGGGTGAATGGCGGTGAGTGAGGGTGAGCAACAGCGGAGACAGGTGAATGGTGGCGGGTGAATGGGGTTTTAAAGTTTTAAGGATTATTTATTAAAAGGAAGATTTTTGGGGGTCAAAATTAGGATTTTTCCCAACAATACTATGCTAACGTGTCTTTTTCCGTGTGAAATAACGACTTCCGTCACAAAAAGGTCCAAAATGGAACGTTTGAACCACGTTAGGGATACGCTACGAACAAAGTGAAGGTTAGGGTTAAAACAGGAACAATAATTAAAGGTTAGGGGTAGTGCATGCAATTTACATTCAACTTTTATATTCCCTTATACAAAAATAAAAAGTCAATTCTCTCTAGCTCTTTTTCTTCAAATCTCACATTCTTGCTGGCCTCAAGTGTGCAATAAATTGTGACTTTGTAGGAAGGATAGTAATAATTAAAACTCAGAAAAAGCAAAGACCGTAGATTACTTTGATAAGCTTTATGAATTAAAACAGGTAAGATCGAGGTCCTGCTTTGCGAACGGCACAAAACATTGGCTAACAGGGAAAAAGGAGTAACAAATCTTCGGGAGATGGCCTTGGTGGTTGCCTGGATGATCGCTTCAAAAGTCTTACAATTGAAAATAGGAGCATGATTATATCAACAAGAAGGAAGCATACTCACGAATGTTTCAACAGGGATGACTATCCAAAGAGGCATAAAGTATGATGCGGGAAAACGTTAAGGAAGTTGAGACCAAAATTCAGGAACAAGTCAAGAAAAACTTCTTTGAAGGGGCTTTCGAAAAGAATTGAGCTTTTGAGGCAATGGACAAGAGCTGAGAAGCATAAAGAGATTCAATGGTAGTCCGAGAAGGCAATCACAAAAAGGATCCAGTAAAGCAAAGACATGAAGAACTAGATCCATGCAAAAAAAAAAAAAAAAAAAACAAAAAAAAAAAAAAAAAAAAAAAGAGCCATCAGTTACACATGCTCTGCATTCATGCATTTCACATCATGCATGCATGGCTTTTACATAACAGGGATCAAATGGAAAGCATATCCACGGCATGATTACAATAGTATAAGCTGAGACTTCAACGTCATCAGCTCATTCCAGTCTATCACTGGATGCACAGCTAATACGCTGGACCAAGCCGCGTCAAGAATTCAACATTATGGTCAAGGATAAGGTAGACATCAAAAAATATTGTCGTTGACAATTTGTCAAAAGCTGGCAATGGATTCGATAATCGAGGCTACACCCATAAGGACAGGATTGACGTCAGCTCAATGGAATATAAAAAATAAGAGATAGCTATGGTCAAGGATAAGGTAGACATCAAAAAATATTGTCGTTGACAATTTGTCAAAAGCTGGCAATGGATTCGATAATCGAGGCTACACCCATAAGGACAGGATTGACGTCAGCTCAATGGAATATCAAAGATAAGAGATAGCTATGGTCAAGGATAAGGTAGACGTCAAGAAATATTGTCGTTGACAATTTGTCAAAAGCTGGCAATGGATTCGATAATCGAGGCTTCACCCAAAGGATTCGATAATCGAGGCTTCACTCATAAGGACAGGATCGACGTCAGCTCAATGGAATATCAAAGATAAGAGATATCTATGACATCAAAATATTGTCAAAAAGTAGGATCCATTTTTCCGGTTAAGTGGCGGATACGGTACTCCGTGACTCTCAAGTCGGTTGTCTCAGTTGCCCATAATAACTGATTCCTTCCTCCCTTCTTTCTTTTATTTCCTTCTAGAAAATGGATCCTACTCTTTCTGCCTTGCGAAAATACTTTCCTTCTCTCCCAATGAACATTCTTAAAAAGATTTACCGAGTTCGCTGTGAACGATTAAGAGTTTTGATGCACAAAGGAATCCCTGAAGATGTGCGGTGGTTAATTGAAGCTAAGGTTCGTCTGGCAGGTGAACTCCCAGATGCATTTGTGTCTCACATGCCTGGCATAGGCAAAAGCTCTTATGCCAAAAAGCGAAGAGCGAAAAGGTTACAAGTCTGTCATAAATGTGGTCGATGGACTTGTAATACTAAATGTCGTTCTTTAGGAATGATCTCCGATAATCGAGAAGATAAAATACGATTCATCAAGAATGGCCTGAGTAAGGATTCGTTGGATGATATCCGATTGACTCTTGAGACGCATTCTTGTGGATCAGTGCAACGTGAACTTCTTGGTTTATGGAGTATTTTTCACGAAGAACGAGAGCGTTATAGTCCCGGGAATCTGACTTTAAAAGACCCTGTTTGCCAGTTTGTAAGAAAACTGGATGGGAAGCAAATCCCCGACTCATAGAAGGCGTTGAAGCCGTTACTGGACGTAAAACCAGTGGAAGATGTGAGCCACAGTCACAATTACTGTACATACAATTTGTCATATTTGGAAAATTTACCTTTTCTTTTGACAATAATGTACTTGCTCCTGTAAGCGTAATTAACACGTTATCCTTTCATCGCTATAAATGCGTGTTCTTCTTTCCGGTTAAGTAGCGGATACGGTACTCCGTGACTCTCATAGTCGGTTATTTCAGTTTCCTACAATAACTGATTTCTTTCCTCTCTTCTCTCAAATTCTTCTCTCATCAATGGATTCTACTCTTTCCACCCTGCGAAAGTACTTTCCTTCTCTCCCAATAAATGTTCTTAAAAAGATTTACCAAGCTAGATGTGAAAGAATCAGAGTTTTTATACACAAAGGCATTCCTGACAATGTGCGGTGGTTAATTGAAGCTAAGGTCCGTTCGGCTGGTGAAGTTTCAGATGCATTTATGCCCCGTATGCCCGGCTTAGGTAAAAGCGCTTATGCCAAAAAGCGAAGAGCAAAGAGGCTAGGCGTTTGTCATAAATGCGGACGATGGAATTGCGATACTAAATGTCGCTCTTTAGGATTCATCTCCAAAAATCGTGAAGATAAAAGAAAATTCATTAAGAATGGCCTGCGTAAGGAATCTCTGGAGGATATCCGAGGGACTCTTGAAACGCATTCTTGTGGAATAGTGCAACGTGAAATTGTCGATTTATGGAGGACTTACCATAAAGAACGAGACCGTTACAGTCTTGGGAATCTGACTTTAAATGACCCTGTTTGCCAGTTTGTAAGAAAACTGGATGGGAAGCAAATCCCCGACTCATAGAAGGCGTTGAAGCCGTTACTGGACGTAAAACCAGTGGAAGATGTGAGCCACAGTCACAATTACTGTACATATAAGCTGTCATTTTGAAAAAATTTACCTTTTCTTTTGACAATAATGTACTTGCTCCTGTAAGCGTAATAAACACGTTATCCTTTCATCGCTATAAATGCGTGTTCTTCTTTCTGGTTAAGTAGCGGATACGGTACTCCGTGACTCTCAAAGTCAGTTATTTCCGTTTCCTACAATAACTAATTTCTTCCTTTCTTCTCTCAAATTCCTCCTTCATCAATGGAGTCTTCTCTTTCCGCCCTGCGAAAGTATTTTCCTTCCCTCCCAATAAATGTTCTTAAAAAGATTTACCAAGCTAGATGTGAAAGAATCAGAGTATTTATGCACAAAGGCATTCCTGATAATGTGCGGTGGTTAATTGAAGCTAAGGTCCGTTCGGCTGGTGAAGTTTCAGATGCATTCATGCCCCGTATGCCCGGCTTAGGTAAAAGCGCTTATGCCAAAAAGCGAAGAGCAAAGAGGCTAGGCGTCTGTCATAAATGTGGATGATGGAATTGCGATACTAAATGTCGTTCTTCAGGGATGATCACCAGAAATCGTGAAGATAGAAGAAAATTCATTAAGAATGGCCTGCGTAAGGAATCTCTGGAGGATATCCGAGGGACTCTTGAAACGCATTCTTGTGGAATAGTGCAATATGAAATTATCGGTTTATGGATGACTTTCCAAAAAGAACGAGATCGTTACAGTCTTGGGAATCTGACTTTAAACGACCCTGTTTGCCAGTTTGTAAGAAAACTGGAGGGGAAGCAAATCCCCGATTCATAGAAGGCATTGAAGCCGTTACTGGACGTAAAACCAGTGGAAGACGTGAACCAAAGTCACGACTACTGTACATGCTAGCTGTCATTTTGAAAATTTTCCTTTCCTTCTGACAATAATGTACCTGCTCCTGACGTGAGCTCACAGTCACGACTATTGTATATAGCTGTCATTTTTGAAAAATTTCCTTCTCTTCTGACAATAATGTACCTACTCCTGACGTGAGCCACAGTCACGACTACTGTACATGCTAGCTGTCACTTTTGAAAATTTTCCTTCTCTTCTGACAATAATGTACCTACAGTCACGACTACTGTATATGCTAGCTGTCGTGAGCCAAAGTTTCCTTCTCTTCTGACTACTGTACCTATGACTAGCCACAGTGTCACTTATTGCTAATTTTCTTTTGAAAATTTTCCTTCTCTTTCGACGACAATAATGTACCTACTCTTGACAAAATGTAATTATTGCATTATCTTTTCACCTCTATAAATACATCCTCTTTTCTTCATTTCTCACAAGGTTAAGGATAGGAATGGAGAAAACCTCAACTCGTAAATCCCGAAGTATTTGTGTATTTTCTGGGGCTTTTCCTGGAAAAGATGAAGAGTATTTAAAGGCAGCCAACCATTTGGGTAGAGTATTAGCTGAGCGAAAAATACATTTAGTTTATGGAGGAGGTAGTGTCGGATTAATGGGAGGTGTAGCATCAGCAGCATCTCTAGGAGGAAGCCAAGTTCTGGGCATTATCCCTGGACCTTTGAAACTTGTTTCTGGGGGCACGATTGGAGAAGAATTAGTGGTTAAAAATTTGCAAGAGCGTGTGTTACAAATGCTTTTTAATGCTGATGCTTTTATCGCTCTACCAGGTGGTTTTGGCACATTGGGAGAAATCTTCCAAATTGCTTCCATGGCCCAACTTAATTTGCACAAGAAACCTATTGGGCTGTTGAATGTTAACAATTTCTTTACAGGTCTGATATCTTTTGTGGATTACAAGAGTGTGCAGAAGAATTTTATATCAAGAGTGGCACGACGAATCCTAATATCCGCAACAACTGCTGAAGAATTGCTAGATAAAATGCAAGCTTTTGTTCCTGAACCAGATCCAGCAATGATTCAGATAGACTGGACACGACAGTCTTTCCCGACCAGTTCCATTCCATAATTGTCCTTTACCTGGCCTGTTGAAGCATTGTGGAAGAAGAAGCGATCCGATCTGTTCTTCTTGTCCTTTAGTTTTATTATCAGCATTTTTTTTTCGTGTTTCAGTTTTTCTTTTCAGGGAATTTTTTTTTTTTTACCTTTTAGGATAGTTTTGTTCATGCTGATATTAAAACCATAGGACAAAGCCTTTAGTTTGGAATGGCTGAGTAAGGAGTAATTTTTTTTACTCTTGAGACGCATCCTATTAGGTCTACTAGTCATGACATTTTGGGGTAGCTAAGCTTCAACCTTATTTGGATGACATATCTCACAAGGGAATCTATATTTTCTGAAGAAAATATTAGATGAAACCTTGGATATTGATTCCAAACATCCGTTCCCTTACATAATTTGTCAGTTTTATTTCTCATCATCAAGATTCACTCATTTCATGGAAGTTTAAATTTTTGCACTCGCCTATTATGAAAATTCACACTTCCGAAGAAATTATTCCAACTTCAATTGCCTTCATACAAATTTTGCTTGAGGTACTAAGGAAAGCTCCTTAACCTCAAAAAGGAGAAAAGAGTTTTTCTCCACAATCAATCAATTTTTCTTCAACGATAGGAAGGTTCCTATCGTAGAGGTTCTAAGGTAGGAGGCCCTTAACCTCAAAATCAATCAATCAATTTTTCTTCAACGATAGGAAGGTTCCTATCGTAGAGGTTCTAAGGAAGGTTCCTTAACCTCAAAATCAATCAATCAATTCCTTTTAACCTCAAAATCTAGGAAGGTTCCTATCGTAGAGGTTCTAAGGAAGGGCCCTTAACCTCAAAATCAATCAATTTTTCTTCAACGATAGGAAGGTTCCTATCGTAGAGGTTCTAAGGAAGGACCCTTAACCTCAAAATCAATCAATCAATTTTTCTTCAACGATAGGAAGGTTCCTATCGTAGAGGTTCTAAGGAAGGATCCTTAACCTCAAAATCAATCAATCAATTTTTCTTCAACGATAGGAAGGTTCCTATCGTAGAGGTTCTAAGGAAGGTTCCTTAACCTCAAAATCAATCCAATCAAAATCAATCAATCAATTTTTCTTCAACGATAGGAAGGTTCCTATCGTAGAGGTTCTAAGGAAGGTTCCTTAACCTCAAAATCAATCAATCAATTTTTCTTCAACGATAGGAAGGTTCCTATCGTAGAGGTTCTAAGGAAGGTTCCTTAACCTCAAAATCAATCAATCAATTTTTCTTCAACGATAGGAAGGTTCCTATCGTAGAGGTTCTAAGGAAGGTTCCTTAACCTCAAAATCAATCAATCAATTTTTCTTCAACGATAGGAAGGTTCCTATCGTAGAGGTTCTAAGGAAGGTTCCTTAACCTCAAAATCAATCAATCAATTTTTCTTCAACGATAGGAAGGTTCCTATCGTAGAGGTTCTAAGGAAGGTTCCTTAACCTCAAACCTCAATCAATCAATTTCTTAACCTCAAAAATCAATCAATCAATTTTTCTTCAACGATAGGAAGGTTCCTATCGTAGAGGTTCTAAGGAAGGTTCCTTAACCTCAAAATCAATCAATCAATTTTTCTTCAACGATAGGAAGGTTCCTATCGTAGAGGTTCTAAGGAAGGTTCCTTAACCTCAAAATCAATCAATCAATTTTTCTTCAACGATAGGAAGGTTCCTATCGTAGAGGTTCTAAGGAAGGTTCCTTAATCCTCAAAAGGAAGGTTCCTAATCAATCAATCAATCAATTTTTCTTCAACGATAGGAAGGTTCCTATCATAGAGGTTCTAAGGAAGGTTCCTTAACCTCAAAATCAATCAATCAATTTTTCTTCAACGATAGGAGGGTTCCTATCGTAGAGGTTCTAAGGAAAGTTCCTTAACCTCAAACTCAATCAATCAATCAATTTTTCTTCAACGATAGGAGGGTTCCTATCGTAGAGGTTCTAAGGAGAGTTCCTTAACCTCAAACTATCAATCAATCAATTTTTCTTCAACGATAGAAGCCTTCCTATCGTAGAGGTTCTAAGGAAGGTTCCTTAACCTCAAAAAGGAGGAGAAAAAGGTTTTTCTCCTCAGGGTTTAGGCGGCGAGAAGGTTCTCAATGCCTAGCTAAGGTCGGACGAAATTTGGTAACGACTTTGCATGCATCATGTCCCATGAAGCATGCAAAGGGGGGGCAGCTGTTGACATCCAATTTCGTTCGACCCTTAAAAATTTTAATTAATTAATATTATTATTATTAAAAACAATTTAAGAAAAAAATTAAATTAGATAGTTTATGGGGGCATTTTTGTTTTATATTAGTTAAAAATAATATATATATATTTTTGTTTTATAGGGTTAGTTATAAAATAATATATATATATATGTGTGTGTGTGTGTGTATAAAATATAAAATAAAATTTTGAAAAAAATTAACAAAAATGAAAAGTTTGGGGTGAAAATGAAAAAATTGAGAAGTTTGGAAAAATCTGACAAAATCTGGGAATTCCAGAAAAATTTGGTAGTTTTTCGCGTCATTTTTGGGCCAAACAGACGGTTTTGGACCAAATTGACAGAAAAAGACAAATTTGTCTCAATCAGAAGTTTCAGGAACATATCAGAAATCAAAGAGACGTAAAGGACTAAAACTGTCATTTTACCAAATTAAGATATAAGTATTTTGTTAATTAAATTTTGAATTATTTTTAATTAAACGAATCCAATGCTCATTCCCCTATAAATAGGGGTCCAAATATTCGAAGAAATCAAGAAAAAAATCTATATTAGAGCTAAAAAATAAAAGTAAAAAACTGTAGCTTAGTCCCTGGTTCTCCTCCATTCTCTGAAAAAAATCCCAAAACTTCCGTTTTCTTTCTTTCTTTCCGTCACCGTTCCTCTCTCTCTCCCGTCATCTTCTCTTGCCTTCCCAGCCGTTCTCGCCGCCGGTCTCTCTTTCTCCTTCCACCCAGCGCCTTTCTCTTCCCTCTCTCAGCCTCGCCCTACTCTTCCTTTCTCTCTCTCGGCCTTGCTGTCTCCCTCTCCCTTTCTCTTCCACACCGCAACAACCTTCTCTCTCCCTCGGCTCGTCTCTCGCCGTCGCTGCCTCCGCCTTCCACCCTCCATTCTCCTCGCCCTCGCCTCCCTTTCCTTCGCCTTGCTCACCCTCCTCCGCCTCACCCCTCTCTTCCTCTCTCTCTCTCTCCACCGTTTCCCCCCCTCGTCGGTTCTCCCTCTCTCTCTCCAGCTCCCTCTCTTCTCCCTTCTCTCCTCCTCCCTCCTCCTTGCTCACCCTGCCTGGCCGCCGTACATAGTTCCTCCGTCATCACCAGCCCACCGTCGCCGTCAGTCCGCCCCTCTCCGTTCGACGTCATCGCCAGAGGAAGAACGTGAATTCAACAGATAAATAATTTTTTTTTCTGGGTATAACCTCTTTGAAAGCCTTCATCTTCTTATATTATTTCATTCAAGTCACTAAACTTTTCTTTGTTTTTTTGCAGAATTAATAATAAGCTTTGGTGTGATTTATTTATTTGTTCTTTTTTTATTCTTTTTCTTATTTCTTATTTTTTTTATGGAAGGTTATACCTCCTACTTTGGTGGATGGCCAAAAAGCCCACCTTATTTTTTTATTTTATTTATTGTCCTTTTATTTTCTTTTATTTATTTTATGCACTTTATTTTTTAAAGTAGATGGCTAAAAGCCCCACTTTTCCTTATTTATTTACTTTTTATGCATTTATTTACTTTATGCAATTTTTTATGGAATGTTATACCTCCTAATTTTAAGTGGATGGCTAAAAAGCCCCACTTTTCTTTATTAATTTAATTTTTTTACAATTATTTACTTTATGCACTTTTATTTTTTTTATGGAAGGTTATACCTCTTACTTTTTTAAGTAGATGGCAAAAAAGCCCCACTTTTATTTATTTAATTTATGTAATTATTTAATTTATGCACTTTTTTTTAAGTGGATGGCAAAAAAACCCCACTTTTCTTTATTTATTTAATTTATGCACTTTTTATTTTTTTAAGTGGATGGCCAAAAAGCCCCACTTTTCTTTATTTATTTAATTTCTGCAATTATTTAATTTGTGCACTTTTATTTTTTTAAGTGGATGGCCAAAAAGCCCAATTTTTCTTTATTTATTTAATTTCTGCAATTATTTAATTTATACATTTTTTATTTTTTTAAGTGGATGGCCAAAAAGTCCCACTTTTCTTTATTTATTTAATTTCTGCAATTATTTAATTTATGCATTTTGTATTTTTTTTAAGTGGATGGCCGAAAAGCCCCACTTTTATTTATTTATTTAATTTCTCGAATTATTTACTTTATGCACTTTCATGTTTTTACGTGGATGGCAAAAAACCCCACTTTTATTTTTATGCACTTTATTTATTTTTTATTTAATTTCTGCACTTTACTTATTTATTTTTTCTGTGTTTTATTTTTACGTAGATGGTTAAATGCCACATTTTATTTATTTATTTTTATTTATTTACTTTTCTGCAATTTATTTTTCTTTATGTGAATGATTAACTTTGTTTTATTTATTTACTACTTTTATGGCAAAGTCAAAAATTCACCTTATTTTTTTTACAACCAAATCCCCGTCCTTTATTTTTAATATTAATGGGAATATAAAGACTTATTTCTTTTAAATAACAAAATTTAAACTTAACCTTTTTATTTCTTTTAAATAGCAAAAATTTAATCTTTTGGTTCTTTTATAAAAAAAATCATAACCAAACGATCCCATAAAAAATTAATTTTTTTAAAGTATGTTTTTAGACTTATAAATTAGACAATTACTTAAAAAAAATCTTTCATCAAACAAAAAGAAAAGAAGAAAAATTAACATTAAGATCATTAAAAAATTCAAAAATTTCATGAAAATTTATGACAAAATTAATAATTAAATTAATAAATTAAGAATTAAGAATTTAAATTAAATTCCATGTCCGGGTGATTCGATAGAATCCTTAGTTTGGAAAAATATTAAATTTTTTTATAAAATTTGATAAAAATTAAGTATCAAGATTAACAAAAATCTATATTCGGATAATTCGACAGAATTTATGATATGGATTAATAATCAATTAAAACATTTAATATTAAAAATTTCATCAAATTTCGTGTCCGGGTGATTTTATAGAATCCATGGTTCGGAAATATCAACTTTATTAAAACAAATTTATACAAATTAATTACCAAAATTTTAAAAGTTCGTATTAATCTAAAAACCCATATCTGGATGATTCAGTTAAAATTCCCGGTTTGAAAATTAACTAAAATTATTCAAAAGCAAGCAAAGCAAAATTAAAATTAACTAAGGTACCAATTTTGGGCGTTAAAAGATAGTTATTTTAACGTAACCGTACTCTCGAACCACCGAACTCTCGCAGACCATTTTTAGGTGTCCAATCGACTTGAGTGAAAACCGATTGGTGGCGATTCCCCAAAAAACTCTCACGTTGCCACAAACATTATTAAAAAATTAAAATACTATTCAAATTTAATATTTTACTTATCTATTAAATAGTAATATTTAACAAACTAATTAATTTTCTTTTTTCATATATAAAATTATCAGGAAAAGTATTTTTTTCACAAAAAAAAAAAAAGAAAATTTTTAGGCTTTCTAAAGTGTATAATTTCATCCGATTAGAACTATATATAAAAATAATTATTCTTTAATCTCCACAAAATGCATATTAATTATACTTAATTCCACGAATTAAGTTGTGATTTGTTCGTTCTTTTTCACTTGCGACTAAATTGAGGGCTACTGTATTCTATAAGTTGCTGAGATTTTTCGTTCATCGAATCACTGAAAAAGACTTCTTGAGCTTGAATCATTCATTATTTATTTGCTTAATTTGTATACCAATTAAAATTTTACAATTTAAGAAGTTCAAAATTAACTTTTCAAGCATTTGTTTTTTCAAAAATTAAGTATTCTTTAATAATTTTTAATTTTTAAAGTTGGGTAAGGAAAAAAAAGACAAAAATTAATATTTTTTAAAAAATTAAGTGATTAATTATATACATAAAGTATTATTAGTTTATACATGGCTTGATCTTAATTAATCAAGGCCCGATATAACAAAGGTTTCTTATAGGTCCACCACACTGAAGTTAACGGGTTTTAAATGACAACTCATGATCAAACAATAAAATTATAATATTTGGCATTGATAACCTTATAGATTGGACTCTCGAACAATGTTTCACTTGTCTATTTACTATTGAATGGTGCCTAGATTAGAGTTGCCATTATTTGATCTTACAATTTTATGATTTTATATATCTCAAAACTATTGCAACGTATTTTATTTTTGGCAATTCTAAATCTTTATAATATTTTCATGTTTAATAAATTACTTTACTACACAACCCTTCAAACTATCATTTCAGTATTTAGTTTTCCAACTCTCAATTTATGTGTAAAGAGTTGATGGTATAAATGAAACAACATATAAACTTTCTTCACTTTTTTAATCTTTGTCACAAATCAAATGGGGCAATAAATACAAGACAAATGAAGTATACATTTCTCAGTTACTACTACTATTGTCAGAACATATTAACTTTGGTATACATCCACTCTAGTGGACACCATACGATCTTAATAGGTTAAAATACCCCTTTAGCCCTCGTACTCAACCACACAGGACACTTACCCTTTTAAACTTGAACTTTGGACAACTTAATCCTTAAACTTGGTAAAATGAGCTAGTCAACCCCTTTAACATACATGTCTATAATATTGTCATTATCTACAATTCTAGTCATACTTTACAGATTGCTCATTGCTCTTGGTGTCCTGATCATTAATAAGATTCACAAGATTTGGGGCCAAGGAAGTTTTTCAGAATAAAATAAAATAAAATATCAATTGGATAGTTTTATTTTTCTTCCATTGTCATGTCTAACTCATTAATCTAATGATAATCAAGTCAATTACATTTAAAATACGGGTAAAATTGAAATATGATCTCTTTATTTTAAGGGTCATTCTAAAGTGGTCTCTTGCATTTAAAAGTGTCTTTTAAAATCCTCTATTTCTCACTGTGTGTCTTGTTTCAATCCATTTTGTTAGTTGAATCATTATCTTGGAGGAAGATGCCTATGTGGTGGCCACTCACAATAAATGACTATTCTAGAAGAATACAAAATTTTCAGGCTAAAATTGATACAAACTCATAATCTTAAGACTTAAAACATATATTGGCCAGAAATCCATCTTATTCCCCCAAATCTCTATTTGCAGTTGCCCTCATTCATCCTCCCACATGACAACTAGAAAGTAGTTAAAATGTCCACACCCTTAGAAAATCCAAATGGAACTCATTGAAACCTCCACCATCTCTAATGGCGAATTCTCCAACCTCACCTCCCACCAATGGAAAAACTAATCAAAGTATCAACCCCAAAGTTCAAATCAACTTCACTCTGAACTGCAAGTGCACTACGATATCCTCATAACCTTTTTCTACACCATCTCTACAATTGATTCCAAGGTTTAAACCTCTTTCCCTCAAAAGTTCCTAGTTAACTCGTAGAGTGGACTCATTCCTCCTTCCTCCCAAACCATCAACCAAATCATCCTTAAGGCACAAGCCCAACTTCGACCAACTCAGGATATCAAGCTCAAGGTCAGGAACATCATCAAATAGCAAAAGTCAGTTTTCTATGATTTGCCATTAAAGGAAGCTTAGTCTCTCCTCCATGTTGTAACTCATTTGGCTGATTTAAAGGCAATGATGACTTTGTTGCTGGATGCTGGTTTGAGAATTAAAGATACAAAAGGCAAGATGCCGCCATGTATGGAAGGCAGAAGAGCAGCAGTTGAGGATGCCAATAGTGGAGGTAGGCAAAGTTCTTTATGGAGAATTGTTGCAGAGGATGAAGATGGTGGTTGTAGGTGCAGGAGCTCATAGAGATTTGGGGAAAAAGATGAATTTCTGGTTAATATACGTTTTAAGTATCCAAAATTATGAGTTTGTGTCAATTTTAGCCTGAAATTTTGCATTCTTCTAGTATAGTCATTTATAGTTATAAAATAAGATGTCATGCGGCGAAGTGGGTACCACATAGACATCTTTCATCAATAGAACAATTTAACTAATGGAATGAACTAAAATAGGACACAATAAGAAAGATAAAAAGTCTTTAAGAGGTATTTTTGCAGTTAAAAGATTACTTTAGGGCAATCATTAAAATTAAGGGGATTGTATTTAGATTTCACCCTTTAAATTACTTAAAAAGTCGGAGTGGTGAGAGTATATGTAAGTATATATACCATTCTTATCATCATGATTAATTATCAATATATGAATGTGCGAATTATGTTTTCTTGCTTGTTTTATTTTTTTTATACTCAAAATAATATTAACAAAAATTAGGAGAGTATAGAAATAACAAGATTATGAGCTAAAAAAATGTTATGACTTAGAACCATAATCATCGAGCACTATTGTAGAGAATTTAACAGGTCCACAGTCTGGCTAATAGAAGCAGTAAGAGAAAAACTTAAGAATGAAGTGTCATATAATATTTGAAGAGCTTGCAAACAATCTTTTAGAATGGTTACTGAAATGAGATGGTGAGCGGTTGCCCGTAACTTTGACCTTCTAAATCCAAGTGTATATTTTAGTTTTTAGTCCTTGTAGTTGCAATGATATTTATTCAATAAAGTGTCTATTCCTAAAACAAAAATAATCATTGTTCATTCTAATTTTTTTTTTCAACCAATTAACTTAACAAAATTTATTAAATATAATTATATATGATGATGCTCTATTGTAAATACAATATTCATATACATATATATATATGCACACACACACTAACTTTGTATTAAAAAACATAGATGACAAGAAGAAAGAAATGAGTATAAGAATCTTGTTCCACTCATTGCTATGAAAGTGCAGGCAATAGCAATATCTTTTGCTCACATTTATTGCACAAGAAAATGCGTGGAATTTCTTCGTTGTTGGAGACGTGGGCACACCTCGTGTGCTGCCAAACCTCACAAATATCACACGAAATCAGCCGCTCCCCGTCATCCTCTTTGCACCCACAAACGCAATCCAGAACTCGCTCACAGCCCAACATTTGCTTCACAGTTTCAACTCCACCTTTGCAATGGCTACCCAAAAACACAACCCTGTCGCCTATTTTAGCTATGTTCGACACCAAATCTGTGCCCCTGGCACTTAGATTCACTGCCGATTCTATGACCAAATCTTTCATCCCCCAATATATTTCTCTGAATTTCTTTTGGACCTCTAGCTTCAAGTCATCAAATGTAGCATTTTCAGCCAATGTCACACACTCGTATGGTGGAAACGGGTCATTCTTTGATTCTTCAACATCCTCACATGCCTTACGGTTTTGTAACATAACTGTGCAAAAAATCTTCAATCTTCCGTCCATGTTTGCCCTGAGCTTCGATGCTGCTGCTTCCCCTGCATATACTTTGACCAAATGCTTGGAATCAAGAATAACTGTACTATACAAACACGTGTCTGGTATCAATATGCTATCTTTGACCAATGTCTGTTTATACAAATAGAGTATGTCGTTCATTACTTGAGTTCTGGTAATGTTATATTTTGATTTAACTCTCGATTTATTCGTGACAATTACTTTTTGTTCAGAGAATGGTCCTAAATTGATGCTTTCAAGGCGATACTCTAATACTTTAGTCACAGGATTGAGACAACGACGGACCAAATAGTTTCCAACAATATGGTTCCCGAGCGATTTAAGGACAAAATCCAATAACCCTGTGTCACCAATATAGGAGCGCGCAACATCTCTTACTTCTTGCCTTGAAACCCATCTGCACTCCGCCATTTTTAGTGTTTCAACAATCACCCTAGTGGCTGCTTCAATTCTCTTTGAAGACCATCTACAAGTACTAATATTCTCCCCTAGAATTGTGGGGTTAAATGAATCAATACCCGAGTTTAACTCTCTGGGTAGCCTTGAATTGAGCTCTAGCATGAAATGGAATAAGTCACAGAGGGTGACTAAGGAATTGTGGGAGAGCGTTTGGTATTTGGAGAAGATCAGTTGGACATTTATGTCATCATTTGGAATTCCAATATGATGGCTTGTAAGCGAGCGTAGAGGGATTGCTTTTAGGGCTTGGAGGGCTTTGCGATAAGTTTCTAGGGTAACCCCGTAGCATCCACGGCCAAATTGGTAGCCCCATTGACCGAACCATGGTTTGCCGTATGCCAACCCGTGAAGAAGCCGTAATTCCATTCCTTGCTTGTTCGAAGCATCATTCAAGCTCACTTTCCTACGTTTAATCAAGCAAAATTAATTAATTAATTCATGAGAAATCAACTACTTTTTTTTTCAAATTAATGTTCTTGTATATAGTATTTTAATTTTTTGAGAAAACAATAATTATCTTGATGATAGGGACCTGGCTTGAAGACCAGTGCACAGGCGATCCCAAAAATCCATGATCTGATGACCGGACAAGACGGAGGCATTAAGGGTGAGCAAATGGCCAACGCCGTTAGAGTGAAAGACGCCGTGCAAAATGTGGCAGTCAAAGTCGACCAAATTGGATTTGGAATCTTGACCCGCCACTTCTTTGCCGCAGTTGAAGGAGACCTCGTTTGACGGCAACACAAAGTGGTATTTCTTGTTGCATATCATATCACCACCCCATCCTACAAATAATTGCAATTACAGTCCTCATTCAACTAATTAATAACGTAACTAGCCCTTTTCAGTAAATTAATTAACAATAGTTCAATAGCACCATGACCCAGGAATCATAATTCAACATACAATATGCAGAATTTATCTAAATTAGTAAAATGATAAAAAGAGGAAACAGCAGCAGTAAATAAATTGAGAGATTATCGAAGACTTCACCAACATATAGACAGTGGGTGCACGTGAGGCCGGACGAGGAGGATGCTTCCACGTCCTCTTCAACGACAAACAACAAGACATGAACCGGCGGATGTCGCTGCACTTCCAGCTGAAACGACCAGCAGCCTCCGTTACGGTCGCAGAAACAATTCTCTAAGTTCCCCAACTCAACCAGAGCCTTAACGTTCTCCAGAAACGACGCCCCGCTGAACAGCGCCGGCTCGCCGTTTTCGCCGAAGCTCCTGAACCTGAAAACCCTCTCGCCCACCCTCTTCCTCTTGCTCTTCCTCTGATCACACGGACTAGGACTCAAACCCAACATGGCTAATTTTTCGATCGATCGAACGAGCATTTTTAGAGTCAATCGGGTTAGAGATATATACATGCTGCTGGGTCACACGCTTAGTGCCTGAAGAACTAGCCACCGCATGTGCATGAAGAGATTGTTAATTTTTTCCATGCAAATCTATCGCAGCATAGAACTTGTACGTATGCTATGAAGAGGTTTTCTTCGCTTAGATTAATATCTAATGCCTCCAATCTCTGCATCACGTAGGTGCTTTTGGGTTTTTTAATGGGTTTGGTCCGCCAATTTTTATGCTCAGCTGGGACACGCTCATTTTAGATTTTTCGAATGGGTTGGAGTTCATAGAAACGCTTCTTTTCTTCGCCAACCACTCCGATTTATTGCAATGACAAGGTAAATTACACCCGTGACGCCTAACTTTTTATTATTATCGTATTTTGAACTTTAATATTAAAATCTTACATGAAAAGCCCTTAACCTCAATTTTTTATTTCATTTTAAACCATTAAAAGAAAAAAACCGTTAAAATTTATAGAACTGGCCACATGACATGCTAGTGTGGAGCGATTTGCCACAATGGTACCAATGTGGAAAAGGAAGAAAAAAAAATAAAGGAAAAAACGGTAGCCTAGGTCACTGATTTTTCATTTCTCTCCCCCAAAACCTTAACTTCTCCTCAACTACTGTTGCCACCCCCAGGCTACCGCTCCCCTTGCTCGACGCCATTCCAGCCACCAACCTTGGTGTCGCCGATAGTCCGCCCTATCATCCTTGCCACATCAGCTTTCCTGTGTGACTCTTCCACCATCCGTTCGTGTCGAAAACAAATGCCTATCCACTTCCATCCACCAATCCCTTCCCCGTTTGTCCTCTAATCGAACACTCTTCCACCTTTGTCAGCCAATCCACTCCACCTTTGTTTGAATGCCTCCCTATTGTTGGTCTATTTGAATTTGTCCTATTGGCCATGATTTCATTCAAACATCTTGAATTCGTCTGAACACTTTCGATTTCAGTTCAAACATCTCAAATTCATTTGATTGGCCTTGAAGAAGCCTAAATTTCACCTCCTCCACCTTCTATTACGCCTCAATTTCACCTCAATTTTGTATGAACGGGTGGCAACACACGTGAACGGACATTGGCGTGAATGGCAGTAATGGCAGGAGGGCATGAATGCCTTCGTCCGATTTTTTTCTTTATTTTTTTAATTTTCCTTTCTTCATATTTTCTTCCTCAGTTTATTAGTTTTCTTCATTTTTTATGCCACCATGGCAAATCGCCCCCAGGCTAGCGTGTCATATGACTAGTTCCATCAATGTTAACAATTTCCGTTTTTCAAAGGTTTGAAATGAAACAAAAAATTTGGGTTGAGGAATTTCCATGCGAGATTTTGAGGTTAGGATCCAAAATAGGACAATAATAAAATGTTAAGAGCCACATATGCAATTTACCCCTCTTTCATATGTAACGATTTTTATTATCCCAATAAAAAAGTAGGGAGAAGGAGTATGGGTTCAGAAGTCCGCTTAGGAAATTTTGGAAAAAAGAGTCCCATGAATACTCTTTGTCCTTCAAGGCTGATCCTAAGCTTCATTAAAAAAATAATTCAAAATCATCGCAAAGTGTAAGTTTTTTTTTGTAACTATAAAGGAAAAAGGACTTGAATGAGGGATAAGAACAAAGACAAAGTCACAAGATTATTAGCTCTACGATTAGACCTTTATAAAAGTAAGTAGCCCGAAGGAATTAATAAGCCTCAAAATGGTATGAGCCTTGAGCCTTTTCATTGGTGTCAAAGTCAAATGGGGGGTAACATATGATCTGAAGAAAGCCACGTAAAAAGTCAGTTAGAATCTTGTAGTTGCAAACTCTAAACTCTAACTGCTATAATGAAATTCATAGCCTCTAAAATTTCCTCGAGTTTTTATGTGAAGCGCTGAGAGGTAGCGCAAAGTTCAATTAAATTCAAGACTATCTATTACCTCTTTACTATAATCTAAAAAAGATATTTGGGTAAAATCCAAATTTAGTTTTCTAAATTTGAGGGTTGTCCTAATGTGGTCCCTTAACTCTAAAAATAACCATTAAGTCCCCTAACTTAACTTGCATGTCTTATTTTGGTCCCTATCGTTAGTTCAGGTATTATTTTGGATGAAAAATGCTTATGTAGCACTCACTTTGCCATGTGACATCAAATGCGATAACAGTAAGTGGCTAGAATGGAAAAATAATAAAATAGGCTAAAGTTCATTCAAACACTTAATTTTAAGGCTTGAAGTAACATTAACCCTAATCTTTATCTTCCTTAAATCATCATCGATTCAAACTTTGGGTACACCGCCACACGCCTTCGACTTGTCCGCTGCCCAGTCCTGCCCATTTTTCCTTGATACTCACTCTCTCTTCATCATTTCATTGCTTTCCTCTTCGTTATCTCCAGCAACTGTTCCAACACCAATTTTGATTGAAATAATGTCAAAATTCATAATGGCTTTGTTAGCGATATAGACAGAATTTCACAGGATTTTTGCTTGGGAGCATGACGGAGAAGGTTGGGGGTGGCATAGATAAAAAGACGTGCGTGAATTGGTGAAGGTTTCCATGGTACCAGGTAGATTTCTGATGGGGCAGCCGGCGTGGCAAGCTTTGCGAGCTTTGGGTGGAGTCATGGATTTTTATAAGGGACACCGACAACGGAGAGGCAATAAAGGCTTGGATCACGCTGGCCAAGGAAAGATGGTAGCGGCGCAGACGGAGAGATGGCGAGATGGATGGCGGTGTAAAGGGGGAAGCCGGAGTGGGTGGCGTTCATCTGGGGAAAAAGATTTGGGTTAAACTATGCCCTAAGACCTTTAGATTATGCATTTGCGTCATTTTAGCCTAATATTTCTTTTATTTTAGTTTAGCCACTTATTGTCATGAGATTTGGGCTAAACTAATGGTAAGGGCTAAAATAGGACACCTTAATTGAGTTAGGGGACTGTAATAGTCACTTTTAAAGTTAAGAAATCACATTAGGACGACCCTTAAAATTAGGGGGGCTAAATATGGATTTTACCCAAAGATATTTTAAGCTTTTTAATAAAATCTCTCATATATGATTACATTGGATCACGTTAATCTAAGTTGAGTCACGTCAAAACTCAGATTCTATATAGAAAAAATCTATCAAAAAGTTTGTTTTTCCATTCATAAGATTCAAATGCGAGACCCTAAGTAAGGGAAGAGATGATCCTTTCTACTTTTTTTCACAAATTTTGGGTAGATTATGAGTTTGTATCATGTAACAATACTTTGTTATTATGAGTTAGCGTCAATATCTTTTGACCTAAATCCATAATTTGCCCCCTAAATTTTTTTCATTTGAACATTTAATCCCTTTAACTAAGACTTGGGACAACTCAATTCCCAAAGTTTATAAACTAGGACACATAACCTCCTTTACCGACGGAAAGTCATCATATGCTGAAATTCTATCATAAAAATGTTCTTTTTGGTTTCATAAGGACTTAAATGACAGTACTCTGTAATACAGAATTGAATTTCATTCTGTAACTATGTTAACTGCTCTTGACAGCTCTATTGTACATCTTCCCTAAATGTTTTGCCCAAAATGCTCATTATATTTGATATTTTCCAAAATTATTCTACCTAAAGCCCCTTTTGCCTCCTGAACTTTTCCAACTCAGACCTTTTACTCCTTGAACTTCGACCCAATTTGACTTGCCCTTCAAATTTTACAAACTGTGACCTTTTACCTCTCGGTCCAATTAAATGAAGCATGTGTACTAAAATGAAAAATAAAAGAAAAATTGAAGGGTTAACTAAATCATTTGTCTAATTGTTGACTTTTATGAACAAATAATAAAAAGCCTTAATATAAACTTATAGCCGAAAACAAGGGAAAGATGAGTAATCTCGAATGTAAAATTGAAATCTTTGTGCTTATTGTTTGCGTACAAGGGTTAACCATTGGACAAATGATTTAGTTAGTCATTTAGTGTTTTTTTTTAAGTTTTGTTTTAGTATACATTCTTCATTTGACCATGTTGAGGGGGCAAAAGGTCCCAATTTATAAAGTTTGAAAGGTGAGTCAAACCGAGTCAAAGTCCAGGAGGTAAAAGGTCTGAGTTAGTAAAGTTCAGAGGGCAAAAAGGGCCTTAGGCCAAAATTATTCCTAGCATGAACATGTCAACTTCACCATCACTCATAACATAGGTGAAAATTAGAGATGTCAATGGAGCGAGTTCGGGTAGGGTTGTGCAATTTTAGAACCCGCCCCATGTTACAATCTATACAACCCGAGTCTTACTCACAACCCGCATCGGGTAGGGTTTTTTAAACCCACATCCTAACCTTGCACTAGCGGGTAGGATGCGGATTCTTGATCCACAAACCCGCCAAATTATTATATATGAGATTAAGAGAAATATATATATAATTAAGAGAAATCTAACATGTAAACTACGATAAATTTCTCACACAACAACAATCAATATATTCGAACAAAACAAAAACAATAAATAACCAGGTCCAAACAACAATTAATTCTAATAATACAATCCTCATTAATACCACTTAGTCAAATATAAATAAAATGCAAACTGCACCTGTCAAACAAACATAAAAATACCATCTCTACGAAGATTGCTTACAAGGATTGCAATTAATATAGGAGAAAAAATGAGCAAAAGGAGAAAAAATAAACTATCACAACATGTTAAAAACGAAACGTCACAACATAAACAATTAAAACTTGGTATGTAACAACCATATCAAAAATTTAAAAATAACAATCAACTTAAATAGCCACAACATGCCATTTATATATAATCATTGAGAAAAAATAAATGATTCTCAAGAAAAGTCTTTGGTCGTTCAATTAGGTGAGCGGAGGAGAAAGGGGCTGGGTGACTCGGTCACCGTGATTGACATTGCCAAAGTTTAATAGAAGGCTGAAGGAGGGCTAGCCGATTAGGATTTGGGCAAAGCAGCAAGAGTCGGAGACATAGCAGACAATGGATTGTGGAGTGGCGTGAGAGTCGGAGACATAGCGGACAGAGTCGATTAAACTGAGAGTTGAGAAAGATAATTTTTCTTATGGCTGGCCAAATCGAAAAGTCATTTCACATTTGTTTACAGTGTGTGTCAATTGTTTTAATGAATATAATATTTTTATTATTTTTTAATAAATACACACACACACATACACTGACATACAAAATATACATTATTTAGTGGGGCGGGTTCGGGGCGGATTGTTAGCTAAACCCGCATCCTACCCACACCCAACAGGTTTTATTACAAAAAAAATCTGAATCCACCTTAAATCCGTTTAATTGAAAAAAAAACCCTACCCGATATGGTCGGGTATCCACAGGGTAGGATTCAAATTGACATCCCTAGTGAAAATGCTCATATAAGTCAACTACGGATGCCAACAGAAGCTAGAGCAAACGAGCCAACTTATGACTATAAACATCATGAAGCACGCCGTCCAAAAATCATATGTAAGACCAAATAAAAAAAACTAATGAGGCACAAACTAACAGTGTAATAAATTAGAATTTTACATTCTTTGGGCCTCGATGTACATGCTTCCACTAGAGCTTCTTCCACCCTTCATCCCACCATCACTACCATTAGCCAACAAAATCCCACCAACCTCCATCGAGGCCCACACCTCAACCTTTATCCTCTTTCATCCTCAACCACCATAACCCTCCTCTTTGCTCATTGAGCCACCTTTACTCTTGTAACTCCACGCCTTATCCAAGCTAGACCAGGAATAAAGGCCTCCACGGTCTACCCTATACATCATCAGGCGATTTTGTATAATCTGTCAAGCAGCTATCCCCTTTTCCTCCATGGCCACTACCACCACCCTGCCAACTTAACAATGTCCCAATAGTTTAAGTCGGTGGCTCCCCAGCTAAGGCACCCGCATTATGACCTACTTAAGAAATAAGCATTTATTGTTGAAACGAAAAGTGACCTACAAATAATCTTTGCATTGTGGCCTAAACTGAATTCACTTTACTAACACTGACACAAATAACCCAAGATTGGGAAGCACAAAACCACATTAAGAAGGACATGCAAACTGCAGTTTTCGGCTATATAGACATCTTTATAGAAATCCAAACCAGAATTGAGAAAAAACAAATATTATAAGTGGATAATTTTTGTTTGTCTAAGTTTAGAATGAATGGTTAGAATGGAGCTCCTTCATCACCTAAAAGTGGAGTATTCAATTGAACAAAACTCTATGTTAAAACACCAAATCCAGCTTCTTTATTCAATGCTATTATCATATAAGTCTTTGCAAACCAAAAACAACATTTATGTGACAAAATTTTAGCATGTGATAATTTTTTGTCAACAAAGGGGGTTATGTATCCCAGTTTACAAAATTTGGAGGTGAATTATGGATTTGGGCTTATCTTTTTACTTGGCTACAATTTTGGTGTGGGAATCTACTTGTGATTCAGAACCAATATTATTTTCTGTTGTTTTTCCTCCAACCTCTTTATTTGTTTTAGAGAGCTTAAAAAACATTTGTTTTTTTTTTCATTTTTAAAACAACAATATTTATTATTTTATTAGACAATCAAGTTTTCTCTGAATGAGCAAAATTTAGGATAAATGACACCAAATGTCCATAAACTATTATTCATATTGCTTATTCATTATTAAACTATCAATTGTTGTTTATTCATCTTAAAACTATTATTAATGTTATACTATTCATTATTTGTTAGTACTGTTGTTAAAATGAGTTAAATTTAGCAAATGAACTAAACTAGAAGTTTAAAAAGGAATTTGACCACAAACATATAAACTTTTGAGTTTCAAAGTTTCAATTAAGAGTTGAAGGTGATAGGTTAAAATTTTGGATTTAGTATTGTGGTAAAAATTGTAAATGAGAGAAAGATGAATTGAATCATAGAAATTAACATTTTAAAAACTAAGAAAATATTTGTTCTTGGCTGCCACAAATGATGGCTGAGGGTGGTGGTTTGTCATGGCCGATGACCAAAAGTTTCAAATTTTTTAACTTTTTCATGGAGTTGGATTACTCTCGGTCTTTCTACAATGTTTACCAAGACAGCAAATTTAAAACCTTGGGTTATCTTCTTCTAATCTTCATTGAAACTTTGAAATTAAAAACTTTTGAATTGCTAAGATTTTGGATTTGATACTTTGGTAAACATTATAGAGAATATTAAGAGTAATTGAACCATATAAAAATCTTGAAAATTTGAAACTTTTGTTTAATTTGCTGGCCACCATGAACTATCAATCCTATCATAATTTATAGCGACTAGTGAAAAAAAATTATAGATTTTTTTAAAATGTCTATAATTCAATTCCTCTTACTTTCCTCTACAACTTCTACTAAAGTGCCAAATCCAAAATCTTAGTCTATCACCTTCAAAACCCACATCAAGACTTAGAAATTCGAAAGTTTTCATGTTTATGGTGAAATTTCTTTCTTGAACCCCCAATTAAGTCCATTTGCTAAATTTGACCCATTTTAATGGTAAGACTGATGAAGAAAAAATAATGCAATATTAATGATAGTTCTAGGATGAATAAGTAACAAATAATAGTTGAAGGATGAACAAACAACATGGGTCATAGTTTAGAGACATTTAGTGCCATTTACTAAAAATTTAACATAAAATATGTTGATTTTGATAGGAAAAAACTCTAAAATACCACTATTGCTTTCCCTCTGGCTCAATTATGCAACTCAACGTTTATTTTGGTTAAATCAACCACTAACATTAAGAAGTTGGCTCAATTATGCCACTTCTGTTAAACTTGGTGGAAACATTGTTACTTATGCAACTGTGTGGTGTTTAAGTCATCAAAACAAAATTTATGATGGCTATGATTGCATTAAGCCGACTACTCTCCTTCTCAGTTCTCTCCACTGCCGCCGATAAGATCCCAACAAAAATGAGACGTACGATGATGACGACGAAACCGACCAAATGCATGACAGCGTGACATGCGTGCTCGTTCTATGCTGGAATCGACGTGACGGCTTCGGCTTGAGCGGCGAGAGGATGGATTCCGACATCTTGAGCGGCGATAGGGTGGATTCCGACAAGAGATACGAAGATGAAAGACGACACATAATGAAGGAGGAGATAAATCAAACTGGGGCATTTTTAGGGAGGGCGGCGGCCGCCTGGCCCGCCTCGTTCTATGCCGGGTAAAGGACTAAAACTCATTCAATGGCTTAATGCTAAAATAGGTCCTCTAATATTCCCATTTATGTCTTAAACACCATAACATTCCATAATCAACGGCATCTTATCACAATTTTAGGGTTGTAGATGATAGAATGTTCAGTGAACCGTTCATGAATGGTTCAGTGAAAGTTTGTTTATATTTGCTTATTTGGTTAAATAAATGAACATGCACATAATTCTATATTTATTTAAGTTAAACAAACAAACACAAACAAAGTATTATTTGTTCATTTATGTTCATAAACAGTTCAATTAAAATTCATTTATGTTCATTAATTTATTTATTCGTTTATTATTTATTTGTTCATTTATTCATTTTTTCATAATATTTTGCTTTTGTTCATGCATTTATATTTGTTATGTTATTCATGAATGCATTTATTTATATTGTTCATGAGCATGTTTGTTTAATTGTATTCATAAATATGTTCATTTGGTTTACAACAATTTTATTGTTAATGAATAAACATGAAAAAATTCATTTATAAATGAATGACTGTGAATAGAGAAAATATATTCATTAATTGGACATATTTGTGTTCATTTGATTATTTACAGCCCTACACAGTTTAAAGGAAGTGGTAGAATTGGCCTAATTTCTTAGCGTCAGTGGTTAATTTGGACTCATTTTCTAACAACAGTGGTCGATTTAGCAAAAGTAGACATTCACTAAGATAATTAAGCCAGATGGTAAACAATTAGTCATTTTTCCTTTTTCTCATTTTTGCCATTTTGGTATACATATTAGTGGAAATTAATTGTGCCCAAGGCCCTTAATCTTTTATCATTATTCTATTTTGGACTCTATCATCGAAATCTTGTATAGAAAGTCCTCAATCTTAATTTATTATTTCATTTTAGACCTTTGGAGGGCGAAAAACATTAAAATTGACAAAATTGGCCACATGGCACGCTAGCATGGATAATTTTCCATGGTAGCATATGAATCACCTACTATCAATGATGTGGAAAAGAAAACAATAATAAAAGCCTAGCATGATGATATGGAATATAAAGGGAAAAATGATATAGATGCGAAAAAGAAAGTAAAAATGGGGAAAAAACGTGAATGTAGAATTGACAGACTATTTGATGATAGCCATTCAATGGAAGTGTTGAAGTCTATGACATGGGGTTAGGTCATTAGAGGCAAGTCGTCAAAGCAGCATGGGCTTAGTGATGACAGTGGATCGGCTTTCGGTGTCGTCTTATGCATATGGTGCCAAAATTTGATTTTGTGATTTCTTGGTAATTTTTCAATTTCACGATGGGGCTGAAATAAGAAAATTAAAGAGAGAAGAGGATCAAAAGACATTGGTGTAAGGGTTGGAGGCAAAAAGGTCAAAGATGGGCTCATTATTCGTCATCCCAAGCCTTACCGTCATGATTAGCGATAGCTTCTTCTTTAGCCTCCCAAGCCCTACCATTATAACGTAGTTTCTTGACCCAACGGTGCTTCCATCCTTGGTTGGTAGGTTTGGTGAATCGAGTTCTCATTGATGGGTTCTCATTGATTTTGCGATGGGTTCTCATCAGTTTCGTAATGAAGCAGAGAGATGCTGAGGTGCCTTGAGATGTTAGACACAACGAACGACATCCTTGGGAGAGGTGGCAACGTGGCGGGGGGCAATGTGGGGATAGAGAATGAAGATGCTGGAAGATAGCTGAATGGGTGAGGTTAGGGGGTTTCAATTTTTTTATTCTTTTTTCTTCCCTTTCCATATCATTGCTAGAGCTGATTCATTGTGCCACTGTGGTCAACCACCCCCACGTTGAAGTGCCATGTGGCTAGTTTTGTCCATTTTAACGTTTTTTTCTCATTCAAATATCCAAAATAAAACACTAAATTGAGGTTAAAGGCTTTCTGTGCAAGATTTTGAGGTTAGGGTCCAAAATAGAACAATCATAAAATGTTAGAGGCTACAGACGCAATTAACCCATGGAGAGAGAGAAAGAGAGAGAGAGAGAGAGCCCCTAGAGCAACACTAACAATTTCTCCATTTCATAGTTTTTCTGTATTTTAGAGAATATTTAGTCTTTTTTTACTTCAATAGTTTCTCCATCTTATTCTCCAATTTTGAGAGGAAAGAAAATGATCAATTCTCTATTCTTGCAAAAATGCTAAAAAAATTTGGGGAATCGAAAAAGGCGAAAGTCTCAAATTTGCCATTAATATTTAAGTCTAGGTTCGAATATGCCACTACAATATTTTTTTTTCCTAATCTCCCATTAATGTTTCAAAATTGGCTCAAGTATATCACTAAAGTTTCAAATTGGGAGTGAATATGTCACTGTTCATTAACAGAAAACGTTAAAAGCAACATATTTTAAAATTTTAGGATGATAATACAAGTTTTAACAAACTTCAAATATCTTAAGTAATTAGTCTCTCTCATTCTCTAATCTCTCCATCGTCGCCGTCAAAGCTTTTCCAACTACCGTCCGCAATGACCAATTAAAAAACTTCTAGTTTTTTCTTCTCCTATCGCCACTTGTTATCCTCCATCATCCAATCCTTTCTCCCCTCCCCCCCACCTTGCACCATGGAAACGAGTTGTAGATCGGGTCACGAAATGAGGCTGGTGATGGATTGGGCTTCAATGTCAACAACAAGGGCAATGTCTCGTGCAAAAACCGGATGGTCATCCAAGGGAGACGAGAATGAAAACAACACGAGCATGGAGAATACGGCTATGTACAATAGAAATCTGGTGTGCCGGATTCTTACTGGAGGCGGGACGTTGTTGAGACCGAACACTGATCTGACGACATTGGTGAGCAAGGGCATGTCAAAGAGCAAGACAGGGAACACATGGTGTGTGGCAAACCCGCAAGGCTGGGAAAAGGAAGCTGCCGAACTGCCAACTGATCCAGCCAAAAGAGGCGTCAATCACCTTCAACAATGGAGCCAAACGGGGTTGGGGCAAAAGTCTCAAAGGCCATGTATTCTTTGAAAGATACATAATACACCTAATATTTCAAAACTGCTATTTTTACTATTTCTTGTTATTTTCTAACAGGCAATGATATATTTGAGCAAATTTGAAAACTTTAGTGGAAGATTGGGAAAAAAAATTATAATAAAATGTTAGAGGCCATAGACGTAATTAACCTGGGAGAGAGAGAGAGAGAGAGAAGCCCCTAAAGCAACTCCAACAGTTTTTCCATTTTATAGTTTTTATATATTTTAGAGAATATTTAGTCTCTTTATACTCCAACAGTTTCTCCATTTCTTTCCCTAAAATAGGGAATAAGAGGAAAGAGAATGATCAATTCTCTATTCACGCAGAAATGCTAAAAAAATTTAAGGAATCGAAAAAGACAAAAGTCTCAAATCTGCCACTAATGTTTAAGTCTGGGTTCGAATTTGCCACTATAGTTTTTTTTTGCCTAATCTTCCACTAATGTTTAAAAATTGGCTCAAGTATACCACTGAATTTTCAAATTGGGAGTGAATATATCATTGTCCATTAAAAAGTTAACGGAAAACGTTAAAAGTAACACGTTTTAAAATGTTAGGATGATAATACAAGTTTTAACAAACTTTAAATATCTTAAGTAATTAGTCTCTCTCTCTCTAATCTCTCCATCATCGTCGCTGGGGCTTTTCTGGCCACCGTCCACAGTGATTGATTAAAAAACTTCTAGCATTTTCTCCTCCCATTGCCACTAGCTATCCTTCATCATCCAATCCCTTCCTCCCTCCCCCCACCCTGTACCATGGAAATGAGCTGTAGATTCGGTCATGAAACGAAGTCGATAGTGGGTCGGGCTTTAACGCTAACGGCAGGAGCAATGTCTTGTGCAGAAATCAGATGGCCATCCAAGGGAGACGATAATGAAAACAACACAAGCATGGAGAATGCAACTGCGTATGGTAGGAATCTGGTGCGTTAGATTCTCATTGGAACACCGGAGGTAGGATGCTGTTGAGATCGAACATTAATTTGACGGCACCGATGAGCGAGGGCATGTCAAAAAGTAAGATAAGGAACACATGGTACGTAGTGAACGACAGGATTGGAAAGGGAAGGCTGCCGGGTTGCCGACTGATCTAGCTGGGAGAAGCGCCAATCACCTTCAACAATGGAGCCAAACAAGGTTAGGGCAAAAGTCTCAAAAGTTCATGTATTTTTTGAAAGATATATAATAAACCTAATATTTCAAAATTGTTATTTTTACTAGTTTTTGTTACTTTTTAACAGATAATGAAATGTTTGAGCCAATTTACAAATATTATTAGAAATTTGAGTTAAAAAAAAATTGTAATTGCAAATTCGAGCCCATACCCAAACAGTATACTTTTCAGTTGCGCACACGACTCGAGCGTACCGACTCTGATTCTCCACGGTCTTCCATCGCTCCCAGCCACAACCCATCCGTTCTCTCGGCCATCGACCCCCAGTCATCATCGTCGCGGTTCTCGCCACACTCATCCGCACCGCCACACCAGTCGAACGCCTCTGCGGGAGTGCGACGTCCGTGCCTCTACCCAGATCCATCTGCTGAGTGGGTATTCTGTTCTTGTACAGCGAAGAATATTTAATAAAAGCCAAGTTCGACTCCAAGTCGATGGATTTGTCTGACTTAGCGTCGGCAGCGGGTGGGGCTTTTTCTCAAGGTCCGATTGATCTTCGAATCATTCAGGCCCTGTTTGGATAGAGGGGAGAGCGTGGAAAGGGGAGGAGACGCCCCTTTCCTTCCGTGTTTGGATAGGAATAAATGGCAGGGAGAGGTTGAGAAGGGATGAAACACTTCCCTCTTTATCCCTTCAACAAGCTTATTTCGCAATCCGCACGAATCGGAGGGAAGGATTTGACGAAATCGATTAAATTTTCTCATTCTCAAAATTGCCCCCCCAATCGTGAGCGATTTCCTCTTCTTCGTTTGCTGGCGACGGTGGAGTGGGGAGCGACGGCGGCAGGCGCGGCGTCCAGGTGGACGTAGCTGGGCAGGGGCAATCGGAGGCAGGTGCGGCGATGGCGAGGCGAGGCGAAGGCATGGCTGGGCAGGCATAGGCCGGCGGCTACGGCGTGGGGTAGTTTGAACCATTCGTGGTTCCTCTGTCCTTCACCGATCACAGCTTGTCGCCTGGATTTCCTCGATCCTAACGGTCCTCTGTTCTATTCTTGTATTTTCCTGGAAAAATCTCCAGACAAAGCACGAATGGCATCATCGCGACCGGCGGCACCGCCATATCCAAGTGCCGCGAGACTTTCCGATTCGCTTTGCTACGACGAATACACTGCCTCTCTCAAATGTACGCTTCTTCTTTCTGGTTCTCAATTTCTTTGCTTCCTTCTTTTGGGTTTGTTACTGTAATCATCTGCTTCTCGAATCCCATGTTCTTGAGAGGATCAAGCTGGTGAAAGTTCAACTGCGAGATTAGGGTTTGCAGGAGAATCTTAATTGGCCTAATGAATTGAAAGTTTCATACTCGCTACTTCTTCTGGATTGTATGTTACAGACCGATATAGTAATTTTGGAGTTGAGACTAGATTGATTGGTTTCGTAATCTATTGAAAACAGAGAACAATGGATGAGTTCCTGGGGTTCAGTGAAAAATCATGTTCTAGTTTTGGCCTGAAACAGTGTGGCTGTAGCTGATGAGCTGTTGGTTTCTGTTTAATGTTTAGAGAGGATTTTGGCCTTCCGAGATTCAATTTTTATGCTAATTTGTTCATGCAAGTTAGGTAAATTTTCATTCTCTGCCTCTTTATTCCAATTTCTTGCTTTCAAAAAAACCATTATGAATGGACCGAAATTCCATATAAAGGCTCACTTTTCAGGTCTTGAAGAGTTTGCATCGGAGAAGAGTAGATGTCAAGAGCATTTTGATGTTTACAAGGAATGTAAAAAGAAAGAGGTGCTGGTTTTCTTTGAATTTTTTGCAGGCTCTTGTTCATTTTGTCAAAATATCTAACTAGTAATGCTTAGAAAGGAAGTAAGGTGTCCAGGCATCCCATCAAGATACTAAATTTTTAATTCTATAAATCTCCCTTGTTATTCATTTTTGCCATTAAAAAGTTTTTTTTTTCTCTTTTACATAAATGTTTCATTTTAATTAAAAATGAGTCAAAAACCATCTTATAAATCAATAACGATATTGTATGGGTAAACTATGGGTAAATTTGTAATAACATTTAAATTCTTTCCCTCCTCTTTCTTTAATGAATGTATCCAAAGAAGGGGGGTAAACTTCCCTTTCTTCCTTTTAGTAAGTCTATCCAAACAATGGTAAGGTTATGACACTTTCCCCTTTCCTCCCCTTCCCTTAATGATAATATCCAAACAGACCCTCAAGGTCCATATCCTTCGAATTAGCTCTGACCTAAACGCTCGCCTCCTCAACCGATTGATCTTCTATTCCCAACCTTACTCGTCCATGCGCCGCCGGAGGGACTAGTCGTCTGTCTAATTTCTCCAGCGTCGGAGGGACATCGGAGTCGAATTTCATCAATCATTCGTGCCACCGGTCGAGCTCGTCTTCGCCAACCGTTCACCCTATTCTTCGCTACCGTCTCTTGGCCGCTTCTGCTATCTTGGCCAGTAGCGGCAGCTCCGCCTCTTAGCTGCTTATTCTCTTTTCGTCATGGCCTTCATCGCCATCTCCTATGTCTCCTAATAAATGTTGTGTAATAAATAGGGAAGCCGTCTGAGGTCCGTGAGCTCTCACCGTCGGCGAACCCTCTCACCCCATCGACAGATCAGGAGCCGGAATTTTTTACCTGTGCTAGGTATCAGAATAGAGTTTTGAGTGGCCTCCACTAGTTTCTCGTCTCGCTTTCATTGCTGTTGTTTGGACTGCTGCAATTTGAACCTGGATTCACCTTTTCGGGCACTTGTTAGGGAGTGAGAGTTAGCGTTGGTAAGCTTGTTGATATTGCAGAGATCGCTAACTTGAATCCAGGTATTGATCGTCTGTGGATTTTATTTTGTTGCTGAAACCTTGTTTGCAATCTTCCCTCTGGTTGCTAGAACGTAATGTGTCTTGCAGATAAAAGACATTAGGTAGGTCAGTGATAGATTAAGAGATTGGGCTAGACTGTCACTATTACTGGTTTCAGGAGGGTCAAAGAAGGGTAGAATTGTATGAGTGATCCTTCCTGCATATGAATTATGGGTAGACGGGCTTTCTTATAACAGTAAACAAATCGAAGGAAGTGTATTCGAATTCTGTTGGTTAGTGGTATTCAGTTTACAAGTGATATCTAATCCATATCATTTCATTATAGTGAAAGAAATGCAGTGAGGATCACATGATCAATTGCTTCATGGCTTGAGCAGGTTTCCATCACTTGGTTGACCAAATCCTCAGAGGAAGAGAAGGTCTATTGAAAAAGGAAAGAAGTATGGGGAAGAAGGTAGGCACCGCAACAACGCCTAACAGGCTATCTTTGTCCCAAAACCCTGTATCATTTGGGGCAGCAGGAAGTGCAAAAAAACAAACTCAAGGAGCACCAACAAATGCAAAATCCATGTTGAAGCACGAGCATTTACGAAACCTTGCACTTTGGGCGGGTGGGGAAGCTTCTATACCTTCTTTAGCTGCATTTTTTGGTCGTCAATTGGCTGCTGATTCGGAAGCCTTGGCTATAACCCCTGATCCATCTCTGTTCCCTTGCCAGAGGTTTGCCCTTCTCAAGTTTTCTGTTATAAATTGGCATGGAAATCTACAAATTCTTTTGAGCTTATTTAGGAATTCTTGTTTGTCCTACACTAAGGCTTTTTGCAAGCAAATTGAACCTAGGAATTACGACTTTATCTAATCATTTTCATCAATTGATAGATGGTCAACATGCGGAATTGACAATTGGTAGGTCCCATGAAAAAGCGTATTTGAAAAATAGTACCTAGTATTTTTGTTGTTCAATGTTCCTTGTATGGGAAAATCGATGACTGAGGCTTATAGGTTCATGACAATTAGGTTTAACACATTAAATGGTTTTTAAATTTCTGTTCATGTGACTTTAGATGGGCTAGAGATTAATGTTGCTTGGATATATGATTTCTATTTTGCAGATGTGAGACAATTCTTCAGCCTGGTTTCAATTGCACCGTCCGCATTGAGAAGAATCGAGCAAAATCAAGGCATAAAAAGAAAAGAACTTGTACTTTGACCCAGAATAGTGTGGTCTACAAGTGCCACTTCTGTTTGCATCAAAATTTCAAGAGAGGAACTCCGAAAGGCTATATCAAAGAGCTATGCCCACCCAAGCCAAAGGCATCTTCAGTGTCCAGAGCTGTGAAGTCGGCTAAGAACTTGAACTCGCAGGTGGACACAACTAGAGATAAGCTTGTTGAGTCAAACAAACGTGATGCAAACGTAGAACCAGTTGACATATCCGCTGGCAACCCCGCGACTCCTTCAGTAATTGGAAAAAGAACTTTGTTGGATTCTATGAAGAGAAAGAGGAACAAGTCTGGGTCCAAAACACCAGGTGAACCCAAAAACGAGTTCAAATCTGGCTTGGTGAGCGCAGAAAAGACAGTTGGTATCTCAGGTAAAAAGAGAAGAAAATCCTGGACAAGCCTGAAGGAAACCATTGAGAGCAATGAAAACACCGATGGTAAAACTGTTGTCAACGCAACCATTCCGTTTGTTTTGTAATATGTGTATCTTCCCGGCTCTCTTTATTGTTTGGGAAACCATATTCCAGGGTCTTGTTAGGAAAGCTTTTGGCGCTAACTCAAAACCCGACCCAATTTTTTGGGTCAGGGTTGAGTCAGGGAGTGAAAAAGTAGCATTTGGATCAATCTGAACCCAACCATATTCCAATACTGAAAATTCAGGTTGGTTTCAGTTAAATCAGAAGACACCTGATTAACCTGAATATTTACCCCAATTTTTCTATCCTAACCCAGCCCTATGTTAGGCTTGTTTGCTGCTAGCTTATGCCCCAACTACCCTTTCCCATCTCAACCCAATAACAATAATAACTAACTTTAATAATATTAACTATGTTTGGTTTGTTTACTTTAGCATGCTGAGGACTAATCCTAAGTGAGTCCCTTCCAAGTCCCAAGGTAACACGCAGGCACCTGCCTCCCTCTCCTTGACAGTGCTTTGCCTCGTTGTTGATGTTTTTCATCTCACACACCCGCCGTCCGTCTCATCCGTTCTATTCAGTGTAATTTTTGCTCCTCCATCTCAAACCCTTTGTCCCTGCCCTTTCATCAATCCCTGCTTCTCTGTCCTCACGCACGCCTAATCTCCTCACGCCAAAAGCTGCTCCGCCAGCCGCCAGCCTGCCACCAGCCTGCCACCAGCTCAGGGATCAGAGATGAAGCGGTGGAGGAAATGGTAGCTAGCGGTGGGTGTCAAATTTATGTCGGATAAACCCGACCCTAACATTATATTTTTGGGTTAAAATCAGTTCGAATTAAGCTAATAAATAGGATAGAGTCAGATTGCTTTTTTCAGATATAGAAGATGTTTGAAAATTTTGGGTTTCAACTGGAACCCGACCATGAACGTGAAATTTATAGCTTCACTTCCAATCATCCTCCGAGTCAAGTCAATTTCATTAGCTTATTAGCCCAATCTTCGTTCCGGTCCAAACGGAAAGTTCTCCTTCGGCCTAACTTGTTGCCTAGATTTTTACCATATAGATTCCATATAGCTTTTTTCAGAAACTTGAATAAAAAGTTCGCACGATTGCAACCAGCGCATTTTGGGGCCATTTTGTTAATTGTTTTTTTTTTCTTTCTATTTTTCGGAGAAACTAGTCTATTTTATTATAAAAAAAACTTGTCCACATGCAACAACATAAAGCCATGTGGTCAAGGTATGTTATACCATTACATTGACGAAAATATACAGAGTAATAAATGAAGCAATCAGATAAACTGGATGTTTCATAAAACCAAACAAAATTGACATAAAACATTTAAAGTGACAATTGTTAAAGTTGGCAGCCTGGTCTCAAGTTACGTTAGATTGGTTTTTGGTCCTGTTCCATCTGCGAGTCTGGTCTTAAGTGGTCTTCTAGGGTACGGCCTCCCTTGCTCTCTCTCTCTCTCTCTCTTGCCCTTTATTGTGATCTTGATAGATACTTTCTCAAACTGCCTGATTATTCAGGTTCACTTGATGTTGGGATGAAAGTATGGCTTGATGTTGATATGTTGTTGTGCATTGACCATTCACTTCTAGTATTTGGCGCTTTCTCCTTTAAATGTTATTACACTTTTACTCTTGTGGGGATTGATGAGATTGGTCATCTAGGAATCTCATCTTCAAATTTTGTTGCTGAAAATGATCTATGCCTGTCACTCATCCATTTATACTTTATTTTCCTGCTATATCCCGGGCTCCAAGTATATCCAGTTTTTATATCTGGAATGTTACGGACTACTGTGTTGGTAACTACCAATGGTTGCCATTTATCAGTAATTTGCTCTTTTGTTTGCTTCTACATTGATCTTTTTGTTCCTATTAAAAGAATTTGATATATATGTTTCTGCTTTTCCCCAAGAGGATGCTGTACTTTTGCTCCTGAGGATCATGATCAGAGGCCTTAAGGGGCATTTATTAAGGTAAAACTCTGGAAGCCATGCTTTTTCAATAATTTAGTAGCTCTCATGTGAGTAAATAATGAGATGTTGTCTTATTGAAGGATATTTGTCAGACCTGTGATGGGAGCATAATTAACTTCCAAGTCATAAGCAGCATCCAGGTTTCATTGTTCAAAAAGTTTATGACACTATGGAGCACAAACTCTGGAGTCTAACTGGTATAGGCTGAATATGGTGTGCCTGCTGTTGAGCAAGGAGATCAATCAAGAAACAAGAGCCCCAAGAGAAAAGCGAGCTCCCCTCTTGATGTTCCTAGAGATGAGGACACCAAGAATGAACAAAATGCGAGATATGAAACACCTGGAAGCTGTACAAGTAATCTTGGCAAAATTTAAGTTCTTAACAGGGGAACTCATCATGACAAATGATTGGAAAAGCTTTTCCGAGGAATCCAGTATATTTGCTGTTCACCTGATAACGTACAACCAGATGACAAAGGAAAAGGGTGGTTCCAATGATGTTGAAACTGGAAAAGAAGACAAGTCTGCTAAAGAATCTCAAGGGAAGCCTTCAAATGTAGTAGTGCTTTTCTAGTCCCTACATTTGTTGTTTAATGAGAGACATTCCTGAGTACCTGATTATTGTGTTTGGTGTTGTCAACTGCCACATTATTTCTTTTCTGTTTTCAGGTCGGTAAGTCCTTTTCCCTTGCCTAATGCTGCTGGTCCTGCAGTGACTGCACTTGAGGAAGTTGCTCATGCTGCCTTTCCACTGACTTCCACAAGTAATAACTAGCAACTAGGACAACTAATGTTCAATCTAAAGGTTCAAGGCTTTTTGCTTGTATTCTTCAATATAGGCACTTAATTGCTTTCATAATGATGCTAACTTTTTCTTTTTCAGAACAATCAATTATTAGCTTGATGTCTGCTAATTTTTTCTTTGCCTGAATAATCATTTGTTAGTCGGAACCATAAAAAATACTGGATATGACCCCACAAGAGTTGAAGGTATAGTCATTCAGCAAAACTGTCGTTCATGTGTTTATGATTATTAGAGCTATCAGTTAGGAAGTGCTCAAGTGACAAGTTCTTTCAGTGTTTCCAATACGACCTATTACCATTTAACAATTTAAATTGGTTCCTCCGAGAAAACTTTCTGGTTGAGGGATTCTGTCTAGTTCAAGTATCTCGATTGTGCCAAGTTTAATCAAAGATAGACAGAGATGAGCATGTTTAATCAACTTCAACTGAGAGTAATCAGTTAGTGTTTAGGTTCCTGCCATTGTGGAAATGCCGATTTCTTGTCTGGGATTTACAACGTCATGAATATTGTTGAAACCAATTCTTAGGTTGGAAGTTGGGGCTACTATTATGAAGATTATTTGTCCTTAAAAAAATGCCTAATGATGACAAAAAGTGCTTTCTGTTTAGCTATCGTCTTTCATTTCTTTTACCCTTTATTGTGAAGAGTCATGTTGGGACTTGGGCATTGGATTGTGCTTACTCTAGTCTAGAAGGATTGTGGATAAGGGGCATGTTGGACTCCTTTAAGAGAATGTCGTCCGTTTAAACCAATGTTTGAGTGTTACCCATAACTTGAGGTAGTTTTATCGATCGAGTTGGTCATCTCTCTAGCTCTATGTCCTTATCTCTAGGAAGTGTTCCTCCACTCGAGGTTCAGGGTTCTTCCATCTCTGAATGAGCTTTGACTCGACCTGGTTTTGAATTGCACCAACATCTACAAGACGCTTCCAAAAAATAAAAATAGGGCAAATAAAGCCCAGTGGCTGATCATGCGCTGTTCAATTGAAGAAATGGTTGACTCTAACTTTTTGGTCAGTTCGGGATTCAATGAGACCAACATTTGTTGTAGACAATGAAGCACTTTCTCGTGGTTGCATTTCCATTTCTAATTCATCAATTAAACTAGTAATTAATTTGGTGATGTTTGCACTTTTTTTAAAAAAAAACTTTTTCGACTAACATGTGCGAAACTTTAGGAGGGTTTAACAGGAGAAGAGACTGCTAAAAAGGAGGTTGATGAGTCAAAGCGCATGCAGGTGGTAATTGTTTTCAAGTGCTTTTCTTTAATTGTCATGAACCTACCAAGTCTACACACCAACATACATACACATATACATATAAATACATACATATATGTATATACATAAACCGGGGTGGAATGAAACATATGATTCATGTACCTTCCACAAACTAGTTGAAACTGAGGCCCTATTATTGATTGAATCCCTTACTGTTTTTTGTGTCAAACAGATGACTGATGCAAAAGATCCAATGAATTCAAAGTAGCAGCAGGGGTCACAATTGAAGCAAGAGATGGTGACTGTTATCAGGTTCTCTTGTTTATTCTAGTCTTCGCCATATATAGAGACAGTCCATCTGTGTTTCCATGCATTAGTTCTAAGGAGCATTTTTGGTGATACTAAACTGAGTAAGTTGAGGTTTTCTTTTCAAAGTTTGTGTTTCTACACTTTTCATATATGTCATTTGCTCATATATTCATGTAAGGGCACGATCAGTTTCAAGACGACAGCGTGATAACCATTTCACATACTTCTGAATGATCTTGAGCATCCATTTTTCAAGTCCATTTGATTTTAGCAAGGATTAAGGATCTTTGTCCGTGGCACTAGGAAAGTTAATTGAAGAATGAACCCAAAACCAAAACTCCGAAGTAACAATGTACTGGTCTTCTAGACAAGGTAGTGAAATGAACTTCTGTTGTTGAACAATCCCTTGTACAGGTTAATGCTCCTGCTAGTTTCTAGGCCTTTTATAATAGAGTGGAAAAAGGAGGACTCCCTCTGATGTTAGTGTAGGACCCAGTTTAGTAATGTAAATGTAGAGTGATAATAGGCTAGTAGTTTTTTCTATAATTTTTTTTTTTTGGGTTTCTGGTTTTTGACCGGAGATGAATTCCAGAAAGGTGGAGAATGGAAGTCCTTGCAAATAATGTGAGAGCGTCAATACCATCAGATGGTGTTCTTGTTATATATCTGTTTCTTTTCACAAAAGTTATAAGAGTGCCACAATATGAGTTCATTTCAAGGTCAAGACAATAAGCACTGACGATCCTTATAGTTACAAATATAGGGAAACTTACAAAAACCCTCCTGAAGTATATCCTAACTTACACTTATGTCATCCTTCTTTCAAATACCTACATTTAACCCCTAAAAATTTAACTCCGTTAATCACCGACATGATTAAAAAACAAAAAAATAACTACTTTTGCCCTCCTAGCTTTCTTCTCTAAAATTTTTGCCCCACCAACTTGTATATCTAACAATCATGCTCCTCTTCCTCTTCCTGCCTCCACCGGCGGGTTCCTCCGCCCTGCTGGACTAGGGACGAGATCGTTGCCCACATCCAGGCCTACCGAGACAAGTGCTTCCCTCTTGGCCGTGGGAATCTCCAGGCCGCCGATTGGGACGTCGTCACCCTCATCCTCTTGCTCCGATTCACCACCTCCTCCCCCTCCATTGAAGCCGATTTCTTCACCACCACCGTCACTCCACCCTCTACCTCTCTTGGCACTCTCCCTTCTGGCGTTGAGGAGATCGGGCGACGATGCGAGCGGCGGACGCCAAGCGACTACTCGAGCACCGGCGGCCGGGGACACTTCCGGAGCTCTTCGATGGAGCAATGATGCAGGAGCCGAGGAGATTCACCCTCATCGTTGCTCCGATTCGTCTCTGTTCCGCTGATTCGTCAAAGGGGAAGGAGATTCAACGGTGCCGATTCGTCGATCGAAGAGGGTTGGTGTCGAATTGTGCCGATTTCTCGCAGGGAGATTGTAGAGCCGCTGCTGCGGACGGCGACGTTGAGGGTAGAAAAAGTGGCGAGCATGGTTGCGGTGATGGTGGTTGGCAGAGGTAAGGGATTGAGGGAGACAGCGCCTAGCTTGTTAGATGTAAAAGTTGGTGGAGCAAAACTTTTAGAAAAGAAAGTTTGAAGGGCAAAAGTAGGTTTTTTCTTTTTTGTCATAACGGAAGATGACAAAGTTTATTTTCTAGGGGGTAAGTGTAGGTATTTAAAAGGGGGGACATAAATGTAGGATCGCCCAAACCCCAGGGGGTCTAGGTATCTTTCCCCACAAATATAATAGCTCATGTGGTTTTGGCGGGTATTTTGTGGATTGATTCTGAAATTGTGTCATCACAAGAAAAAAAAAAACCATGAGACAGACTTTAATGAGTTGAAACAAGTGTGGTTGGTATTTGGAAGACTATAACTTAAGAAAATATCTGTTTTAGCCTATCCTTTATAAAAAAAAAAAACATGGATCCATGTTTAATGAGACAAACTTTATTTAGTTAAAACAAGTGTGGTTGATATCTGAAAAACTAGTTATTTACAATGTAAGGTCATTGGCAATTACCAACCCCATATCCAGTTCATGAATGCTGGTTACAATGTTGTCGGCTTGACCCATCCCCACTGAAATGATATGTAAATGTGGTGGTTGTTGATTGTTACTTTCTGATCTAAATTAAGCTTCAGCACCTCTATCTTTTCAGAATCTCATTTTCTAGCTTGGATTTTTCCTTATGAAGCTGGATTTTGTTCTCATCGGAATCAGGCATGGAAAGATTGGCGCTGTCAAGGATCTCTGAGTGATTATTTGAGGAGTGGGCAAGGCGATGGCTGAAAGGCATAGTGATTTTGGGGTTGGTGTAAATGCTTGGTTTCAGTGAGGATGAAAATGGTAGAGAAAAGAAGAAGAAAAATGGAAATTGAAAAGAAAAAGGAAAACAAAAATAACAAAGAAAGAAAAAAAAAAAAAAAAAAAAGCCCCTCGAATGAGAAGATTGAAGACCAAATCGCTCTTGAAAATAGAGACTGGAGTTGGCATGAGTGGTTGGTGTATGAGACAGAAGCATGCAACAGGTTGTATGCTTAGGAGAGGCAAGTAATAGCTAGGTGGTAAAGGATTGTAAATAATACAAGTACACGGGCCATTTTACAAACTGATGCGGCGGGTCATTCTGATCAGTGTCATAACCCAGCCTGCCCGTGAATAATAAGAGTTCATTAATGCGTATTAATTGAAATCGCACTGCTCCTTAGTGGCAGTTCATATAGCATTAAGCCAATTAAAGCGGACGCATTATTCACAAGTTAGAAGTGGGCCGTTTGCGGGTTGAGGTGACCCGCTTGTAAGGTTAGAAAATCATACGTGATCTTTGTGCTATTTATAATGTAAGGCCACTAGCGATTACCAACGCCGGCTACAACATTTTTTGGCCTGATGCATCCCTGCTAAAATGATACGTAAATGTGGTGGTCGTTGACTGTTACCGCTTGATCCGAATTGGGCTTCAACCCCTCCATATTCTCGGAATCTCCTTTTCTAACTTGGATTCTTCCTTTTGAAGCTAGATTTTGTTCTCATTGAAATCGGGCCGAAAAGATTAGTGCCGTCAAGAACCTTCGAGTGATTGTTCAAGGAGTGGGCAGTGTGGTGGCAAAAGGCATGAAGGCATGGTAATTTTGGGGCTAGCATCGGTGTTTGATTTCGGTGAGGATGAAAATGATGGAGAAAAGAAGAAAAAAAATGGAAATTGAAAAGCAAAAGGGAAACAAAAACAAAAATAATAGAGGAAAATTAAAAGAAAAATGAAAAGAAAAAACCCCTCAAAAGAGAGGATTAAAGACCAAATCACTGTTGAAAATAAAGGGTGGAGCTGGCATGAATGGTTGGTGTGTGACACAGAAGCTCGCAACAGTTTACAGGCTTAGGAGAAGCAAGTAATAACTGAGTGTCAGAGGATTGGAAATAATAGAAGTACAATGATCATTTTACAAACTAATGCGGCAGGTTATTTTGACTAGCATCATAACCTGACCTGCCGATGAATAATGAGAGCTCATTAATGCGTATTAATTGGAAACAAACTACTCCCTAGTTTGCCTTGAGAGATTAGGAGAACGGAAATGAACTTTCAAATTCAATTGGTCATAACAAGTGCTTTGCGCTTGCTATGATTTATATAGGCTTACAGCATGAGAAAAGAAGACGAAACATTCTAAGCAAATTTGAAATCAAAGCACACGCATATTATATTATGTTATATTACACATTATATTGTAATTATATTATATTATAAAATGTATGAAGGACTCAAAATGTTGGATGACAGTTTTGCCCTTAAAGTATAAGTTTTTTATTCTAGTGAGGCTTAAACTGTCATTGTTTTTTTTAAGCTAGAGTTATATTAGTAGTATGACTATAAAAGAAAATAAGAAAAAGAAAAAAGAACATGTAATCTATATGCGTTAATCTTACCTTTAATGGCAAAACACTCTATATTTTTATTATTAAACAAGACCCTTTGTATAAGATTTTATCAATTTCATTACCCTTTAACTTCAATCAAATATTTGTATTAACACTTAAAAGTGAAATTTAATATTTTAGAAACATTCATAGATAAGTCTTTTATTTGTCTATTTAATTAGTAGTGTATAAGAAAAAAAAAGAAACAAGAAATCAGCCTTGTGTATGATTTATCATTTATGCACTGAATGATGTTTTTAATCCATGAGTTGTCATAAAAGCTAAGCAGGACTTTTAAGAAATACACCCTTAAATTTATAATTTACATAAAAAATAATTAATTAAAAATATTTATTTAAATGATTATAATAAGGTATAATATTGAAATGTTTTATATGCGTGTTCTTAGTGGTTTGCATTTAATCAGAACATGGATTTAGAGAGATCATGACTCTCTTAAATATTTAAAATTTATATATTAAAATTATATTTTTGTAGTGTTACATTGAATTCATATCTAATTAGTAAGTTGACTCTAAAAAGGACAAAAAAATTCAAATAAAGATTTACGTAATATTATGGCACACAATCTCATTTATTATATTGGTCTTATGGGGAAATATACCATATTGCCACTACAATTAAAATTTTATGTAAACATATCCAAAAATAAAATAGATAAAATTAAATAAAATATTAAGCTACTATTCTTATAATTTCCAAATCAAATAAAAGATTTAATTTTTTTGTGAAGAGCTATTATAGCCCCCATTATACTGTATTCTAAAGAAGAAAGCATTTCCATTGTTCATCAACGGTAGAATCCACTATGCCCTTTTTTTTTCTGGCTTCTTCTAACTTATGGTCAAACGACTCTTTTGATCCCTAAATTTTTCATGTTTATCATAATGCTTCCTCACTTTTGCTTGTTGTCGCCAACTAGAAGGTAAATCATTTATTGATGGCAGGGGTGAGTATGGGTCGGGTTGGTTCGGTTTTATGGTGGAACCAAACCAACCCGAAATAGCCTCGGTTCCAAAATTTTTCTATCCAACCTAAGAACCGAGAACCGAATAGAACTAGAACCCTGGTTCTGGGTTTCTCGGTTCTGGTTCTCGGGTTTTTCGGTTTATACCATATACCTATAACAATACTAAAATTCAATAAATTTACATCCATAATCAGTTTTATGACATATTCAACATAATATACAATTAAATTAATATTTAAATATATGTACTTAGATACATTCAAAAAAATTTAAAATATTATTATTACAAAAACGGTTCAAAAGAGTTTAAAATGTTGTTATTACAAAAATGTTCAAAAGAGTTGCTTGTGAGGCATCTTTCATCCCAACTAGTTTACTTCCTTCCAGTAATTTTAATATTGGTATGATATTCAATATGAAAAACTAAAATTTTAAGATCATCTTCTTCAGTATCAAAACCTAAAATATGTTGATGTCCTGAATTTTTAATTTTGCATGACTCATAAATGAAAAAAATATCATAATTGTGTCATAAAGAATAGTCTGGAATAAAATATCGAAAGCAAAATGACCTAGGAGTGGTGGGTCTATGAAGCAAAGTGATTTAACTAAATATAGAGAAATTTCGTAAATGATCCCACAACTTCCATACTATTTTAATTTGGAACATCAGTTTAAGAGTTTAATATAAAAACACAAAATGACTATCATAATACTTCAAAGAAATATGTGTGTGTGTGTGTGTGTGTGTGTGTGTGTGTGTGTGTGTGTGTGTGTGTGTGTGTGTGGATATATTAGTAATACTATAATTTTTATTATATAATTATATATATATCTCATGTTTGGTTCCACCTCGGGTTGGTTCCACATGAAACCAAAACCAATCCAAAAACTGTCGGTTCTCCTATATGTGGAATTAACTTATATGTGGAATTAACTCGCGAAGCATGATCAATTTTTACCCAACCCAACCCAATGGGGGTGGTTCGGTTTAGGTTTCGGGTTTACCCAACCTATGCTCAACCCTAGCTGATGGTGACATGATTGTCACATAATAAAGCTTGGGGAACATTACTAGTCATAACAAACATTACAGGTACCTAAGAGTATTTTTCCCTTTTTTTGACAAGCCATTTCAAATTTGTTTTACTCTCCTGAAGAATGGTCAAATCTCTTCTTTAGTCCCTGGATATAACATTCCTGCCATAATGGTCCCTAACTTTCATGATCTATCATAATTCCATTTTTTCCATTTTGCTAATTAGAATTTTTGTTTATACTAGAAGTCAAAGGTTTTTAAGGAGTAGGGGAGAGTGTTATCTTGATCTCTAGTCGTAGATGTGACAGCCTTTCAAATACGCGATATGAACTTCTAGGAAAATAAAAATTTTGATGGCATATTTAAATTTAAAATGATAAAACCTTAAATGAAAGTGAAAGGCATACTTTTATTAACCATATTAAATACCAAAAGCTTTTTCTTTTGCGTGGTTTGACTCAGAGTTTTAATTGTATAGGTTTGATTCAATGTTTTAATTAATTGAAACAAATGCACAATTTTCATAATGTATAAGCACTTTACACAGGTTTAATTTAGAGTTTTAATTAGTTGAAATAAGTGAATAATTTGTATTATGCTTGAATGCACAATTCTTAAAAGGTTTCATTTTCCCACTAATTCATTAGTGAGCAAATAGTTTGGAAAACCCATGCATGTATATTATGCAATGTTATCCTACATTATAAACATCAAAAAAAAAATTCTCCTAATGGTTTTGTTGAATTGATTAATAGAATTGCTTTAATCATTTTTTGTTTATTATCTTTAATGTTCTTTTGACACTATATAAACACATCTTCAGTTGATTACTTTATGTGCTTATAATTATTTATACTCAGATTTTACTTAATGTCAAAGTAAGTCTTATCTTTTTATATTATTCTATCAATGACTTATATTGATTATATTATAGCTAACCCACATACCTTGCTTACTTCTAAAAGTAATGAGGTTTCACTGTTCATCATTGAAGATGAACCCTTTTTTTTTTTTTTTTGCTTTTGCCTCTCTTTTTTTTTTCTCCTTTTTCAAACACAATTGATCATTTCTTAAGCTTGATTCCCTTTTCATGATGTGCTCGCATTTTCTATGGCCTATTTTGTAATTTCTTCAGTTTTAGGTTATCCGGTTAAATGTCAATTTAATTTCTAAGCTTCTACTCTTTTCCATGTTCGTCCTTATTTTCCATCCATATTTTATTTTGGTTCTCAAATTTAATAAATATTTAGCTAGATTATTTCAATTTATTTTCTTGAACCCCAACATTTTTATTGTTTTTATGTACTATATTATAAAGTAAGACACTGGTTATCACAATTTATTTGTTTTTGTGTTAAGCCATTTTTTTACATTCATTAAATTAATTGTTAAGCCTTTAATACCTAGTATTTTTTCATTTTCAGTCTTAGTTCAAAGTTTTTTTGTTGCTTTTTTTTTTTTAATTTTGTTTTTCAAAATAAAACTTTAATAATTATAATTTACTTACTTCTAGCTAAGGTTCTAATTGATTTGGATTTAATTATTTTTTTTAATTTTTATCTTTATTAAGTTAATGGTTAAATTATAAATTTATTAACATAAATTAAGCACAATTTTGTGTTTCAATCATATTATTTTGTTATTCATGATTGTGTTTTGTAGTATGAATTGTTCTCTATAGTTTAATAAAATAATTTGGTCCATAATTACTAAGATTGAAAGTAAATTTTTCTAAATAAATTTCTCATTAATATTAAAAATTAGAATTTAACTTGATAAAGGAGGGAAATTTTAAGTTATGTTATGTTTCAAAATACATATGATGTTATGTTTCTATTTACCTAATTTCAGTTATTGTTTAGGTTAGTTTGGCTTTAATCAATTTATTTTCATATTTTTAATTATTTATTATTTAAAATTTTTGTATAAAATTTATTGTAAAAAATATCTAATACATCATGCGGGGCAACATACCTTATTATTATCTATTTGATGAAATAGATCACATAACTTCTACTTGTAACAAAAGATCTATTGGCAATAATTAATTAACTATTTTATTGAAACATTATTATAATGTATCAAAAATTGTTCAATCTTTTTACTCTTAATTATATAATACCCCTTTTTATGGGACCTACTTTTTTCATTTTTGCTTTCCTTAGAATAATGATTAAGAAATAAGAAAAATATTAATTAGTCATCGCACAACTCCTAATTTTAGAAAAAATACCTTGACATTTGCAAAATAACATAGTAACCTTCAACATTTGACTTCGTCGGTAAATATGCTCCAAAAATGAAAGTTGCTTTACAAAAAATCATTAATTCGTCATATTGATCTTGAATATAATGGTATCTTGTCTTTACAATAAGCTATTCAATTAATATTATATATCAAATCCTTGAATACTGTATTTTATAATTGAATAATCTTTTAGCAAAAATTAAATTTATTATTAAATCTTAAATTTGATTCACAATTAAAACTTTTAAAGGTATGTTAACTTGATTTTTTTAAAAAAAAATATTTTTCATTGTTTATTTTGAAATATGGTGGTCATTTGCTACAACGAATACAACCTCCATTTTTATTTTCCTTAGCGACTTAACCATTTTACCCGCAAATTGTATGTTACCTTTTTTAAATGGGACCAAAGTTTGATCTTTTCAATTTAATTAGCTTTATATTAGTATTAGGGACACCATATTATTTTGTTTCAAATAAAACTAAGGGTAGATGTAACATCAAGCTGTGCAGCTTTTTTTATACTATGGTGTGCATTTTTTTTTATGCCTATTGTGTTTTTTTAATAAATTTATTCAAAAAATTTTAATTCTTTTAATAGAAAACAAAAGATAAAACAACAATCAAACAATTGCAAACGCTTAAACAACTATCACACACATGTTGCAGGCACAATAAAATCATGACTAAATTTAAGTGGCAGATAAATCTGTTTGGAACACGAATTGCCAAACTCTACTCATAATAGTATATGAGCGGGGAATTGGCTACAATCCTTGTGAAACATGATGAGCTTATTCAACACCAACATGAACTTATTGCCGCAAAAGATTTTGTTGCTGCCGTGCCGGTGCCAGCATAAAAATCACTTAAAATTTGTTGGTGGGTCACAGTCGCATACAAAGTCAAAACATTTGTGCTTGCGACCTTTGCATGTGTTTGCGCAATCTGCGTCACTGTGGCATACAAAATCTTCGGCCACAAGTTCGGATTCCGAAACACGCAACAAAAGTAAACCTGCAACAGCAACCAACTTGTAAAAGCAAGCTTTTGGAACACATATTCATACATGATAATATTGCATGTATATAACACTCCATATATAACCTGATGTGAGCAGCAGAGCGAGCAACAGAGCAACTTTGCAGGAAGCCTCCATGGTTATGTGTCGTCACAGAACAAGAAAAGCTTAATTAGCAGAAATGAACTTTCTGATTTCCTCTACCAACTATCACCTGTATTTGCTTGAATTTATATGCTACCAGCTGCTTTGACTTTTCAAATATGGATAATTAATTCTGAAAATTTAAGCTAGGTCTTTGATTTCAAATTTACGACTAATTAAGAAATTATGAAATTTTTCCAAGTAAGCAAATTGATTTATAGTAACAAATCAATCTCGCGGATTCAATCCCATCCGCACGTCTCTGAGAATGCACACTGTTTTTTGTTTAGCAAGTTTTCACCCAAAAAAAAAGTACATTTTCAAAAGCTCCTATTTTATACAGAAGTTACCACATAAGTAAAAATGTCGCACATGAAGTTGCCCGATTTATTTTCTGTAAATAAATATTAAATATTTCTTAATTTATTGAAAGACAATTTTTGAATAATTTAAATTGATATTTCAAAATTTAATTTCATACAGTGACTACATAAGCTGATAGATTCCATCAAGTGCAGGACTAATATAAAATGTTTTTAAAAAATTTAGGACTACAAGAGAACACATTTGATATGACAATAACTAAATTGAAACAAAATTTAAAAATTCAGGGGCCAAACAAAATTTATCCCTTTATTATTACGGATATTGGTATGTCGGATTTCGGTTGGATAATGATACTTTCACATCTAACTCACTATATTAGATGTCCACCTAATATCTTACTCATCACCTGTCAGATGAATAATTTTGACATTCATATTCTATGCACTTTTAGGTGGTTGGATTGGGTAAACTCATCCACCCACCATACTTCCACTAAGTGTGTGCACCAAACTTGGTCAACCCACAAAATCAAATAAACCAATCCACACCAAACTAAATAGTATGTGGTTCCAGTTATAGTTCAAGTTTAGAAATTTTAAAATCGAATACTATATGATGCGGTTGCGATTTTAAATGTCATCTATAATCGATAAAAAACTACACTGACCCCCATAAGAAATGCTCAATCCAATATAATCCTCTCTCCCTCTTGTTCTCTTTGTTATTGTTTAATACTAATTTCCTAAGTCCAGTACTAAGGAAGTCCAATAGGAGCCTAATATGAGATGCTTAATATAATACTACTATGTTTGCTTCACTGTCCTATTGTGCATTCCTAATTTCTTAATTTCTAAAGTAAATCTAAGGTAAATAGAGACATACGCGAGAGTGATGAAATGTTATAGATAAAGAGTTCCTTATTTATGTGCGTTGATAATAGAAAGTAGACAATAAATTTTTTATGTGTGTTTTTTTAATGGAAACATTGGAAAGTAGATAATGAATTTCTTATATGTGTTTGTGATGAAAACATTGGAAAATGGACTATACGTTTCTAACTTTCTTATGTATGTAGGCATTTAGGATGATAAATTTAACTTATTTGAGATTTTTATTTTTCATGTGTATTGGTTTATGGATTGAATTGTATTTTTTTCATCTCCACAATCAAACCGAATTTTTGTGGTGCGGTTATTTTTGGATTTGTATACAAGGCAGTGCGGTTATAATTTTTAAATTGTGAAACCGATTACTGTGCTATGTTGTTGTAGGTTTGACCATAAATCGCATAAAACTGCACCATGAACAATCCTAACTTCCACAACCACAAGCGCTGTCATACTTTCGATGTCACATTCTTTTTAGTGGTCTGAGGCTCTGAGCAAAAGCAAATTTAAATAATATATAACTATATATAAATGCCATACAACATAAATTTAAGCAAACACAAATTTTTACTTCAATTATTAACATAAAATGTTGGAAAATAATAGATAAGGGTTTTGAGGGTATTTTTCTTTCTTAATTAGCTAAAGATAAAGTTGGTAGATATATATATCAAACACGTAGAGGCATACGTTTCTACTCCACTTTATTTCATGCTTGCTACTAAGTATAGTACTATCACAAACTTTGTATAAATTCAAAAGGTTTGACAGATACAATTTTTAGAATATGCTATCACTAGCAAATGGAACTCATATAACTATAAATTTATTTTTTATGAATTAATCAACTCATTTTGAATAAAGCACAAAAACAACTATCTAGACAGAGAATGCATCAACTTAACAAATCTAAATATCTTCAACTTCTCCAATGCCTTGGAACTTTCCAACACATATATGCAATAACATAGATATATATATATAGGTTGGATACAGGGCAGGTGAAGCCTAAATCAACACCTTAACTAAACCCAACAAGTGAGAAGAAAATAAAATTCACATCCAACACAGATCCATTCAATTGAAAAAAAAAAACTCATTGGGTCAAATATAACCAAATCCCCGTCGGAGCAGATGTCCATTGATATCCTATTTAATATGTGAGCAGCACTGCACTTATTTATTTTAAACATGTGTATTTGCACATTTTCCCTAAAAAGAACACTTCTCTAGCCACTGCTCTCTCCTTTTCTCTGCATCAACTTTCTCCTCTCAGTTTTGCGCCTTTGGCTGGATTTAGATTTTAATCTAAGGCTGGTTGGTTGATTTATTATCATTATTTCACCCAATCAATCACTTTTATCTCTTTTTGCATTGTTTCTTCTTCTTCCTCCTGCATAAAACTCTTTTTTTATCATTAGTAGGAGTATCATCTAGTGCATCCGACACCTTATGGAAGACAAATCTTGGTGATCCATTTCAGTATTAATAGATCGATTGAAGTGCAAAAAGTGGCGAGCAAAGATGATGAGGCGTTTCAGATAATGGACTAGGTGTTGGTGTTTTTTATTGTTATTTTTTGTCTGTTTAAGTAATAATCCATATTTTATACTTGGATGGTTTGTTAGTCTAACCATATGTTGGTATGTTAGTCCAATAAAATATTGGTTCATTAATTTTTCTATTTATTTTCTTAGTCTATCTCTTTTAGCTAATATGCTTAGATACCAAATCTGTCTTAGTTATTCACTTAACAATACCATGAGGGTTGAAAAAAGTACAAAGCCTAGAGTTGAGCCAAGGGTTTCCCATTTGTTCTTTAATGCTATATTTATACAGTAGATATTATGCAGTCTACAATGAATGAGAATAACATTTCATAATGAAATAATAATAACACTTACCCTTCTCTCGAAACAAGCTCGTTGCCTTTTTCAATTTTGGAGTGTAATGCATGAAAGAAATCGTCGCGACACAGATCATCCGCAGACAGCAGTTCCGTCTTTCATTCCCCACGTCGTTGGTTAAACGTACATGTCTAACATCTTGGGCAAAAATTTACATATGGTCAAAGCTCGAGGGTCATTCTCGGACGCAGCTAGCTGGTAGCTACGCACCCCTTCATTTGGCAACTTCCCAGTCCCACTCCCTCGTGGATCAGGTTGATCAGCTGCTTCAAAAAATTCCCTGGTCCCGCTGAATTATTTCTTCCCAATGCCAGCAAACTTTTCAGCAAACTACCTAAAATTACAGCCAGGCCAGTTTTTCTTTTCCTGGATCAGTTAATACCGGAAACACCTCATACCTCTTGGAATTTAGCTAATTAATTCCCATCATCTAGAAGTATATATAAAGAAGAAAGCCCACGTTTCGATCTTCAAATTCCCATCTTCCTCTGCTCATTGGAAATAAAGAAAATGAAGGACGAAATCAAAGCTCCTCTCTGTAAGTTCTCCCTCCAAAAACGTTGGTAAATGGTTTCTTCTCTTCTTTTATGTTCTCAGATGTGAACTCTTCTTGGCAGCAGTACCTAGAACAGAGACAGAGAGAGATGAAAGAGATAAGTTCCAGAATCCATCTCCGTCGTCTTCCTCAAGACATCCGCCTGAAGAAGCGGAGGAGAACTCACCGGTCCGGCAGGTGGCGTTAACGGTGCCGACGACGGATGACCCGTCGCTGCCAGTGCTAACGTTCCGAATGTGGTTGTTGGGGACATTGTCGTGCGTCGTGCTGTCGTTTCTGAACCAGTTCTTCTGGTATAGAACGGAGCCGCTGACAATCACCGCCATCTCGGCCCAGATCGCGGTGGTGCCGCTGGGGCAGCTGATGGCGGCGAAGATAACAGACCGCGTGTTCTTCAGAGGGACGAGGTGGGAGTTCACGCTGAACCCAGGGCCGTTCAACGTGAAGGAACATGTCCTGATAACAATCTTTGCGAATTCCGGCGCCGGAAGCGTTTACGCTATTCACGTCGTGACGGTTGTGAAGATGTTCTACAAGAAGCATATTGGTTTCTTCGTCTCCTTCATTGTTATTATCACAACCCAGGTCAGTTGAAGGGTAAAAGCATTATACTAGTGGTTGAGCAAGTAGGTATTGATTAATTAAAAACTTTAGTGAAAGTTAATGATACAAAATAAAAAATTATTAGTTCTAGACTTCAATTCAGATGAATTTGGCATACATATTGTTTACATTTAATCAATTCAAGGTTAAAATTTGAAAATCTGTTTGAGATCAAAGAAGTTGTAATTAGTAATTGGATGTTGCATGGTGGTGGCTTGAACTTTGAATGGTTGGTTAAATGCTGGTAGGTGCTGGGGTTTGGATGGGCAGGGATATTCAGAAGGTACCTTGTGGAACCAGCAGCCATGTGGTGGCCAGCTAACCTCGTTCAAGTTTCTCTCTTCAGGTAATTAATTTTGTACAAATAAACTTTTAATTTGTATACAAAACAAACAATTTAATTTTTTTTTTTAAATGTACCGCAAAATCAAAATGCATACGACTATTTATATGTCGGTTTATATAAGTATAACAAACAAAGTTGATCCTTTTCCTCTTCTGAGAATAAGTCTCGTTTTTCAATGTTTTCGAATTTCTATGTCATGAAAGCAAATGTGGAGTATTTTTTATGAAGCACCACTATTTAATTTTTTAGAATTATTTATTTTGAAGACTGAGAAATTACAAAAGTCATTATATTTAAAGACAAAGATGCCCCTCTGACATGTTTCAGAAAAAGAAAGAAAGAAAGAATTGGTAAGTGAGACTGTTTTTCGGGTACGGAAGGGGTGTGTTGTTTGGTGGGGGTGGTGGTTACCTGAAGCTATTATAGCACCGGTCAGCCTTGTTTTCTTTTTCATAATTACCTTCATTCTTATCCCTCTTATTTGTTAAGTCGCTTCAAAATTTCTTTTCCTAGACTTGAAACGAAAACGAAAAATAAAAAAACGACATCTAAAAGTAAACTTGACTAAATCATCGATAGAAGTACAGTTGCTTGTATTTGCGTTTGAGAAAGAAATTTATGGACGAAAAGCCAAGCAAAAGCAAATTGGAAACGTAGTTGCGTGAAAGCAAAAGGCAAATTAGCGAGGCAAGAGTCACTGTAGAAGAGTTGGCTGCTGCTGCGGCATAAAACTCCAATAGCGGTCCGGGCTTGGATTTAGCACCATGGGCCATTGTCATTTTGTCAACTAGGCCCCAGCCCAGCTTAACCATTTCAATCATTCATTTTGCTTACTTCATTACCTCCCTCGCTCTTTTCTTTCACCGTCACACTCATTTTGAGTGCTAATAATTGGAAAATTATATTAGGGAAAATTATCATGACCCCCCCTTGAGGTTAGGTCAAACCTACACTTGTTCCCACATTTTTCAAATACGTACAGTTACCTCTTAAAAAATTAACACCGTCATTTTCTGTTAAAAAATAAAATAGCAAATACCTATTTTTGTCATCCTAACATTCTCCCTTAGAATCTTTGACACCAACTTACGCATTAATATAATTTTGTATCCAAATAAACTCTTCTCCAGTTCTCCGATCTCCTGCTCCCAATCCGACACCGAATCTTTGAATCCAGTGCTTCGAATCCGTCCCTCCTCCTCTCCTTCAAATCCTTCGAATCCGACCCCTATTGTTTGCTATAAACCCCAATATCTGTCATTTCCAATCCGACCTTGATTGCTTGCTAGAAAACCCCGACGCCAACACTTCGAATCCACGCGGTGGAGAGGAGAACTCTAATGACGTCGACGATGAGGCTGCCGATTAAGTGAACCGAGCACGTGAAGGAGAGAAATGGAGAACCGAGAGAGAGCGAGATCGTGTAGTCTGGGTTCGGCGAGAGATATCAGAGGCGTTGGAGGTCTGGGTCCGTGAAGAGCGCCTCCTCCGCCTCTCTCTGGGCGGGGACTGTGATGGGATCTGAGAGCGGAGAGAAAAGTGCAAAGAGAGAAGCGTTTAACTGGTTGAGAAAATAGAATTGAAAACTTTGGGGACAAAGTTTTTAATGAGGAAGGTTGGGATGACAAATTCAGGCATTTTCTCCTTTTTCTTTTAACGGTCATTAACGGAGTTAGGTTTGGAGAGGGTTAATTGTAGGCATTTGAAACAGGGAGAACACAAGTGTAGATTAGGGTACACCTCAAGGGGGGTCTAGGTAATTTTACCATTATATTAGTACCTATGATAGATGTAAATGATGGATTTGGAACGTTCATGATTGTAGGTCATATGTGTGACTCTAATAAATTATTATTCAAATCTTATCAAGGTAAGTGAAATTCCTTCCATACATAATTTTTTACAAGTTTTAGTAAAATTGTTTGTATCTCTTTTGGCCGAAACCCATAATTTGCCCCCAAAATTTTGCTAACTCGAACACTTAACCTGTTCAACTATAGCTCAGGAAAAATCAGCCTCTATACTTTATAAATTGGGACACATAACCCCTTCTAATTGATGAAAGTGTTCTTTTTTGTTTTCAAGGGACTTAAATGACAATAACATTGAACAAGAAGATTAAACTCGACATTTTAGCATATTACTATTTGAGAGGCCGTCTTCTTCCACAGCTTCGTATACAGGAGATCAGAGAGTTCTTTGGGAAATTGATAATGTCTTTGGCATGCCAATTGGAGTTGTGGACGAAGACAACCTCTCCAATAGCAATATGCTAAAATGCCAATTTTGGCCTCCTTGTTCAATATTATTGTCATTTAAGTTCCTGAGAAACCAAAAAGAACATTTTTATCAATTAAAGGGGTTATGTGTCCTATTTTACAAAGTTTGGGAGGTGAGTTACTCCGAGTCATAGTTGAAGGGGTTAAGTTTCCGAGTCAATAAAACTTGGGTGAATTATGAATTTATGCCAAACTCTTTTTACCTTAACTTTGCGGCTGAAACAAAACGCTTGTTTTCTTTTCCCGAAGGACAATTAAAAAAGCAAATAATAGCGATTTTCTATTTTCTATTTTTTTTTAAATCATTGTTTTCATTTTTGTTTTGTCTAGAATTTGTATGGGTAGGTGTTCGATATTATTTACCAGAAGATCATATCATGTGACAGGGCTTTGCATGAGAAGGAAGAAAGAACCAAGGGTGGGGTCACAAGAACCCAATTCTTCATAATTGCCTTCATTTGCAGCTTTGCTTACTACGTATCCCCGGGCTACCTATTCCAGATGTTAACCTCACTCTCTTGGATATGCTGGATCTTCCCAAAATCAGTCTTGGCTCAACAGCTTGGGTCGGGCCTTTATGGGCTAGGCATTGGAGCTTTTGGGCTCGACTGGTCCACGATCTCATCGTACCTCGGAAGCCCACTTGCAAGCCCATGGTTTGCCACCGCAAATGTGGCTGCAGGTTTTTTCCTTGTCATGTATGTTGTGACCCCCATCTCTTACTGGCTCAATGTCTACAAGGCCAAAACCTTCCCCATTTTCTCTGAGGATCTCTTCACTTCAACTGGCCAAGAGTACAACATCTCTGCAATCATTGATTCCAATTTCCACCTCAACCTTGCGGCGTACGAGCAAGAGGGACCTCTCTACCTCAGCACATTTTTTGCCATGACTTATGGCGTTGGCTTTGCTGCACTCACTGCTACAATTGTTCATGTCACGCTCTTTCATGGGAGGTACTAAACTCACTGTCTTGAGGGACAAAATTGCATATATGCGCATTCGTGAGGTTCGATCCAAATTCATTCTTTTTCGGATGTGCAGAGAAATATGGGAGCAGAGCCGGGCTAGTTTCAAGGAGAAAGGAATGGACATACACACAAAACTTATGCGCAAGTACAAGCAAGTGCCGGATTGGTGGTTCCTGGCCATTCTCTTGGCAAATATTGCCGTCACTATATTTGCCTGTGAATATTACAATGACCAGCTTCAATTGCCATGGTGGGGGGTCCTACTTGCTTGTGGAGTTGCCATTACCTTCACTCTTCCCATAGGTATCATCACGGCAATCACAAACCAGGTGCTTGTTACTAATTCACAGATACATATACACATATATGTACTAGCATACTTACACATATGTGTTTGGTCGTTCTAATGACAGAGCCCGGGGTTGAACATCATCACCGAGTACATAATCGGATACATATATCCAGGATATCCGGTTGCTAACATGTGTTTCAAGGTGTATGGATATATAAGCATGAGTCAGGCCGTCACGTTCCTCCAGGATTTCAAGCTTGGTCACTACATGAAAATACCTCCTAGGACAATGTTCATGGCACAGGTCTTTGTATTAACGGCTTCTACTTACTTTAAGTCAAAAATGCTAGTTAGAGCTACAAACTTTCTGTAACAAACATAAACTTACAAACCCATTATTAGTCGAAGCAAAGCATTGGCTTTCCTTGTAACCTTTCGTTTGTACAAAAAGTTTGTAGCTCCAGCCAGCATTGTCTTCTTGTTACTTAATTTCTATTGGTGACAGTTTCTGGAAAGCTGAACCAAACTTCCGCCCTTGTTCTTGCCTAGGTTGTCGGCACCATACTGGCCTGCCTGGTCTACCTAGTGACGGCGTGGTGGCTAATGGAGACCATCTCCGACCTCTGTGACACAACCGCCTCAACCAGCGTGTGGACATGTCCTGCCGACCACGTCTTCTACGACGCATCCGTGATCTGGGGTTTGATCGGTCCGCGAAGGATCTTCGGCGACTTGGGGACTTACGCAGCAATCAACTGGTATTTTCTGGCCGGCGCAATCGCTCCTCTGCTGGTCTGGCTAGCCGCCAGAGCATTCCCACAACAGGAATGGATCAGACTCATTAACATGCCGGTCTTGATCGGCGCCACCGGGAGTATGCCGCCGGCGACTGCGGTGAACTACACGACGTGGATTGTAGTTGGGTTTTTGTCAGGTTTTGTGGTGTATAGGTACCGGCCGGATTTGTGGCAGAGGTACAATTATGTTCTATCCGGGGCGCTGGATGCTGGTCTAGCTTTCATGGGGGTGCTCCTATATTTAAGCTTGGGGTTGGAGAATATTACTGTAGATTGGTGGGGCAATGATTTGGATGGGTGTCCTCTGGCCTCTTGTCCGACGGCCAAAGGTGTTTCTGTTGAAGGATGCCCTGTTTTCTCCTAGAGAAATTGTGCTCTCCTTTTTTTTTTTTTTTTTTAAATCTTTGGGAGGTCAAGAAGCTCCTGTATATAGGAATGAAACATCTTGCTTCCCATAAAGGATCAATTAAGTTGATTGCTTCGTCTTAAAGTGTTTGGTTTTTGCTAGGTGATGGGACTTTAATACATAACATTGATAAGGTTATGTGTACATATTCTTAGAGATGAAATCCAAAACAGAAGCACTAAAAATTTAGTAAAATAGATAAATACTAGGTGTAAAGTAATCGCCTTGTTACGGGTTATTGTGGTCGTGATTTGTAATGTGGAAACACAATATTATGTCAAAATAGATACTTGTAGGGTCGTAGCTGCAAGTTCTGGAGATCAGAATGTGTCATGGAGAGGGAAATTTTGTGTTACATTGAGAGGTGGCAAAGTATATGAGAGGTTGGAGAGCGTTTAAGAAAAGGTCATTCCGCTTCCTGTAAATGATTTTAATTAGTCGGAGTGTTTAATACTAGCTAGATTCAAAAATTTGTTAATTGATGATCTGATTTATTTCTATTTATAAGCTGTCTTAGACGGACCAATAATACATTCTGACTCTGGAACAAGATGAATTTCTCTCATATGGTTAAACATGTAGGAAGCAGAAAACACCGTGTTCTTGAAATTCTACCAAAACACTTAAAGCGAAAGAACATATGATCGAAGTAAACTAGTATCACGCACTGAATCAACTACAACGTTCAAAAAGCCTCTCAAATAAAGCGGCAAAGCCGACAGGTTCTTGGCCTTTACAGGTTCTTGGCCTTTCTTGTGTGAAGCATCCTCGTTTCCATGATCCGAGTCATCGTCAAAGTCCGCCAAAAAACAAAGGTATTAATGTCTCCGAGCGGTATCCGTTGGTTGTGGAATGAAGAAAAGATCCGTGAGTTCTGCATCGGCTCGTACCTCAGTGGGCCCTCGAGTTTCTGTGTCCGGTCAGTGCTAGCTGCAGCAGACATCATGGCAGAAAACACAGAGAAGAAACAAGTCGTCGCTTCAAGTATAGGAATCGCCGAAGAAGAAGAACTACTAACCAATGAAATTATTGAACTACAATCCCATAGATAATTGTACATATAGAAAGGCAGAGGCAGTGGCAATCATAGTACTAGGAGGCCTAGGAAAATACGGAATAACGCTCCGAAGCTTCGGCGATATATTGCGCATGACAAACGTGTGTGGCAACTTTGAAAGTTTTGGAGTAGTCTGGGGGTTTATGTAGAAATAACTTAAGTACTACTCATGCTCTATTTCGATTTGAAAACAGGAAGTCGTAGTAGTAATTTTCAAAAGTAGAGAAAGGAAGACGTTCCACCAGGTGCCGCATCACGACTACTGCAAGCCGGTTCAGTGTTGGGGACGGTAATTGGCGGGAACTAATGGAAGAAGAGTCACGAACGGTTGAGGCTGACGATCGGAGAGACGAAGCGGCGGGGGAAGGAGCCCAATCAGGGATGGATCAAGCGCCTTCTTCTGCTAATTCCGACCTCGGCGGATCGAGCCCAAGCGAGATCCTGAAAGTAGTGGAGGTGGTGGAGCGAGATTCTATAGCTGTCTCTCAAAGCTTCTATTCTCTCTTTTCCTCTCTCCGCTCTGCTCTTTCTGAGGTATCTTCTCTCTCTCTCTTTTTAATTTTGTCGATTTCTTTTAAATTATGTTGCTCTTTGATGGCTTGGCAGAGGTGAATTGAATCGTAATACTGCCTTAGGAACCTGAATTATCCGTGCTAGGATTACCCAATTTCTATTCTTACTTGCCTATTTGTTGGAGATTTTGCAATATGATGAGAAATTTTCAACTTTGAATCCAATTGAAGACTGAAGTATCACTTTTTGTCACCGTGACAAATGTAAAAACTGGGATATTGATTTTTTTTATATTTTTTAACAGTTGTCCACTATCTGGTGTTTCTGAGTTTGCGTTTCCTGGGACAATGTGATATTGTAGGTTACTCTAAGTTCAGTCGATCATATGCGTTGCTTTGGTGATGCTGTTGGAAGCCTTCAAGAGTCTGGTGAGTATCCTTAAAAACACGTTCTTCTTATTTTCTGTAGTACTGGATGTATTCTGATGTGATTGTAATCAAACAGAATGGGATAGTCTGTCGGTATCATTGCTTTTCAGCTTTTAGTTGTGGTTACATTTTCTGTCGTTTTTCATCCATCAGCCAAATCCTAAAGTAGATATAACTAACTTTTATCCTCTATGCAGCACTTGATGCAGCATCAAAGGGAAACCGTTTTATAAATTCTTGTCTCAGGTATAAATACTTTTAACCATCTGTTTGCCACATTATCTTCAGTAGAAGAAGGATTGAATGTGTACTCATATGAACTCAAACTGGATTTATTCTTGTTTTTTCTGATTTTCTGTTTCAGTGGAGAATCGTGTAAGTGCTGCCGCATTAGCAACGCTCACATTTTTGTCTTAACTCCCCAAACCCTTGAGCTTAAGATCTCTCTTGTCAAGTAGGGAGTGAGAATGTGAGAGGCAATGCTGTGAATAGAAGATGCTCTTTAAACTTGTCTTTTTCATTTGAATTTCTCATGGTTCTATATGATGTCCTTCGATTCTCTGATAACTTTTAAGTTGGGATTTTCAGACCTCAAAATGAAAGTCAGCAACTGTTTGTATTTCTAGATCACTGTGAAGTTGTAACGCCCTGCCTGCAAACATAATACCATTTCCACTAGTGTGTCAGGGAAATACCACAAAAGTTGTGAAATCCAAGATATGGACTCCTGCTTAAGCTGGGATTTTTTGTTTGTCCTTGCAGTTCCTCTGACAGAAATACATGCATGTTTGCTCGCTATCTGTCAGTATTATTACTCTTTGCATGTATGCAGGATTAAAAAATGTTGCATTTATGAGTGAAATACAAAATTTTGTAATTATTTTCTAGTTTTATCTGGCATTTGCAGATTAAATGAGGAGATGAAAGGCATCCACAATCTAGCAGCACAGCTGTATCCTTAACAGTATTGTTACCTTGAAATATATTAATGGGACTATTGATTTGTACCAAGTATAAATGTCGACAATGAAGCAGGGATTAATGCCAAGTAAGACAAGAGTAGCTGTTTCCCGCTAACCCTGAAGTTCTGATTTGGAATTGACAAAGCACGGTTTGTTTACTTTTGACTTGCTTCTCAATCTCAGCAATTTCGTTTCCTTAATAATTGCAAAGAAAGTATCTGAGAAGGAATGTAGATGAACTGGATGCAGCTGTGGACAAGCTCTTACGATTACCATGATAGAGCTATCAAGAAAACTAGTTGGGCTTCTTGTGTTCCAGGACCCTGAAGCAGCACTGAAATAGATAATAATAGCAGCTTGTTGGCAGATAAGTTCACAAGAAATTCTGGAAAAGGCTTGAGCAAGACAATTTCATTCATGTAAAAGTTGTTCAGAAACTTGATAGGCTTCAAGTAGTTGGGATGGTCTCTGCCCGATGCAAAGGTGAAGGCAGACCCGCTAAAGCCTTTTCTATTTTGGCTTTATTTGGGAACAACGTCATTATTTAACATTAGAGGTTGAAAAAACTATTATAGTCATTAATAATATATTCTAATATCTGATACTGATTTTAAATACTATGGTTAAATGAAGCTTTTTTTAGGTTTTCAGTGTGAAACTAGAATGGGCTTAAAATGGGCCTACGTTAGGGCAAATGAGGAATGGACCGGCCATTCTGCTCGTTTTCTGTACCCTGTGACCATTGTCGTTCGGCTCTTTGAGACACTTTATAGTTCGTTTAGTAGACACACGATTGTGTTAACGTGTTAAAACTAGGTCAGTCTAGGCAGACTTGCGGGTCGTTCAAGACACGCCTTTTCTTTCTGCTTCCCAAATTACCCTGGTTAGTTGGTTGGCGTTCTCACTTGAAGATTCACAAATCACCAGCAATGGACGGTCTTCACTCAAATTCGTTTTCATCGCCGATGAGGAGCAAAACTGGCAAGCCTGGGGGTGAGCAGAACAGTGTGAGATTAGGCAAGAAGGCTAGAACAGCGAAGCGACAGAGGCATCCTCACAGCCCCATCCCATCGGCCCGCAAACCAACAATTTAGATTCGTCTCCAATAGTTACAGACTTTCTGCGCCCCTCTCATGCCGCTGCATCAATTTGTGCACAGATTCACATCGCCTTTTGCAGTATTTGAGCAAAACCCTTGCCTTTTTGCTCGAATTGAAGTCGCTAGAGTTCTAGACACGCGGCTCTAAGTGAGGAGGCCAGCTGGCTTGTTGGGTTATGAGCAGGGGAAGGGCATCAGAAGTAGGAGCAAGGGCTAGGGACACATTAGAGCAAGGCTGTGGCGAAGAGAGGCGTTAATGAGGTTTATGGCAGTTGGCTAGGTGGCGGCACTGAATGAGCTGTAGCAGAACATCCATACAAAGAAAGGGTCAAACAAGAAAAGAGGATTTGGTGGCATATGAAGTAATAATTATTAAAGACATGTCCATTTTTGCTAATCAACAATTTGGGTCAACACCATTGACCAAGGAAAACGTGTTTTGGAAACTTGAAAACGTTATACGAACTGATTAAAATTGCAAACTTGTGATCCACTTCTTGCAATGAAAGGGTTTTTACTCGACTACTTACGGAAGAAATCAGACTGACCATTTTTGTTTTTTGATGGACTGACCTAAATAACTTGTTTTTAATTTTCTTATGCATAAAAGACGGTGAGTAACTAATGAACTATCTTTCTAATTTTCAAGAAACAAAAGAAAGTATCAAGCAATTTGATGGTTAAAAAAAGCACATGAAAAACAAAACGGGCAGAGTATTTTCCGTACATAAATTTTGTTGCAAACATATCTTCTTTTTTGAAATTTTGTTGTATACATATCCGAAATTGCTTTTTGTTTTCTTAATAATTTCTTACGAAATTAAAAAGTGATGCTCATCGGATTTAGAAGAGGACTGACCAGCAATGACAGGCGGATTATGATGTAAAAATTAGTTACGGGTGAAAAAGGATGTAAAAATAAAAACAATATATTTTCAATTAAGTTGATTAAAGTTAAAAATATATTGGCTCTAAGGGTTTTTTTTATATTTTTTATTATTTCAGATCCTTATAATATTTTTTTATTTAGTAAATTATTTTATCATATTATCTTTCAAACTATTAGCTTAATAATCAGTTTTTCTATTTTTACTAATTTACGTACAAAAAATGAAGCTCAAAAGTTGAAATAATATACAAAAGTTCTCTCATTCTCAGGTGGTGTTTAGTAGTTGAATGTTTTCCCATTTTTCTTTTCAATTTTTTTTGGTAAGATTTGAGTATGTAGCATATTTTAAAAATACGGAAAACCTTATTTTCTAAATTTTGAAAAGCTTGTGTTTTAAAATGAAAACATTTAAAACATGGTTTTCTATTTTATAATATAAATTTTTAAAAAATTAAAAAATACGATTTTCTGCATTTTTAAAATAAGTTATTTATTCAAATTTTTATTAAAAAAATTCCACAACCTTAATCTCCATATTAAACCTAATGTTTCAAAAAATTAGAGAAATGTCCAGGTGAACTATTACTTTCCAGCTATAAAAAAGCGAAAACTAACCAATGCATGTAATCTAATGGCGAATTGATGATGATAATACTTACTAACCAATACATGTAAGCAATACAAGTTGATTCGCTGACCAATTAGGTGCGCCAAACTCTCTTATTAATCACATTGTCCGGACTTTAATAAAGTAGGTACCTAATCAACTAAAGATATTAGCACCGTTTCGATCTGAAGTCCGAATTTTGGTTACTTAGGCCAAGTATGTTAGCGGGTTAGGTAAGCCCGGGTTTTGACTCAACCCGATTTTTCTCATATCATTAACTAGATTTTCCAATACACAACCCTGGCTGCATATCCTTAAATCTGATAACAAACTTAATTGCATAAAAATTGGTTCAAATTGGTTCGGTATGATTGGGTTTTTATTTTTTTTCTATAAGATAACAATTTTTATCCAAATTAGTTATAAATAAGTAAAAAACATACAATTATACTTCAAGTTTTAATTTCTATAAAAAAAATGCCTCAATTTAAATAAAATTTCATGTACCTAAAACTCTTAGAAAGAAGACAAATCAATTGTATAACAATAATATAAACTTTAAAAAACACTACAAAAAGCAAAAAATATGGTTTAAACCTACTTTGATTTCAAATAATGATCTTAAAACTCAAATAACCTTGATATCAATAAGCGAACAAGAAAAGTTAGTTGTAAAAGCTCACACTCACCGCCATAAACCAGCTTATAGTAATCTGTATAAATAATTGAGTAATTTAGCTCTTCTCTCTCAATTTCTGTCTCTTTGCTCCTTAATATATTTGTATGTTATGTTGGCCAATTTTTATACTCCATAACGGTACAGGATGTATACAAAACAACTAAAGGCTCATATGAATTGTTATTAAAAAAAAATGTCTCAGTCTAAAACGGTTGTAAATAAGTACGAAAACAAATCGCGCGGCAAGAGAAAAATGAGTGAGTTCTAAGCATTGGCATCATATTATTATGGATTAGAATTTAGAAATTTAGGGAGGGGGAGGGGGGCGACAAGTCAGGTCGGGTTTATAAGGATTTTGCTATTGGACACCATCCTGACCCTAACTCTTATAAAACTCACATTGCATTGCTATTGGTTTAGTTCAGTTTGGGGCAACCAATTTTTCAAAATGACCAGATTGGATGAATACCCGAGAGGAGCATTGCCTTTGGAACTTTATATATGGAGGAGGCCTTCCAACCGAATTCATTTTGAAAATTACATTTCAACCGCATACACACAATGCTAGACAATCTTTTTCCAATTGTAATTAAATATGTACAAGAGACTCAGATGATTAAGACGTAAATTCATACGTAATCCATTTCTAGAGTGATCAAATTGTTCTTTATAATAAAATTGTCTCAAAGATAATACCATCACGGAACCAAGTTTTCATTATTCAGGCAGCAAGATGTTCCCATTCCATTTAATTAACTAGTTTACATATCCGGCAGCATTGCTACAAGATTACAAATTATATTAAGTTTAACAAAATAATAAATATTTAAATATTATAGGAATATTATTATAAAAATATACAATCAAACCAATAATTTAAAAAGTATCAAATTATTATAGTATGATATTGAGTATCACTAATGAATTTATTTATTTATGCCAAACTTTTAAGTTTATAATAACACCAATTCAAGTGGATATATAATCATCTTCAATCCTAACTCTAAAATAAACTATTTTCTCCAAAAATCATACACGAAAAGTGTTAATATGAGATTAGAAAAGATAAAGCCAAAATCATATTTTAAGGGAAAAATTTTGACGTGATCATCGATTTGGATTTTAGAAAAATTGATTATGTCTTCCTGTCTCTTAGCACTACTAAACCATGTTGAAACCTTCAAATTGTGACATCTTTTATATATAATAAATTTGTAAAAGAAATATAGTAAAAACACAGCTTGCTTTTGAATATAAAGCCAAAGGTTAGAAAATGGAAACAAGAGAAATACACACACACACAACACACACTCATATACATATTTTTTTTCATGGATTAATAGACAAAAAAAAGTTTTGATCGAGCACATGTATTTGTAAAATATAGACCTGCAAAAGAAAATTAAAAATTGAATCACAATAAAACTAAGAACAGAATCCTTAAAGAAAAACATGAAGAAATGATTGTATTTTGAAACATTTGAAAAATTAAATCATTAATATTCTCACAATTCACAAACTCTCTATCTTTGAAAAAATTTCAGGATTCATTCTTCCAATTTTAAGTTAAATATTTTAAGATTCCATAAATTATATACGTTTTGGAAAATTTTTAGGTAGCCTTTTTCAATTTTTTTTTAGTTTGATAACTAAAATTTTTTGAAAATTTTAATAAAGTCCCAAAAAAATAATTGGTCCATGAACTCTTAAAAATATACATAAGATAATCCCATAACTTTTATAAATTGTACAATATGTCACTAGAGTTTGAAAATGAACATTTTAGTGATTGTGCTAAAAGTGTAAAGAAAGTGACAAAATTCCTCTATTAAAAATAAAATTTTATTCGTATGAAAAAATATAGAAATTTACTTACTTCATCCTTCATGAGATGTAAACAATTATCAGAAGGTCAAAATTTTATTTTTATATATCCTTACTTTCTCAAAATATTACTTTTAAGATGCTTTTAAAATTCTTGAACCAAAATTATCCTTGCATGAAAATTATGATGAGCAAGTATCATTGGAAAAGAAACACAAACCTTACAACAGCTGTACTAAATCATTTTTCTAACATCTCCATTAGTTAGGAATTAAGATAGTGCCAATATTCTATCAGAAAGGAAATACAAAAACTTGCCAACCATGTAATGGTAATTTTTCTAGTGACAAAAACCAAAGAGATAATTAATGGGTACATAAAAACTCTAAAACAAAAATCATAATTAATCAAAATTTTAAACAAATTTATGCTCTTCTAAGAAATTAACTATCGATAACAAAATTTCATATAGAAAATTAATGTTTGCTAAGCGATAATGCTATTACATGGAAAATTGAAGAAAAAAAAGTAAACTTGTGTTTTGGGGTGGTTGACAAAAAAAAATTAAGAAAGTTTATTTTTAGGTGAATAAAATATTCCTATCAAATTAATTTTATATCTTAATTTTAATTATTATAATCAAATACGTATATATTTATAGATTTTTCTACTTTATTTTTAATTTGGTATCTACCTTTAAGTTGAATGGTAATACTATTCTCATTTTTAATTCTAAATTTGAATGAAAGTCAACAATTGTGGGTTTGACTGCCATGTGTCACTGCCACATTACTTAATAAGGTAAAGGATATATTTGGTATATCATGTGTAAAAGATTGGAGTTATCTTACAAAAATATAAAAGTCTGCCACATGTCAACACGACATTTCACTTGTTATGTGAAAAGTCCATTTATTATATACTCCCTCTGTCCCATAAATTTTGATACATTTGACTTTTTGTTGTATTTTGACTCAATTTTATTCATATTATTGTTTGTTAAAGAAAATCAAAAAAAATATATTTAGAAACTACATATCTTGAATTATCATTCATATACAAAGATTTTATATTTATATATTAAAATGTTGAAAATAAAAAATCATAGATTAATTGTAAAAAATAAATGGAGCAAAACTTTTGGAACGGAGAGAGTATTATATTTTAGAGTACTGATTGCGTAAACTTGACTCATGTCATAAGCCTTCTTTCTATTATATAACTACTATCACTTCAACTCTTACCTATTAAAAACTATTATTCGACAAACGCGCTACGATTTCTATGAAATTACAAGCGTGCCACAGTATCCAAAACTCGTGAAATTACATCTTATGCCATTCGAGAAATATCAATTTTAAGGTTTATAGACTCATGGACAAGGGGGAGACTCTTTTCGAAGAACACTTCGCTAACAATGACAAGAAAATTGCCATGAAGTTCTTAAGACCACAACAACATAAAGATTATCACATTGTCACTTTTCTTGTTGGTCATAATAATCAATCTTCAACCATACCAATTCTTTCTCAAAATTAAACTAAAGAGGCTCATAAAAGATTAATTATAGTAATAACAATTTTTTATTTTTGTGGATTTTAGGGTTGTTTACTGGTTGTTTTATATCACTGTTCAGTATCTATGTCATAATGGCACATATGTCGTGAATATTCTCTTCTAACTCAGGGTCAAGGCAGGACTACATTAAAACTGTTTACCCTGTCTTTGTTATTTACACCATTTTGCGAATTCAACTCTAGGTATTTATTATTAACTAAACGAATCATTTGCAACGTATTTACGTTACCTAACCTGCACTTCTTCATGTATAATATTTGACACTGCCGAAGACTAACTAGAAGCATCTACGATGAGCAAAATAATTGGAAAGAAGCTAGAAGGAATCACACATCAAAGGTATCTCTCGTTTTTGTTTTTTTGTTCTTTAGTATTTGTTTTTTTAGAAGTACTTGTTTGTTCTTTTATAAAGCATTGTTTGTTATTTGTTACTCATGTGTTTGTTTTTATATAAGACACCATTTGTTCTTTTTTTCATTCGTGTTTGCTCTTTTAGAAGACATTGTTTATTCTTTAAGAAGGCATTGATTAATTTTTTTTTTCATATTTGTTCTTTTAGAAGACATTGTTTGTTCTTTGTTGCTTAAGTATTTGTTTTTTTTTTATGAGGTACTGTTTATCTTTTTTTATGATGTGTTTGTTTTCTGTTCTTTTAGAAGCCATCTTTGTTCTTCTATAATGACATGTTTGTTTTTTTACATTTTAAGGCATTACATAAATTACTTTTTATTTTGTGTTTTGGTGTTTATACTTACGGGCCTGTTTATTCTTTTAGAAAGCAATGTTTGTTTTTTCTTGTCTACATGTTTGTTCTTTTAGAATGTATTGTTTGTTCTTTTAGAAGATATTGTTTGTTCTTTCTTTTATATGTTTATTTTTGTTACTTAAGTGCTTGTTCTTATGGAATTCTGCATTGTTTGTTCCTATACATGACCTTGTTTCTGTAAACTTCTTATTCTTTTATCTTATAATATTTGTTCTTTCAAAATAGTATGTTTGTTCTTTTAGAATGACATGTTTCTTCTTTTAGAAGACATTAGTTGTTCTTTCTTTTACATGTTTATTTTTTGTTACTTAAGTGTTTGTTCTTATAGAATGCACTGTTTGTTCTTATATATGACCATATTTCTGTAAACTTCTTATTCTTTTGTCTTCTGGTATTTATTCTTTCATAATTGTATGTTTGTTTTTTTATAGGAGTATGTTTGTTCTTTTAGAAGAGCATGTTTGTTCTTTTAAAAGGTATTGTTTGTTCTTTATTTTACATGTTTATGTTTTGTTTCTTAAGTGTTTGTTCTTATAAAAGGCACTGTTTGTTCTTATATATGACCCTGTTTCTGTAAACTTCTTGTTCTTTTGTATTCTGGTGTTTATTTTTTCATAAATGTATATTTGTTCTTTTAGAATGACATGTTTGTTCTTTTAGAATGCATTGTTTGTTTTTTCTTTTAAATATATATTTTTTGTTACTTAAGTGTTTGTTCTTATATATGACCCTGTTTCTATAAGTTTATTATTCTTTTATCTTCTGGTATTTATTCTTTCAGAAGAGTATGTTTGTTCATTTAGAAGGATATGTTTATTCTTTTAGAATGACATGTTTGTTTTTTTAAAAGGCATTATTTTTTCTTTTTTTTTTACATGTTTATTTTTTGTTACTTAAGTATTTGTTTTTATAGGAAGCACTGTTTATTCTTATACATAACCCTGTTTTGGTAAACTTTTTGTTCTTTTGTATTCTGGTTTTTATTGTTTCAGAAAGTTATGTTTGTTCTTTTAGAATGACATGTTTGTTCTTTTATAAGACATTGTTTGTTCTTTATTTTATATATTTATTTTTTGTTACTTAAGTATTTTTTATTATAAAAAGCAATTTTTATTCTTATACATGACCCTGTTTCTGTAAGCTTCTTGTTCTTTTGTCTTCTGGTATTTGTTTGATAAGTATAAGAACCACTACATCACATAATTTGTTGTTTCGAGTTCAAGCGAGTTTATGGTAGATTAGATAATAGCTATCTTTCGTACTATTTCTTATAATGAATTTAAATATAAAAGTAATAATTATATTATTAATATTCAGCTAATTACCTAGCTATGCCTAAACTATAACAATAGAAATTAAAATCTACTTTATTTAATTTTCTTTAAAAAGGTAAAAGAAACTGCATTTTCTTCTTGATATTTTTTTGCACCGATTGCATGCTTCATTCACACGCATGAGCCCTTTTAATGCTGTAAGATTTTCACATGCAATTGAGCCGAGTTCACACTGTAGCCCATTTACCGAGTTAGGATATTGGTGTGGGGAAAAGCAGACCGGGCTATCGGAGCTCAATAAGGTATAAATAATGGCAAACTTGCAATTATAAAATAAAGAATGTCATAATAGCACGGGTGTAAATAAGCCAAGCGCACATGTGCACCTGGCGCTCACAAGAATCAGCCTATATTTTATCCATCTCAAATACTTTGAAATATTTACTGTTTTGGATCATTTCAAACTCTGCAACATTTTCATATTTAGTAAATACTTTTACTATGTCATCCTTTAACCTATTATTTCAATATTCACCTTTCTCATATTTCTTATTTACATGCAAAACAGTGAAGAATAAAATTAAAATATCACATAAATTTTTTCTTTCATAACATCTATGTGAAATTCAAAATTTTTTAAAGAATCCACGAAAAAGAAACTAATATATACTTGCAACTTTTGTTAGAGGAGGAAATTGTTGAGGGAAGATATAAGGGAAAATTATAAAAATTTCATGAGATTTGATCTAACCTACACTTTGTCTCTCTATTTTAAAAAACTTCCAATTTATCCCATGCTTCCTTTGCATTATCCAACAATAATTTCTGAAACTCAAATTTAAACTGTCTGATAACTATAATCCAGCAATATTAAGATTTTTTATTTTTTTTCATAGCTAAAAAATATTTAAAAAATACTGATATGTATTTATATGGAGAAAAATATATTTACATAAAGAAAAAACTGATAATTTAAAATATCTTTTAATTATAAAAAATATTGGAGATATTAAAATTACTAAAAGATAACTATTGTACAATCTAAACTACAGTTTTCAGAAGTTGTTATCATAAAGTGTAAAAAAAATAAAAATAAAGTGTAAATTTTTAAAAATAAATGAGGTAAAATGTAAGTCAGGATAAATCTCAAAAGGTAATTGTAAGTTTCCTAACATATAATGGAATATTAAGTAACTTTAACGAAATTTTATACTAGTACTGTTTAATGGTCGGTGTGTGATATGAGCTGACTTAAAAAGTACGATGATTTATTTAAGTTAAAAAGAAGGCCTAAATGTATATATGATCCCTAAACTTTCTAAACTCATATCAGTTAGTCCTCTAATTTGGACTTAGTTCGACAATGTCCTCAATTTTACAATTTAGCTAGGTTAGTCTCTCAACATTCCAAAACCAAATGACTTAGTCCATTGTGGGAGAAAAAGGGTGCACGTGGCTTGGCGGGAATGTGATGTCATTTTGTGTGCTGCTTACGTGGCTGCTTTTTCGGGGATGTGAGTTGTTGAAATTTCTCAAAGTTTCTCTTTTTGCCGTTGCAATTGTAAAGCGATTCAAATGCCGCATCTAGCAATCAGCAACGTTTTTTTGATTATGTGCAGTCGAGAAGCCAGTCAGGTGTAGATTATATGCGGCTGCAATGGTGGCTGCCAAAGAGGCTAAGGCTACAGCTATGGCAGCTGATCAGGTTGTGTATAAGGCTGAAGATGCGGCTGTAGCGGCCAACGAGGCTACGGCCACTACTAAGGCTGTGTCAGCTAAGGAGGGTGCAATTGCAGATGTGTCCAAGGTAGTGAAATCGAAGAGGAAGTATAAGCCGCTAACATATGAGCGTTATGGGAACAATGATACGCGCTACTTCGAATTGTTGACAGGGCTGGAGGAGAAAATTAATTTGATCAACGTCGCCTGTTCCTAATGCAAGAATAGCTTGAACTATCGCTCTATTAAGTCAATTACTTGTTAGGCATGGCATATATCCTCATTTGCACTCTTATGTTTATTTTATTTTATTTTGCAGATCTATTTATGCCGTTTGCTCTTTGTTTTAACTTTGCAGATCTATTTATTTTATCATCTTGTGCGATACATGTTTTTTTTTTCTCGCAAAATTCCCATACAAATGTCAAATGAGACAAAATTTGGTTGGCATTAGCCATTGTCGTACAAGCTGGAACTTGGCCAAGGAGGCTGCAGTTGGCACTTGGAATTCCCATATAGATGAGTTGACCAATTTATTACAACCTCTCCATCTAACAACCAATCATATAATTTTATGGTATTCATTTTTTATCTTATAAGTACTAGCCAGTACATTGCCCTTTTCCATCTCCCTTTTCCAGCCATAACCAACTCAACAAAGCCCCACAAAATGCCCCAAGCCACATCAACAAAAATTGTAATCCCGTTTGGCCGTCCATCAAAGTTTGACTACCTTGCTAACTTTTAAAAATTGAGGGACTAACTTGTACCGAGTCAAAAAATAAAGAATTAACTCGTTAGAGTTGACAAAGTTAAGAGACCAATATGCATTTTGGCCTAAACAAAACGATTCTGGCCAAAATCTGGACCGTCAAAAAATATAAATGCTTTACGTACATATTTTGCCATATATGTATGATATATATTTCTCTTGGTTCAAATGAAATGACTGGTTCCAAACAAGACAGACAGTTTCATGTTTTTCCCATAATTAATGTGCATGTCTCTCCCGTTGAGGAATGAGCATTAAATCCCACCAAATATTTGTCCTCTCACTCTATCGATCTTCTGTCCGACAAAACATATACAGTATGAAAGTTGCAACTTGCAACTACATACTATTCTATTTTTACATCCATGCGCCATATTTTTAACCAATTAATATTAGCAATAAATTCGATTTCAAACTCCTTAATTCAATGCCAAACTATTAAGTAGCTAGAAAGTTGAGGTTAGAATCAATGTTATTAAAATCTTAATTCAAATTTTAAAATCTTATAATTTTACAATCTAAAATAAGAAAATGATTTGATTAGATTCTATGATTATAATTAAGATTTTGATCTAATTGTATGAGTAAGATTCACGAAAAATAAAAAATAACTTTATGTGAAATTTCAATTTTGATAACATTAGTTAGAATATGTTAGATGTAGCTAGCTAGCTAGCTAGGCACGCATAGTCCAATTATGTGATTGTTACAGGTTAAATACGTAATTAGCAGAAGCTGTCAAGGATTTGGGGATTTCAATTGGTTTTGTTTCTAATTAAACTATTTACTTACAATTTTCAAATGCAAGCGTGACAGATTAGTTTTATATTGTGTGTTTATTGTTTTTGTAATTTATATTGAAACAAGTGTCGTGACGATTAAAGGAAAAAGTTATTTATGACTATAATTCATGCTTCTGCCCAACAAGAATTGGCAGTAGTATATGGGCTAAATTGCACCCGCAATCCCTAATTTTTAATTGTTGTCTCACTTCTAACCCTAACCTTCACTTTGTTCGTAGCATATCCCTAACCTCAATAAAATGTTTCATTTTGGCCCCCTTTTGGACGGAAATCGTTATCTTGAATGGAAAAAGCAACGACAGCATATTACTGTATGAGAAAATGCTTCTTTTAAAACCTGTAAAAATCTCATTTGCCAAAAAAGCCTTAAAGCTTTTAAATCTAACAAAAAATCTTAAAACTTTCTCCGGCCAAATCTCTCCTCCCTATCCTCCCTCTCCGACATCCCCATCTCAGCTGACTCCCTTTCCAGCGAATGCCCTCCTTCCTCTCATCCCTATTTGGCTTCTTCTCCACGGTGAGTTTGGTTAACCGGCTTCCTTATAGCAAATCGAGCCTCCCTCTTGCAACGGAATCAAGCTCGGTCTTCAGCAGTGACTCCCAGTCCTCATGCACTTGTCGTCGAATCATCGTCACCTACTCGCCATTGAATCGCCTTCGCCCACTGAACGACGGTGGTGGGCTGTGGGCAACGTGCGGGTGGCTGAAGATGGTGAAGCATCGGGCGTGACGAGTTTGAGGCGGGGACAATGAATTCGAGGCGATTCTCCTTCTCGTTTCAGTGTCACCAACGGTGATTACGGTAATCGGGAGCTGGGATTGGGACGGAAATGGAAGGGCGACCTCCGGAGAATAAGCGATCGGCATGCGGTAGAGTTTGTGGTGGTGGGCTCGATGGCTGGAGTGGCGGTGGATGGTTCAAACTTCAACGGCGATGGCAGGGACAGTTTTTCTCGATCGATCTCCCTCCTCGATTGGCGTCGATGACAGCAGTAAGGCCTGGGAACAGTGGCGCGGGTCGAGATGGAGTGGCGTCGGCGAGCATGGATGATCGGCGACTGTGCATCGGGTAGGTAAATGGAGCTTTCGAAGCCAAATCGGGCTGCTCTTTCTCGTTTCCCTCTCGAGAATCAGGCGAACTTGGGTGAATTGCAATGAGTCACGACGGAATCGATGGAATCGGGCGAGGGGAGAGAAACCATGAATCGTGATGGAAAACGATGGAATCAGACAAAATTGGACCGGATCGCAAGTAGGGATAGGGGAGAGGAAGCAGGGATGGGTGAGTGGATAGGTGAGCGACGGCGAGGATGGTAAGTGCCAGTGGGTAAGAGAGGCAAACAAAAAAGATAGCTGGTTGGAGATGTAAGGACAAGGCGGAAAGGGAGGCCAGAGATAGGGCCACCGGAGAGAGATGAGAGGTGGGAGAGGCTAGCATGATTTTTTGTCAGATTTAAAAGTTTTAAGGTTTTTTTGGCAAAGAGAATTTTTATAGGGATTAAAACAAATATTTTTCCCTACAATAATCTGCTGACATGGCCTTTTCCGTTCGAGATAATGATTTCCGTCCAAAATGGGGCTAAAATGAAACGTTTTATTGAGGTTAGGGATAAGCTACAAATAAAATAAAGATTAGGGTTCGAAGTGAGATAACAATTAAATGTTGGGAGTAGCGGGTGCAATTTATCCGTAGTATATGTATATGGTGGTTTGTTTGCAAGTCCATAAATCTGAAAATGACTGCATTATTTCGCGATGGTATTGGTTCCTCATTATGACGATATAAATAAATTCATTGATGTCATAACACTCCTCTATCCCAACATTCAGACCAGCCAAGCCATTCCGTTCGGTGCACGTTCTTCGTCGCCTTTTCCTTGCTTCGAGGGTCGTACATATCATATTATTATTATTATTATTATTATTGGAAAAGAATTAACAATGGCTTGCTGTTTTTGTCTTTAAATGTATTATCACTGAACTTACGTACTTCATCTATCCCAATCTCTTTATAATATTCACTTTTTAGTAATTAATTTTTAATTTTTAACATAAAATTTTTTTATATACAAATAGTGAATAAAAATATATAATTTTTAAATATATATTTTTAAGAATTTTTTTAATAAATAATAATATCAATAAATTTAAATCAAATTATTTTAAAAATGTGAAATATTTTAAAAAAATATGCGATCAATGGAAAAAGAGTGAAGATTCGTGTGTATTTTATGACTTCGGATTGTAAGGTAAAATCGCGAGTGTAATTTTTTTAGGGTAAGTTAGTTGGTAAGCAAACATGGAAGCCATGTATATATAACTGAGATTATGATATTAATTAATTAATTAATTAATGCAAATCCTTATATGGATCCAAATGGAGTACGTAATTAGTATATCCACGCTTAGAATTGAAAGTGAGGGTGCACCAAACTTTATTGGGTTGGCTGAATATGACAGCCTATAAGTAATTAGTATTCTCTCTGTTTCAAATACTTTATATTATTTATTTTTTAATAATTAATTAAATTTTTTATTTTTAATATTTTAATTTATAAATAAAAAACATTTGTATATTAATGACAATTCAAAACCTCTAGCTTTTAAATATATATATTTTTTAAAAATTATAACAAATGATAATAATAATAATAATAATAAATTCAACAGAAACTATTTAAAATGGTGAAATAGAGCAAAGATAATGGGATAGAGATAGTATAATACTACTACATAATTATGTGTGAAACTCATAAAAACCCCATGATATTTACTTTCACCTACACTTGTCTCATAATTTTTAGGCCAAAATGCATATATAGTCTTCCAACTTGACAGACTCAAGCGAGTTAGTCCTTTTGGTTTGACTCAATGTGATTTGGTCCTTTAACTTTTTAAATTAAGCGTGTTAGTTCCTCAACTTATCTAAATTAAACAAATTAGTCTAACGTGTGACAGAAAGCGTCTTTTAAGATGACACGACGTTAAAGTCAGGGGGACAGAAACGGCTCTTCTGCTGGAGGACAGAGGCAGCTCGTCTGCTGGATGAATTTGAGGTAGTTCTAGAGGGATTTAAGACGTCAAGTAATGCCAGAAGATAGATGCTACCGAGGAGGGACGAGGCGAGGATGGCTTGGAGAAATCAACGATGTGGAGGTGACAACAAATTCGACGATGAGGATGGTTTGAGGAAATTGACAGTGTGGATTCGACACAACAAAGAGGGTGGATCGTGGATTGTTGGCAAGGGTTGATTTGCTGGTAACGGCTTCAACAGCATAGATGGATTCGACTGTGGCGGCAAAGGAGGCGGCGAATTAGACGACTAAAAGGGCATATTCGATTGTGGATTGTTGGACACACTAAGACCAAAAGCCGTGCAATGGAGAAAGGCTGACACACTGAGATCGATAGCATGCAGCAAAGAAATACCAACAGTGTGCGGCAAAGAAAGGCTGATAATATTAAGGAACAAGCGGCATCTGCATTTCCATCCAATCAAAGACTAACTTGCAATATTTTACAAAGTTAAGGGACTAAGTCACAATGAGTCATTCATAAAGGACTAACTCGCTTGGGTTGACAAAGTTAAGGAACCGACAATGCATTTTGGCCTAATTTTTAAAATACCTACACTTTGCCTCCTGAAAAGTCAACCCTGTCACTTTTCCTGTTAAACTATTGGCTGAAATACTCTAATTAATCTTTGAGGTAACAGAGTTGTGCAAATAAAGTCCTTAGATTTCTGTTTTGACTTCTAGTAAACATTATTCTTAATAATAAGTATAAACTTAAAATGAATATATGTTGTTTTCTATTAACAGTTTATATTTTTTAGTATTAATATTAATAAAACTTTGGAGTTACATTCGCAAAACCGATATTGGAGTTTTTCAAACAAGTCACAAAATTTTAATTTCCTTAACAAATTTTGATACAATTGTTAAATTGAATATAAATTATGTCTAAAAAGTTGATTAAAAACTAAAATAATATTTCTGGTTGAAAGAAAGCTAAGGTAAGAAGTCGGATTTGTCCTTTTTTTTTTTTTGTTAACGGGCAGTGACGGAGATAATACTTTAGGGGTAAACTATAGATATTGCAAAACTGAAGTTGATAAATATAGATTAGGATATATTTCATGGTTCTTGTAAGTTTCCTTAATTATATTTATTATATATAACTCTCGACCCAGGCAAATGTAAATTCTTTGCAAGTTGATCAATAATACGTTCTTATTTTTTCTCGTGAATTTAGATGCTATTATTGCTCTTATTTAGCTATATATGTGACTAGGGTTAGCTTGTGAGATTTTATATATTTTCAATAGTGCTTATACACACGTTTGTATTTCAATAGTAGCATTTGGACTTTGGAGTCGGAACTAACCATGCAGGTGTAGCCATGTAATATATGTATGTATTTTGGTATGGATTAAGGAAATTTATGATTGAGGTTAATAAACTTTAAATAGTGAAAGGCTGGCTGGACCGCTGGAGTAGGATAAGGGCACAGAGAGGAATCTTGCAGAGTAATAATTAAATGCAGAAACTACGGCCACTGCTGATGGCAGAGAAATATTCCTACCTACGACTGCTCGCAAACGTTGTCGTTTTTCGGGGTTTAGGCACAGGCAGCAGCTTTGAGCCCTAAATCTAAATATAATAATCGTGTGATTCTCTTATCTCTCTGTTTTTTTTTTTAAATAGATATATATAAATCGAGGCATAAATGATAAATCATATGGAGCCGATGGATCCAAGTGTGAAATGTTTATATGGATGGATGTCAAAATCCACTTACAAGTCAAGTGCGTGCGTGCGTTTTTATTCCGTGGCGGGCTAGTTTGATGCCGAAATTTAAGCCAATTGCATTGCATTCTTAAACAAAAGAACTAAAGTCACTTTTGACTCTCGAACTCGTTTGACTCGGACACTTTATCCCTTGAATAATAACTCAGTCAAATTTGTCTCCTAAACTAACCAAAATTAGACATTTTAATGATTTTTCATCATGTGCCTATCACGTGATATCCAGAAACCAAGCATCGTTTGTTTCCGTTAATGGCATAAAACCAATTAGTGTGACTTGTTTTGATTCTAGCCAATCTTTTGCTCCTCTTGATCATTATCATTATTGAGATCAACAATGTAATTGAATTCAACAATGGCGACGGGTTCTCATCAGCTTGTTTGAGACGCACGTTGAAGGTGGGACGAACACACAGGGGTCATTGTCCATAGGGCTAAGGGCAAAGACATTCTGAAACCGATGGGTCTGTTTTCAGGATCTGGCGAGCTTCCATGGTGGTAAATATTGAGAATTGGATTCACGCTGCCAAGGTCACTATCAAGACTCTATTTCATGGCAAGCAGGTTCTCTATGATTAGGTATTTTCGGCCTCATCGTCGATTTGTGAGTCTTGTTTTTCCTGAAATACGCATTGAACAGATTAGCATTATTCAAAACCTGGTTTTGGCTCGCTAGTCATTCAAATCTCAATCCACCGGAACCTCACAACCCTCGACGGAGCCTCAGAATTCTCACCGGGAAGAGCTCAATTGGTTGCTATCGGAGGAGAAACATAAGAGTAGGATGATCTAGCACTAGAAAATATCATAATCGAGAATCGTTGATTCGTGAGCTTGTTTAGCACGACGAGAAGGTGCCTTCTTAGACAGAGCCAGAGGGGTCTACATCGACGGCAAAGCTGAGGATGAAGTAAAAGTTGATAGGGTCCTTGAAGTTAAACAACGTTTGTTTCCAATGTATCACATGTTGTGCACATGATGCGTAAGGCATAAAGTGTCCCATTTTCTTAAGTTTAGGGGGCGAGTTAGACCAAGTCATAGTCTAGGGGTAAAGTATCCGGGTCAAGCAAGTTAATGGGCTAAAAGTTCATTTAGGCCTAAACAAAACATCATAATCGTGGAATTAGGGATGTAGTCAGGAATTGTGCCCAGGGGAAGGGGAAGGTGTGGGTGTGAACATATTGCTTGCTCGTCGTTCATTCCATTAAAGTTTAGGAAACTTACAATTACTCATTGAGGTTTGCCCTAATATATAGTTTGTCCATCTTCATTTTTTAAAATCTACACTTTGACCAATGTTTCTTTTACACTATTTAATAATAACTTCTAAAATTGTAATTTAAATTATACGATAATCATCTTCAAGCAATTTCAATCTCCCTAATATTTTTTTTGTAGTTAATAGATATTATAAATTATCAATTTTTCTTTCTATAAATATATTTTTCTTCTTGTAAATACATATCAATATTTTTTTAGCGTTAATTAGCTGTAAAAAAAAATATCATTCACTTTGAAATTTCTGGAACATTAATATTAGCCAATTTAAATTAAAGTTTCAGAAGTTGTTATCAAACACTGTAAATTGTAAAGAAATGAGGGTGTAAAGTGTAGGTTTTTAAAAATAGAATGGGCAAAGTATAGATTAAATCAAATTATAGAGGGGTTTTTGTAATTTTTGTACTAAAGTTTTTTATTTGCGTAAAACATTAAAAAAGAATAAAATCTGCCAAAATTTATCATTAATTCTATAATTTACAAATAAATATCCAATTTCAAAATTTTTATAATTTTACATTATATTAACTATTACTAATAAATAATTTTTAAAAATCTACCCCCCCGCCACATGGGTTTGTCCTTGCGTGGAAGACGTGATTTTACTTTTTGACGCATCGACATGAATCACATGATGATAATGTACTACCTACCCTTCCCTAAGCTTGTTTTTGTTTTCTTTTAATATGAAATTTAATCCGAAAAAAGCAGAGAAACGACGGAAATTGATGAATCTGATTTCGTGGAAAATTAATGTATGGCTCGCGCTATAGTATGCTGGAGAAGACTGATGCCTGCAGCTGCAGGAAGCATAGATGAGAAAGAACAGAACCGTCCGATTCATTAAGAATAGAGCTGACTGAACCCAATACTTCTATTTCATCATTAAAAATAAAATCTTTATATATTACTATCAACTTAACTAGGGGACGTTTCAGCCGCTTCGTAATATCTTGTAGACATTAGCATTACTTGCTACATTTTTATATATATACACACACACACACACACACACACTTCAGTTCCAGGTTATAAAAAGGGAAAAAAACAAGAAATTCTGGATTTTTTTTTTGAAAAAATTATTCTCGTGATTTTCTTCAAATAAAAACATACACTTGTTAATCAGATGTGAAATATCTTATTTTCTAAACTTTGCACTTTCATTTACTAAAATAGAAACCTTATCTTGGATACTTCCATCTTATAAAAATAATTTACCGTTTAGAAAACATGATTCTTAATTTACTTATGTGGGTTATAGTTATACACTTAAACTCTTGATAAATAAATTTTGGATAAAAGATCTAAAATTTTTTACAAATTCTAAATTTCAAAGAACTCAACTACTAAAATGAAAGACAGTGTTTAATATTTTTTACCTTATAAAATTGATTCTCTATAATTTAAACTATATGATTTCACATTATAACTTATGTCATGCTATCATACTTTTATTTAGAAGATTTAATATTTCCTTTTTTTACTTCATAATTTAAACACTACCCTACTTTCTTGCACGCTTTTAAAAAGAAATGGAAGCATAAACGCACAAATTGTCCCAACCTTTATTGCTCATTCCATTTTGGTGCCTATCCTATGTATCATTCTATTTTAGTCTTCGACTTTTCGAAATGTTCCATCTTATTTCCTTCTTCTCGACACTGATCAATCGGTTAGAGGTGATGGAAAACAACAAACTAGAGACATGTGTGTGCACGGTCAGCACTTAGTACTAGTTGCCGTGTGCGATTAAAGAAAGAAAAAGGAAATGAAAAATGCATAAAAAAATATTTAAAAAGTAAAAAAAAAAAAAAAAAAAAAAGTTGAGAGCAAACTCCAATTAGAGGCGATTAGGGGCGTGACCTCAACTACTGCAGTAAAACTGCGACTTTTGGCTGGCGGCAAGGTGTGGGTCTGGCAGTTGGACTTGGAGTTGCACTGCCCCAACTGTTGCATCATTTATTTATTTGGTATTCTATTGCATCATTTATGATTGACTTGACCCTAATCATCCAAATCCAATCTTTTCTACTTAATTAGGGTCTGTTGAAACTCTTTTCCATTTATTTATTTTTTTCGTGAATTTCATTTCTCTATTTACTTTTCTTTTTCTTTTTCCTTTACCTTACATGGAGCAAATAGCTGAACGTTCAAACACGCGGCGTTGGTATCTTGTTCTCCATGACCTCTAACAAAATCCGTCAGGAAAAGGAGAGAAGTGGAACATTTTTAAAAAGATTCGGGATCCAAATGCAATGAAAACAAAGATTGGGTCCCATTGATCCAGTTTACCCAAAAGTAAAAGAAAAAAGAGAGGCCCTCCAATATTTAAAGAGCCAATTCATTTTAATTTAAATTAATTAACTTATTTATATTTTTTTTTTATCTCAAATCAATTTCATTTGAAAGCAAATATTATGTAGATATAATAATATATTTAAATATAAATTTTTATGACATTTTTAAATTTTTATAAATTTTTCTTTTTTAATGCCTTAAACTAAAAAAATTCATAAAAATGTACAAAGATTACAAAAATTATATTTTGAATGGATTATTGCAGCTAAATAATATTTTTTTTAATTAAAATTATTTTTAGATAAAAAATAAGAATAAAAATAAGTCATATTAGAGACAGTTGACCTATATTAAAACGAATTGGGTACAAATTTAAACTTATCGGACAAACAGGAAAATTATAATAGCATATTGTCTTTATCTCATAAAAGTTGTCATTTTTACTATTCATTTAATCTGTAATAATTATCTAATTAATAATACTTTATATACCTCATAAAAATTGTCATTTTTACTATTCACAACAATTAATTTATAGTTTCATTTCTTTCAAAATTTATCATAAAATTATAAATTTTTTATATGAAAATAAAACTTCAAAAATTATAATTTTTAAATATTATTATTAATTTTTTATATAAATATAAATATAAATATATGTAAGTTAAATATTAATAAAAAAAATAAAAGAGCCAACTAAGGCTAGACGAGGGAGTAACAAGTATTAATTATCGTGTCAGTTTGGGACAAAGAAAAAAATGAGGAATCCGATGGGTTATTTAGCGGGTTCTGCTTGGAAGGACCGACGATGTTCTGCTCATGGGTCAGAAAGGAGCATGTTCTTTATTACCTCCTTAATTTCATTTAAGAGCCCCAAAACGAAAAATAGGGGGAAAAAACAGAGAAGAAAAAAGAAAAGAAATTAAAATACTAGCTAGTAGTAGTCGTCGTCCAATTGGTCATCCCTTCCTTTCCTTGAGCCTTTTCAACCCCCATCATTTCCTTCACGCTCAAAACCATTCGTTAAAAAGCAAAAGGAATACATGTGAGCTTTTTTGTTCCGTATTTATTTTTGTCTCACTCTCTACGCTTGCTCCATTACTTGTCTTTCTTTTCTTCTGTACAAAATCAGCACACGTATATCTTGTCAGCTTCTGAGCCTGTTTCGATTTCCCTTTGGATCCCTGTTTTCTTCAAACTACTTAGTCAAACGTTGCCATGGACATGGACATCCCCGTTTGTTTGGCATCGTTAGTTTCGCTGTCTGGTTACTTGTTTTAGCAGAGAACCAGGAAGCAGCCAGGATCAACCCATTTAGTTTTTGGGTTTACTCCTTTGAAGCAAATGTTTATGTCGAAAAAAACAAGTTCAATTCTAGACCATTTGTAGATTCTTCGCACTGTGGCTGTGGTGATTTTTTCATTGGTAGTTGTAAAATCAAGAATTGGAGAAATGGTGAAGCTTCATCTGATCTGTGCAGGAGTTGGTGGGTGTACATATATATAGCAGTTCTTTCAAGCTCTGATAAATGGCTACTGGGCAATTAGTTCCAGAGAACTTCAAGAAACAGCTTGCTCTTGCTGTTAAAAGTATCCAGTGGAGCTATGCAATCTTCTGGTCTACTTCAGCTAGACAACCAGGGTAGAAATCCTCGTTGTCTTTTTCTTTCTTTACTTTTGTGGCTGCTAACTGTCACGGAGTTTCATATCTTGGGTATATTCTTCTTTGTCAGTCTTCTTTTTCTTCTTTTATGTGTACAAGCCAAGATGATTTAGAAGTCGCTAAAATAGTAAAGAGATTATCACTTAGCCTTATAATTATATTTTGTTTTTCCAGAGTAACTTCCTTGTAGACCTGTAATTGCACACATTCAAGCACATTTCGTTTGTAACTCTGATGCAAATTTCTAGTTTTCCTTGAAATCTGCAGGATTTTGGAATGGGGTGGTGGTTACTACAATGGAGATATTAAGACAAGGAAAACAATTCAAACTGGGGAGCTGAATTCAGACCCGCTAGGTCTTCAGAGAAGCGAGCAACTGAGGGAACTGTATGAATCTCTATCTGCTTGTGGTAGCAGCCCACAAACAAGAAGGCCTTCAGCAGCATTGTCTCCAGAAGATCTAACCGATACCGAGTGGTATTACTTAGTTTGCATGTCATTCGTGTTCAATATCGGCCAAGGGTAACCTTTCTTCACTCTGTACATCCCCAGCTTGATCTATTAAGACAGCATTTATTGTGAATTCTAAATGTTTGGCTTTTGGCTAAGTTGTTGTCAGGCTACCGGGAAGAGCTTTCGCCAGTGCTCGGCCTATATGGCTTTGCAATGCTCACAATGCACAGAGCAAGGTGTTCACTCGTTCTCTGCTAGCAAAGGTAGGTAGGTGTCTGTAAGTTAATATTTAGATCTTGTTTCCTAACTTCAATTATGAGCAGCTAACAAGTTTAAACTAATGTATATCTTTGCTTCGTGTTGGTTGACTGAACTTTTGGCAACTGGTTTGCTCAGAGTGCATTTATTCAGGTATGAACTGATTGTTGTTTCTGAGCTACTGAATGACTCTTGTTTCAACGTTCCATGTGGACTCCTCTTGTTGAATCATACTTTGTGTTTTGACTGGCAGACGGTAGTATGCTTCCCCTTTTTAGGAGGTGTGATTGAGTTAGGTGTTTCTGATCTGGTAAGTCTTCTTTTGTCTGTTCCTATTCCTGTATCATTATCCAAAAGTTTGTTTGTTTGTTGGTTTTTCTTTTTCTGGAAATGGCTGCATGAAGTCTTACGCTGTTTTTCCTGGTTGGTATTTTAAGGTTTTGGAGGACTTGGGTCTCATTCAGCATGTAAAAATTTCATTCTTAGATATTCTGTGCCCAGTAATTTCGAATGAAGCCAATGCTGGTGTGGGATGTGAAGAGCATGATGATGAGTTTGCTTGTGGTATGCCCAGTCCTTCAGTCCTTGATCGGCAAGTAACTCCACTTATGATCTGTGAACAAGGAGAAATGACTTCTCCTGAAAAAAGTTCAGATGGTTCAGAACCCAGTCAATTGGTAGACACTTTTCTGATGGAAGGGATTGATGCTGGAGTTTCTCAGGTTCAGAGTCTCCAATCAATGGATGAAGGGTTCAGCAATCGTTTCTGTCATTCCTTGACTTCTAGTGACTGTATATCTCAAACCTTTGTCGAACATGGCAAAAGTTTTGGCATTTACGAGGGTGAAACACACATGGACAATGACCACTGCCCCATGGATGTTCAAGAATGCAATCAGAACAGGCCTATATCTCTTGATCCTAACATTGATGATTTACCTTATCGAACTGTTCTTGCTGCCCTCTTGAAGAATTCACACCAGCTACTTTTAGGGCCACATTTTCAGAACTTGAACAAGGAATCCAGCTTCACAATCTGGAGGAAAGATGAAGTAAATTCTAGGAAACCAAGATACCAAAACCCACAAAAGGTTTTGAAGAAGATTCTGTCTGAAGTTCCTCGGATGCATGATCAAGGATTACTTAAATCTCATGTTACTGACCTTAAAGATACAATATGGACACCTGAGGCTGATCAAATTTGTGCAAGCCATTTGTCATCAGAAGGGAAGCGAAGAGAGAAAATAAGTGAGAGATTCTCAGCCCTCAAGTCACTGATCCCTTCCGTCAGCAAGGTACTCTAAACCTTCACTGAATCTGATGCATTTGGTTTGCATAATTGAATTGATTATTTCCTTTGACTTATGCAGCCTGACAAGGTGTCCATACTAGATGATGCTATACAATATGTGCAAGAGCTTGAGAAAAGGGTCCAGGAGCTTGAAGCGTGCGGAAAGGTGACCGAACAAGAAACAAGAACAAAACGAGAACCTCAGGAGACAGTCGAACAGACATCTGATAACTACAGGACTAACAGGATTACTGGCGTAACAAAGCCATTGATAAATAAGAGAAAAGCTTCTGACATTGAAGCTGAGCCAGAGATTGATGACATTGATTCTGAAGAGGCCCAAGCAGAAAATGTGACCGTTACTATGAACAACAACAGGGATGTTATGATAGAGATAATGTGTGCATCAAGGGAAGGACTTTTACTCGAGATCATGGATGCTGTGAGCAGCCTGCACTTAGATTATCACTCGATTCAGTCATCGATAACTGAAGGAATCTTGTCACTGACAATAAAATCAATGGTTAGTGCTAAAAATGTTGTTAGCCGAAGCATCTCACTGTCACACAGTATCATCTCTGATTAGGCTTTTCCTGGTTATTGCAGTATAAAGGACCAAGAATTGCATCGGCCAGGACCATTAAGTGCTCGCTACAAAAAGTAGTTTGGAAGTTTTGAAGCACCCTTCAGAGAGATAAGTTGCTTAGCTCTTAAGTTTCACAGGTTCAGTTGTAAGATCATGAATGGAGGGGAGGTTTCTGTAGATGATAGCAGGCATAAAACAATTTTTCTTCGGGATGTTGCTCCATTTAGGTTAGTGAAATAAAGTGGAAATTATATTAGCCGAACCTCTAAAGCTCTGTAACTTATTTTCTCCCACTTCTAGCTTATTGATTAACAAAAAAACTTTAGAGTTTTATTTTATCTTTGCAAGATGCTTGCGTTTTCACATAAGAAAAACAAGGGCATAAGCAAATCAAATCAATTGCCATGGCATACTGCTTACCACATGCGGTACATAAGTTATCGTGATATGTCAGAATACTGCAAGTTATACTGCAACATACCACACTTAATGTAGGAATACCAATTACCACTAATTTTTAAATTATTTTGGACAATCTACTGTTGTATGCCATTATGCCATGAGTTAGAATCTTTTATTTTTTATTTTTATTTTTATTAATGTCACATAATATTTTAATTTAACACTAGAGTTCCATAACATGAGATGAATATGTTATTTTTACAAAACAAGTTAGAACAGGAAGCATTATACTTTGAGTCACTAAGAATTCAATGTGATATTAAAAGATGTGTAAGTTTTTTTTTTTTCACGCATTAGTAAATTTTCAGTTTGACAAAAGTTAATAGGGTTTATTAACGTGCTTTGTGTTTAGGATGTTGACAATAGTGGGTTCCACATGTTTTATGACATATATGCCCCTGTACTTGTTCTGCAAGTCTCACCAACCCCAATTCTCCAGACTGACTTCTTTCTCATCTCTCCTTTAAGGCATCCGGCCATTTTATTCCATTATCTCTCAATTTCAGCTCTATTCAAATTCTAGTTATTATGTTATCCTTCAATACCCTGTATTTGTTGGTTCTTCAGGCCATTTCATCCTAGGTTGTGACCATGCCCCTTAACAAAGGACAATGAGTAACAGCCGAAGAAGGCTCCTTGGATTCGGTTTCGAACGGCCAATCCTCCTCAGCCAGTCATCGGCTGGATCTCTCCGATCAAACAAACTTCATGCACCACTGGCTGAATTCAAGAAGGAACGTCATGGCTTATCCTCCTCAGCCAATCCTCAACTGGGATCTCTTTAAGCAAACAACCCCAATTGTACCGCCAGCCAAATTCCACCTTGTCCTCCACCTTCGAGGTAGCATGCAGATTTTCTTGAAATCCCTCATCGGCAAGACCATCATCCTCAAGACAGAAAGCTCCAACACGATCGAAAACGTCAGGGCTAAAATCCAAATTAGCAGAGGCTCATCTTCGCAAAAAAATGACCGGAGGACAGCTGGACCCTTACTGATTATAACATTTAGAAGGAATCGACCTCCATCTCCCCTTTTCACTTCATGTTGGGATGCAGATCTTCATCAAATTTTGACCGGAAAGACCATAACCCTCTGTAGACATTTTTGCACTCTGCTGGGTTCGGATTGGGTATGGACTGGTTTGACTTGTAAATAAGGCCATCTTAGTGGCCTTTTGTTTAATGGGTTGAGAGATAATAGCTTGATGGACCCCACTAATTGAGGAAAACATGTTCACAGACTGGATAATTATCTTAAAAATAATTAGGTACATATAAAAATATGTAAGAAATTATATTTGACGTTTGTCATCCTAAACTAATATTTTAAAAAAATGGTAACAATTTGCAGTTCAATATATCATGTGATATACCTATAATTTGTAGGGTGCTATATATCTAATACATAGGCAGCTCCACAATGGAGGCGATGGAGGCACTTGTCCTCACTGAATTCTTGAAAACCTTAGAATATATATGTTCATAGTTTGTAAGTATATGTCTTTATTTATGATTTGCCCCCTTTAATTCTTTGAACTTTTTGAAATCATAGGACACTCACACATACATATACTAAATTTGAGCCCTTAGTATACATCTGGCCATTTTATAGTTGACTAATACTTCCTCCGTCCCAAAAAGAATGATTTTTCCATTTTAGAAAGTTTTCAATTTCTGAGTTACTTTACTACCATCATATAAACTTCCACTACACAAAACCCAATAAAGAATTTTTTTAAATCTTCATTTAAACTTTCACTACATAAAACCCAAAAAAGAATTTTTTTTATTCATTATTTAAATTTTTACTACACAAATACCTTAATGTCCATGTCCAAAGAAATATTTCATCTATTATGAGACAGAGGGAGTATATAATAAATTGAGGGCATTACTTATAATTCGACTATAAATTTTGCAATTGTATGTTGCTTAACAAAATCTCTGCTTTTTACAAATTCCCTTGTTTCATGTCTTCTTACCTTGTCTCACCCCCTTAATAGTTCTTAGTTTAGTTATATATTTTTTGAAAGATTAGTTGTATTATTTTGTATATGCTATAATTTTATTTTTTATTTAATTTTTATATAGTATTGAATTTTTAATGTTACTTAGCCAATTCATTCATATGCTTTGTTAACTCAAAATTATATTATAAAATATAGTTACAAAAAAAATCATATTATAAATCTACCATATACCTCACTTGATCTTATCTAAGTTAATCCTTTTGACTGCACATGAAAAAAATTCTCTTATACCTAATATCCACAAATCCTAATATATTTGCTCTTTTTTTTATTATTTTCATAATTATTTATTTTTAAAAAACATGTTTCTCTCATAATTATCAAGTCACAAGTCATGCAATTTCTTTTTTTTTTTGTAGATATATAATTATCTATTCCTCTTATTCTTAAAAAATAGAAAGGATATTGATTAATTGCTCTCATATTATACTGCAACATGTCAATAATTTATAAATATATCATAAAATACAATATTTTAAAACACATCTCAAATGCAAAAAGAACAAATTCTATTGGAATTGGAGAGAACAACTCAAAAAAGAACAATTTGATGCATTTTTACGCAAAAAAATATCTGTTATAAAAAAAAATACATATGTAGTATGTTTTTATACATATAATTAATGTATTTATATATCAGTTAAATATAAATTGAAAAAAAAATCAACATCAATAACAACTATGTTTAAAATATTACAAATTTTAAACAAATGAAGCAATAAATTTACCTAGAGATAATATAATTCTTGGAGCTATCACTCCGGTATTGAGTACCCCATTTATAAGTACAAGGAAACTTGTGATTATAGAACTGTATACTCTTCTTCATTCGGTTAATCTGTCCTTTTAGTTGATCATGCGGAACCCCAGACGTCAACCATCTTTGAGTAAAAGTTTTTGTGAAGCGTGAGCGGACAAAGTAATTTGTACCTTATGTTGTTCATTTGGAAAGCAAAGAGATAAAAAATGGCCAACCAATATCAAGGCATAGTAAGTAGTAACTCGGAAAGCGAAGGATGAAAATCACCATTGGTCCCAAAACTTTAATTCCTGTTGCAAATCAGTTCTAAACCTTCATTTCATTGTAAATTGATCACAAATCTTTATAATTCATTGCATATTGGTTACTGGCCCTAGAGAGGCGCATAAACTCGATTTACCGAGAAGAAAAATTGATAGTTTAAATTATCCATCAATTGTTAGAAAATCATCACACAATTTAAATTGATAGAAGAACTATTACTAAACATTTTAAATTAGAATTTAAAAGTTCACGTCAAATAATTTTTTAGAGTTAACAATTCAAACAGTACCATAATTTTGTGTCTGATTAGGACTTGTGACTAATATGCAATGCAATAAATGGTCAAGGTTTAGGATGAATTTGTAATAAAATGAAGGTTAGGGACCCATTTATAATGGGAATTAAAGGTTTGGGCCATTTTGTGCTATTCACCCGAAAGGTAATTATTTATGGTTGACAAGGGAAATAGCAAGGTGATCCTGGGGTAGTCGAATTATTACAAAACTTGGTTCATCCATCATGTTTGGTTGAGAAATTGATGGTCTAATTAATCATATAGCACACTGAATTGACTTTATATATTTTAAGTTGAAATCATTTTTTTTTTATAACCAGAAACGAACAAATCAATTTTGATTTGTCATACAGTCAAAGTAGTATCAATTCTAGGACATATCTGACTCAAGCAAGAGATAATTTATAAATTACTGAGTACTAGATTCCCAGTAATGATTCTACAATCACAATGATCAAGCGCCACTGTTCGGGTAAATTTCGTATTCTCTAATGATTGTTAAAATTGTTTTGTCACGGTTTTTTACTACATGGAATTTAATAACTCAGTGTAATTGTTGACATAAATTTGAAATTCTATTTTAACATATTTTATAACTATATGTCAGTAAATTAAACTATATAATAATTTTTTTACAGTTAATAGATAATTTATATTATTAGTTTTTTATTTTTGAATGAAAAATTTTTTATTACAGAGAAGAAAAATGATGATTCAAATTGTCTACTAACTGTAAAAAATTATTGTGCAAATTAAATTTACAAGGAACCATTATCATATAGTTAATACAATCCAAAAAGTTACTATCAGATAATTAACCTAAGTTAACAAATTCTATCCACTGAAAATCAAAATAAAACATCTTTAAGAGGTTTCAGGCTTATGACCAAAATGAAACATTTCTAACATGGTTAGGACCAAAACAAAACATTTAGTATATTAGGACTAAAATAAAATGATAATTAAACATTAAGGACTAACTATGGCATTTACCCATTTCTAATTAACTCTAGCATGGAGGAGCAAGGATGAGTTCCAGGCTACAAGAATGATGGTCAAAGGCGGCGATGAATCATGACGGGTCTACTGGGTAGATACGTTAAGGTTGAGCGATTATGTGCTGAGAGTCTAAGTTTTGGGTGCAAATGATTAAAATCAAAACTTAGATGACTGTATACAATTGCAATTTAAGTCCCAAGATTATGGGTTTGTGTACTTACAATTCTGAAATTTTAAACTATGCAATTAGATAACAATTTTATTATGTAAATGACAAAAGCATCTTACATGGCCTAGTTACTAAGTCAATTGACTAAAGTGTCCCAATGTTGATAGTCTAGGGATCGAAGTGTGGTATTTTGAAGTTTTGGGCAAAGTGTCCGAGTAAACATAGTTCAAGGAAATAATGGGTAATGAGGGCATCTTTATTCAATGGGACCAAAATGAACGTTTTAAATAGGTTTGGGATCAAAATAGATCACTTTTAATATGTTTATAACCAAAATAAAATAGTTAGTAAATTATGGACTAAGATAGAATGACAATTAAAGGTTAAAGACTAGCTATGCAATTTACTTGTTTCTAATGATTTGAGTATTGAAAATTTTCTAGGTTACTAAAATTACATTAGAGGGAAATTTTCTCCTATTAGCCCATCAAATTATTTTTTTAATAGCTAAATTTCACAATTTGTCCTTAAAATATATCTCACTTTGCATTTTTGCCCCTAAATTGTCTAAAATTGCAAATGTACGATTAAATTATCGTTTTGTTGCAAACATGTCATTCCTTCCATTATCTCCGCCAGTATTAACAGAAACTTGAGGAAAAACCCTGAACTCATCCAGAAAGAATACAAGACCCCTAGACTTAAATTTGGGACAATTTTAACATCATTTAATACTAAAATAAAGGAAAAATTTGCCCTCCTTGCTTTCCATCTTTAAAACTTTTACCATGTTTCTAATGATTTTAATTGCACTGCTCCATCGGACACCGTATACATCAAAACCCATTGACCAAATAAAGTGAAAACAAAACCAGAAACGGGCATCCTAGGTTGTTGCTTCTCGTCGGAATCCGCCGCACTAGCAGCTGCTTGCTCGTCGATTTATCGTCGAGTTCCGCACTAGCCGAAATAGACAAAGCAAACCGAACACAGCGACGACCCAATTGGACTTCCGCCAACCCGATGCTCGTCTGATCCTTCACTGCCAGCGATCGAATCCCGTTTATGTTCATGATTCCATATCTTAGATTCGACCCAGATTCTTGGCTATTCACAAAATCAGACGAAATCACACAAAATTAGACGAAATCACTGCCGACCCACACTCACCGCCAACCCACACTCTAGTTGTTCGCGATTCCCAAGTGCGGATTCACCTGAATCCGGTGATTCCCAGAACCGATTCATTTAAATCCGGATGAAATCAGGCGCGATTCATCTGAAATGTCAGACGAAATCAAGTTAGGTCATTCATGGCGAAATAGCCTCCGTCTACCATCGAGTCCGTTCACGCTGATTCGCGTCCGTTCACGCTTCTCGGTCGAATCGAGAGGAGGGAGAGAACGACGCCATGGGGGCAGGATGACGGCGGCCGGTAGCATCGTGGCGGCGGGCTCGATGGATTGAAGCGGCGGGTGTGAGTGTGATTCTTCTCTCCTTCGATTAGTGTCGCCGGTGGGTAGCGACGATTGGAAGCAACGGCGTAGGGTGAGCGGTGCGGCGTCAATGCAATGAGCAGGGATGGCAGGCCGCGTTGGAGACGACGGCGAAAGGAGGACGAGTCGCGGCGCTTCTTCTTTCGATTGGCACGAACGACGACGGGGAACCCTTGGGGACACTGGCTGGCATGGGGCGCGGCGGGGGCTGGAGTGGCGTCGGACAGGGCAATCGAAATGTTGAGGGGTGGCGGCTGCTCAAGGGAAGTTTAGGGGTTCTGGGGTTAAAGGTTCCTAGATAGAGGACTAAAGGTGCAATTTTTCACATTTATTTTAGTACTAAATGATGCGAAAATTGTCCCATATTTGCCAGTAGTTCGTTTGATATTAACACCAATCGGTTAATATGTTTTTGCTGACTTGGATAAAGAAATTGTTGGACTGGTTAACATTTGCCCCCAAAGTTTGGAGGGAATTACATCCGGACCACTTCAACAGTTCAACCCAAAAGATTCTACCCACTCGTATTGTACAACCTCACACGTCAAAATGGCTCCTCTATGGAAACCTGCAAAAAATCGGATGAATTGCGGCAGGTGGTAGCCAAAAGAGATCCCGTAATCAGTGTATGTTTCAGCCTAATCTCTGATGATGAAGCAACTTGCCGATTTGATTAGATCCGGCCAGTGATTCCACGTACCTCCAGTGAAACACGTGACAGCAGCCGACACGATTGTCCTTGTCTAAACCTGTCCAAACAAACAACAAACACAAATTCGCAACAAGAAGATGCTGTATCCGGTGGAACCGGATCTAGGAAAGCTTCTGAAGATGTTTGGTGAAGAAGCTAGATGAGAGGGGCAGTCGAGGCGGCGATGGCGACAATGGTGGCGAAGAGTGAGGGGGAGGAGGAGAAGGAGGGAGGTGAGCGAGGATGTGGGAGAAGAAGGAGGTGATAGAGGGCAACGACTGCTAGGATTTAAGGGGATTTAGTTGATAAAGCGGAGAGGTGAACAGGCCTTGAAAGGGCAAAAAAGGGAATAAAAAAAAAAGTGGCTGGGCCGAAGCTAAAAAACATGTTAACTTGCTTCGATTAAAAAACTGGTTGTCTAGCGGTCTTGTAGTCATTTTGGATAAGTTCAGGGGCTAATTTTAGAAGTTTGCCTCAAATTTCTGTTGACATTAATGGAGATAATGGAATGAGGGGTATTTTTGTAACAAAATGTTAATTTATCCTATGTTTGCAACATTTGACAATTCAAGGGTAAATATGTGAAATTGGGTATATTTTAAGGATAGATTATGCAATTTAACCTTTTTTTTAATCTATTTACTCATCAAACTTTTAAAATTATATAATTATTACAACACCGAGTGTCTAAACTGAAAAAGTTCTAAATTACTAAGTAAAAACTTATTTCGTTGAAAACTCACTGAGAATTCAATACGCAATTTATAATGATCATTTTTTAGTCTCAGTAACCGCTCAATTGCTGTAAGAAATATTTGTCTTAATTTTGTATTGTTCCCTTATATGTTTTAACTTAAGTTAATTGACTTCAAAATAACTTATTTTTATTCTTATTTTTTATCTATAATTAATTTTAATTAAAAGCCACTATTATATAGTTATAATAATCCATTGAAAATACAATTTTTGAAATCTTACCAAATTTTTATGAATTTTTTTAGGTTAAGACATTAAAAAAAATTCATAAAAATTTAACAACATTATAAAAACTTACTTTCAAATGGATTATTGTATCTACATAATATTGGCTTTTAAATGAAATTGGTTTCAGGTAAAAAAATGTAAAAATGAAAATAAATAAGTTGACTTAAGTTAAAACAAATTAGTCCTTAGACTAGTATACTTTTGGTCTGCACCTTTACAAATTTCAAGTTAAAACACTTAACAACATCATGGAGATAATTTTGAAAGTTTCATACAGATGGTGTAAATAAATCAAGCTTTTGTCGAGCAGCTTGAACTATAGCTCAACTCAAGTAGAGGAAAACAAAAACAAATTTAGGGATGAAGAAGACAGAGGCAAGATGATAGTAACAATGAGTTTAGTGAAATAAAAATATTGGCTTATATTATTTTTATCAATTTTTACAAAAAAAAAAATTAATATGAGATTGAACAAGTAAGTCACTCTTATGTAGTAAGAAATCTTGTGGGTCACTAGTTCACAAGGTCAATAGCTCCAAATTTATGCCCGCCAAATTCGTAAATTTTCTGCCAAATATTCACTACCCATGTGTCGAGTATCCAAGATTTATGGATTTAACTTGCCCCACTATCATCCCTAATCATGGCGACACGCATGAAAGATTTCCATTAGCTATCATGAAATATCGTACAACACGTCACCATTTAGTGCAAATGTTTAAATAGCCTATTATATTATGAAACTTGAGGCATTACAAACCACTAATTCACGATAAAATAACTAAAGGGGAGTTCAGTTTGAATTAAATGAATTAATGGGATCTCATTTTTTTGCTGGTCAATGCAGGTCAAAGGGAATGTGTAAGGGGGTTCATTTGTTCTGTTATAAAGGATGGTGTGAATTTTGGGTTATTTACACTGGGTACCAGGCATTATTTAGCTAGCCGGTGCCTTCCAATGTCAAATCCAGTCCGCAAAAGCACGATCTGGTCTCGCCCAGCTTCTTCTAGCAAACCTGTTAATGCCTTTCAGCATCGAATTTGGTTCGCTAAGGCATGATCTAAGCTACTATCTCTATTGTCCTATAACAGCAATGCTAAGCTTCTATCACCGCCAAATCCTTATTGTGGCGCTGAGCTCCCATCTCCATTGCCCTATAATAACAGGCAACCGTTGTCATGTCTGAGCTCCACCACCATGCTTCCTTTTTGTGCATGTCCAAAATTAATCGATTGATTGTCAGTATTGATTTACTCTCTTCTAAGCGATAAAGGGGGAGAGAAGATTGAAACTTGCCTTGAAAGTGGCACGCTACTGTAAATAACTCAAAAACCCAGGGCATGTTTTGAACGCAACAAGTTCAAGCCATCGTGACTCGCAAATTATTCTATCCGACTCGACTCACAATTAATTTAACCTCATTAATTCAATTTATTTTGAAACGAACTCCCCCTAAATAGTACTTGTGGAGTGTAAGATATTCCGCCACTTTTGTTAGATTTATAAAAGCCGTCATTTGTTGCTCATTTAATCAATATTGTTGTTTTTTTTATAAGGTTTGTTGTTTCTTTAATGAGTAACTTATGTAAATAGTCCATAACATTTAATTATTGTTTCATTTTAGTCCCTAACCTATTAAATATTCTGTTTTGGTCCTAAACCAATAAAAATTGTTTCGTTTTGGTCCCTTACTAGATAAAACTCATTAACTTAGATTAACTGTCTGACATAAATTTTTAAAATTTTGATTTAAATATTTGGTAACTGTGTTCCAGTAAATTTAAATAATTTAGTATTTTTTTGATAGCAAATGGACAATTTAAATTAGTAGTTTTTGCTTTCTGAATAAAAAAAGTTCAATTTACAAAAAGTGAAAAAAATGATTTGAATTTTCTATTAACTATAAAAAATTATTATACAAATTAAATTTATTGTATGATAGTAACCGAATAGTTTAAATTATGATTTAAAAATTTTTTATCAAATGAATATTTTAAGTTAAGATACTTCATCTAATGGGACCAAATGGAATGTTTTTTTATAGATTTAGGACCAAAATGAAACTTTTTAACAGGTTTAGAACCAAAACATGATATTCAATAAGTTAGGGAGTAAAATAAAATAATAATTAAAGGTTAGGGATCATTTATGAAATTTACTCTTTCTTTAATTGATATCCATAGTCCATTATCTAGTTCTTGTTCAGTTAATTAAAGTTACTGTTCTTCAACAAAATTGTCGACAACAGTCATTTCCTCATCGGCCCAAGGCCACAAGTTGGGCCTTACTGGAGGTTCAACAATGTCTTCAATGAATCACCATCAACATTAAGATCGACTTTGTAGTGGAAAGGACTAGAAAACCCATCCGTGATCCACCAACCAGAAAAGCTCCAACTCTCAGGTCCCACAGAGCACCACTAGCTAGAGAGGCTACAGCGGCCCGGGGGTCCCCGGCTGTTCAACCGCCATCCCTTACGCCAGCTTGGGCTCATGAGTCATGAGCAAACAATGCCATCTCTTGTCGCATATTGAGCCCCCATGAGTCGAACTACTTTCTGGTGTATTTTCGCCATCCAATAGCAACTCCGAAGAGGCTTTTCGATTCCCAGTTCTAGCCGACTATCTTCTTTTCCATATGAGCCCAATATTATTTATTTAATCTCTATTTGAGAAGAGTTTTTATGATTAGTATTAGAATTTTAAATAATTTATTTAAAGGTTGAGATAAAAACGTTAAAGTTAAAAACCATCATTAAATAACTTTTTGAAAACTCTAATTCTAATTGCTAAAACTTATGCTAAATGAGGCTTTAATCAAACAATTCTAGGATTGCAAATCTTAATCTGTCACATACTTAAAAACAATTTAGGTGAAATCCATGTGCTTCAACCAACGATTAGCTACAAAGAGTATGAATTTGAGATAAATTATTAAGACATCGAATGTCCATTTTAAAGTTAGTGAACAGATGAGAGATGTTTATCAAAGAAAACGCTAACAGAGATTACAAAGTTGTCAGAAAATAATGTGAAACATGCTAATTAGAATGGAAACATATGGGTGGCTTACTCAAATTAGTATCATTCACTAACAATTTAACGTATAATTCAGTAAGATAAGTTTATGAAACTTTTGGCACGCAGAATATTGAACTATTTTGTGTTTTTCAATCAAGCTAGCTTTTTATCCGCTGGAGAAATTTAAAGGAATCATGAAATCCCCACAATATCTTATTACGTAGCTTCATCGAGTGCCCTTAAAAAGAAACAGTAAAGTTGGTTATCACATGATTTTTAAGACATTGGTCTAACCGTGAACACGAAAATATTGTACTGTTTTTTAACAACTTTTCTAGTTTACCTAAAAGTATCCAAAATTAAATCATCCAGAATTCAGAGAAGACGTAGGAACCCCTATAAATGAACAACACATACAGTCGTACAATTTCTTCCCGTGATAGAATACAGACAATACAAGCAGCAACCAAACAGACTAAACATTTCGTTTTGCTTTTCAGGCACTCCTTAATCCTATAGCAGTAGATCTTAGCCAAAAGGCTACCAACGATAGACGGTCCTTAATCCTCATCCACACAGGACACGAAACTTCTCTGCTTTCTGGCCTTTCACTTTTCCCATACCACTAGCTACACATCTAGAAAAGGAAAATCAAATGCCTGACTTGCACTTGAAGAAAATCTAAGCCAGTTTAACAACACCTTTCATCATCAACGTCCAAGGTTTAGATAACTTAATGGCAATGAAGACAATCATTTCCACAAAAAATACCAAACTTCTTTCCAAAGAGTAGTCACAGAGTTGACATCATTTTGTTTCCCCTTTCACTTCCTGTGAGTTCCCCCTTAGCAACGCTAGAGGTTTTGCTCTGAGCAACTTGTTTTCCAAAGCAAGAATCTACCTCATTCACTCTGCCAAGTAACAAAGTATCCGCCCTAACTTCAAATCCTTGCTTGCGTGGGCTAAATCCTTTTTCATGGGATGCCGTCTCATCTGCTTTTGATTCTAGACCCGCAAAATCTCTTACAGTATATTTTATCTTCTCAAACTTTCCAACTTCACTACTCTCCCTAAACTTCACATAATCTAAACACACAAATGGCCGGTAATTTCTACAACTCCCAAGCCCCACAACTTCATCTGGTGCTCGAACCACCTTTTCATCTGGGAAACACCAGAAGAAAGCCAGGGAAAAGCGGTTCACAGGCCGCTTCAAAACAACCCGGTGTTCTGAGGACCTTAGCCTCCCATTGCTCCAAGCCTGCATCAGATCTCCAATATTAACTACAAGGGAATCCTGGAAAGGGTGTATGTCCATCCAGTCCCCATCCTGAGACCTCATCTGCAGACCGCCAACCTCATCCTGATACACTACTGTTACGCAACTCATATCAGTGTGCATCCCTAGTCCTTCAGCTTTTCCTTCCTCAACATTTGCCGGAGGTGTGTAGTTTATAATCCTGAGATATCCATGACAACTGCCGAAGTCAGAATCATAGAACCTCCTTTCATAATCCCCTCCCATGCTATTCAATACCACCTTTGTAACTAGCATTGACAACACCACCATATGGTGCCCATACTCCTGCAGCGCCTCACTAATAGATACAACAAATGTAAATAAAACAATATGCTTACATAAATAAAACTGATGAACTCTGCAAAGAAAATATCATAGATTGTATTAAAAGAAAGTGTTACCTGAATTCCCTGCTTTCTCGTTCAAAGAGTATATCAGCTGAAGCCTTAGCAGAGGCAAAAAAATCAGGTCCACAGACCCTTAGGCTCTCAAAGTAAGGAGAAGCAATGAAATGAGGAGTATAAGACTTCACGCAGGAGGTTGGGCCGAGCTTGAGTTTCCTATCTTGAGGAAGATTGAATACATCACCTGACAGGTGATGAAGTCTGCTGAACAAAGTTTTAGGGATTCCATGGTTGGTAACATAAAAGAACCCCCACTCTTGACAGGCTTGTGCGAGGGAAGATAGGAAAGAGGAGTCAGCCTGTTTGGTTAAATCTAACACAGGAAGCTGCAATTCAGACATTATAATGTAACAGTAACTGTTTTTTCTGTCTAGGTTGCAGCTCAGGGACTAGGGAGTTTTGGCTGGTTACATATAGGCCTATAGGGTGGATGAATTTACACATAATTGAGCCCTCCTTCTACACATTTCTCGAGAGAAATTACAAGATGCTTTAGTGTCATTCAAAATCAGCCACTAAGAACTGATTCTAATTTTAAAAATGCAAGTGAAGAAGTAAAACCACTGTAGTACCATTAGCCAGCACATAAGAAAGTTGAGGCAAAGAGTCTGGTTTATGTCAACATCTCTTTAAAACAAATCGCACATAAACTACTTAAAGTAGAGACAACTTAAGGTGGAGACTACAGGTTAAAAGCATCACAATAACATTGCTCTATCCATTTGCAAGTCAACCAGCAATAGTTAAAAACACTGGAAAGCAGAAAAAAGATTGTTAGGCACAACACAAATGCAATATTACGGGCGTGAAATGAAAACATGGCCCATAGAAGAAAACCTAATGAGTATGTCATATGCAGTTCTTATGATTGGTGCTGAGATTGATACATTTCACGCAACGACAGGAACAGGGTGCAGTACAGCAGCGACCAAAAAAGGTGGGCAGGGAAGAGTTTTATCCATATACATGCCTTTTATAACTCTGGGGTCCACTGAAAAGAGACTGCTATAACCCAATCCAGAAAACAAAATTCAGCATATTAAATCAATAACTGGGTGGGAAACCTTAATTAACCTTTGTCCAGATGCAAAAAAAAAAAAGGCTCAGAATGATATTGCATAAACAGAAATATTCTCCAATTGTCAAATGTAAAACATAGCATCCAATGGTACACGACCACCTACTTTACAATACGACCAGAACAGAAATCATTCTACTTTCCAATAATCTCACTGCACCTGGGGCATTGAGGTCAAATAACTTTGATATATATTACCTTTAACTGGCCACTCAGCATAACAGAATCTATCTCTAGAATACTACTGGGGTATCACTGCCATTCAATCGTGGATGGAGGCTTTGATGTGATGTCTAGAACCACTCGATTCACACCACGGATACTATTGCATATTTTTCCAACAACATCAACAAGGAACTTCTGATCAAAGTAGTACCTGAAGTACAGCAATTAGGTAAAACGGGAAAAGGATTAAAATTCCTAAAAGGGGGAGAGAAGTTTGGAACGCTCATAACAGAATCATGTTATGAGGACAAAACAGAAAAGGACACTCACCAATCTGCTGTCATTCCATCTTGACTTGTAACAGCACGGAGAGCAAGCACCTTAGAATCTGTTCTCTGATCACCTTGAACTCCAACAGAATCAATTGGCAAATACACAACAAAAGCTTGCCAAATTGAATCATATAAACCAGCATCTTTGATTGACTGAATAAAGATCTCATCAGCCTGCAAAGTCAATTTTCAAAAGAAGAGATATGTTAAAGGGTTCCATATCTGTAGATAGGTTTTACACCTCATATCCATGTAAACTTAATATGTGACAAACTGATATAAAATATAGCTTTCTTTACCTGACGAAGAATATCTAGTGCATTGTCTTCAGTTACATCACCTGGGATTCGTACAGCAAGACCAGGACCAGGAAATGGGTGACGCTTTAAAAATGGCTCAGGCACACTCAAGATCTTCCCTAGCTGACGGACCTTTAAAATGCAAAAAAGCATTAAATAGAAGCCTATAAGATACAAATGTCAAAGTCTGGTCAGTAAGGACTTTGACTTAGCACCTCATCTTTGAATAGAAGTTTAAGGGGTTCAATTAGCTTCAACTTCATGTCTTTGGGAAGACCTCCTACATTGTGATGGCTCTTGATTGTATGGGAATGGGTTCTATCTGTTCCTGGCGGGGGGCAGGACTCAATGACATCAGGATAAAGAGTCCCTTGGACTAGGAAAGCGGGTTTCTTTCCCAGCTTATGCTCCAAATCTTGAGCAAACTCATCAAATATACGGATAAATTCTCCTCCAATTATTTTTCTCTTTAACTCCGGGTCTTTAACACCTTTTAGCTTGCTAAGAAACTGATTGGTTGCATCAACACATGTAACAGGTAACTGCAAATCCCTCTCAAAAGTTCCCATAACCCGTTCTCTTTCCTTGTACCTGCAGTATTGATAGGATAAAGTTGAGAACTCTCATAATCATCATCATCATATTGCACCTTAATGCCAACTGCATTGGGGTTAGTTGCATGAAATTCCTAGTGTTAATTAATGGTTGACGGTTATTCAACACTACAAGTTCACGCAAATGCAAATTAGCCAATGTAAAGGCTTAGGGACTTAATACTACTAGAGTGCTAGTATTTCCTGATTTACATGCAGCAGATACTGCACTGGGAACGGCACCAAATAATTGAAGCGCTGCTATAACTTCCTTAAGATGAAAGAAGAACAGTATTCACATGTCACCTTAATAAACCATTGTCAACAAACACACAATGAAGCCTGTCTCCAATCGCCTTGTGAACCAGGGTCGCAGCAACAGTAGAATCAACACCCCCAGACAATGCACAGATGACATGATCATCGCTGGCCACTGTGTCTTTGATCACCTTGATTTCTTCTTCCAACACATCTTCCATCTTCCAGCTGGAAGATACTTTACATACATTGAAAAGGAAATATCGCAGAGTTCCCAGCCCTTCAGGGGAATGGGTCACCTACAAAACATAAACCATCACATTTGTCACGACTTTCATGGGGTAGCATTTAGGCACACGGAAATGAAAAATGAAAACAGACACGCTGTTAGATGGAAGCACGCTATAAAAGAGAACTAGTCATCCTCAATATCATACCAGTCATACTAGCTTATTATATGGATGAAACAAAACTGCTTCATAAAGATACGTCTGAGCAGATAAAGCAATAAGAATTCAGTATCATAGTCTACATAATTCAGTTTAACGATACCAATCAACGAAGCCTAACGAAAAAAGAAGCATCCAAAAGGGAAAAAAAATCTCTGCCAAAAAGAACCAAAACAGAGTGCAAATAATCTGCCCAACGTTAGCATAAAGGATATTCGTTGAAACCAGCACCAAAAAAAAAAAACAAAACAAAACAAAAAGCAAAGGTCAAGGACCAATAATTACTTCCGGATGATACTGCAGCCCGTACAACCTCTTCGCTCGACACTCCACAGCAGCCACGGTTCCTTGCTGACTCCTCGCCACTACCTCAAATCCCTCCGGCAGACGAGCCGCCTCGTCCCCGTGGCTCATCCACGCAACCTGAAGATCCCCGACCACCTTATCCCCGAAAATTCCAGAATTCTTCTCCACCTCAATCACCGTATTCCCGTACTCCTGCTTCTCCCCAACCCTCACCTCACCGCCCATCCTCTGCACAAGAAGCTGCAGGCCATAGCAAATACCGAGCACGAAAACGCCATTGGACTGAGCCCATTCGACGAAGCCAGGGGCAAAGGAAGGCGATCCTGGAGCATGGACGGAGTGAGGACCGCCAGAGAGGATGACAACTTTGGGGTTGAGCTTGGTGATGGAGGAAAGGGGAGTGGTGCCAGAAAGGCAGAGGGAGAAGATCGAGAGGGCGCGGATTCGGCGGGTGATGAGGTGGGTGTACTGAGAGCCGAAGTCGAGTATGAGGACGAGCTCTGATTTGACGGCGTTTGCGTCCATGGTGGCGCCGGCGGTGTTTGGAGGAGGCGTTTGGGCTGTGGAAATGTATGTGCCACTTGGGTACTGCGATTGAGAGGTTTAAGGGTTTAAATAGGGGAATTTAGGGTTTTGGGAGAGATATTCCGCTTTGGCGGGAAGTGGGGTTATTATCTGTTACAAACCGTAACGCTAATGTGATTTTAATTGATATTTATAAGATTATGCAGTTTGAAGGAATGATCAAAGAATATTGGTGGAGGACGCACAATTCCATGAAGAACAATATATTCCTCATACCCAATTTCTACTTTAATTCAAGTACGCAGAAGTTGTTGAACTCATTTAGCTCATGACCCATGAGTTGTACCTCACTAGCGATCGAGTTAAGTGCTAAGTTGCTTGTAAATAAAAATAAAACTGTCCCAGCCCTTTGGTCTAATGGATAGGAGTTCTAAGGAATATAAGAAAAATTCGAAGTTTAAATTTTGTCATCCTCACTTTCTTTAATATGTCATATAAAAGTTGGTTTGGTTGCTATTTTGGTCTTGAAAAAGCTGGCATGTCTATTTCCTTAATTAATAATATACCTTTTATTGTAAATATATAACCATGACTCAATTTTAGGCAAAAATCTCAAATTTGTCACTTAGTATTTTGGGTTGAGTTTAAATTTGTCACTAAATTTTTTTTGTCTAAATCTACCACTAATTTTTAAAATGGTTCAAATGCATCATTGATTGTTAAAAAATAACAAAAAATTGTAAAAATATAATATTTTGGAAGCTTGGGGTGATTATATAACTTTTAAAAAAAATCATGGATTTTGTGTATTTTTTTTCTTATATGCAAAAAATATTAAATTTCCAACTAACGTTTTGGAATGTGTTCAAATTGGCCATTAAATTTTGTTATACTCAGTTACTCACCCAACTGCCACTGGTACATAGCAATTCTGCCATCCCTCCATGACACCAAAATCACATTGCTCTTGCACTGGCATTTATGAACCTAGTCCAGAATCGACGTGTAACAGGCAATAGCTCGTCCAAGCCATTCCAATCAGCAACTCTTGTATGCTCCCTCAACAACATTGCTAATTCTACCTTAACTTTGTTTGTTCACTAGCAATAGTGTGAACTCATGTGCACCCACCAATGGCTGAGACACCACCACCGATCAAAGTTAAAGCCTCATCCTCACACCCAAAACCAAATCCCAAAAAGGATAAATCCAAAAATGAAATTGAAAACCCATAAATTAAAATAGAAGTTTAATACTCAATTCGTTTTAACTTAAACCAACTTAATTCAAAATAACTTATTTTATGTTTACATATTTTTTACTTGAAACTAATTTTATTTGAAATTTAATATTATTTAGGTGAAATAATCCATTAATTGTAAAATTTTTATAATACTATTAATTTTTTATAAATTTTTCTTTTTTAAACATTAAAAAATAAAATTTCATAGAAATTTAATAACATGATAAAAATTTTGTTCCAAATGGATTATTACACTTATATAATATTGGCTTTTAAATGAAATTGGTTCTAGGTGAAAAAGATTTAAAATCATTTTAGATTAAGTTGACTTAAGTTAAAATGAATTGGGTGTAAGTTTTTTTTAACTTTAAACCTTGATTTATAAAAATTTGATAGGAACTTGAAAATGTGGCTTTTAAAGAATTTGTAAAAAAAAAACAAAGAATAATCAACCATGTAAAAAGTTTTAGAATTTGGAAATTTTGTATCGTCAACCAGCATGAACAGTGATTGAAAAATCTCCAAATACGACTGATGGTGGGTGAGAGTGTTTTTTTTACAACTAATTACCTAAGGCTCTTAAAGTTTGTGTAAAAATTACTTTATTATCTAAAAATTTTAAAATTGATTACTTTTAATATTTTTTGTTAGTTTTTTAACGAGCAATGGCTTATCCGCCTACAATTTGAAACTTTGGAGACACATTTGAACCATTTTAAGATATCACTAGTAGATTCAGATAAGGAACAAGTTTGAAATTTTTGCCTTCAATTACAAAACATGTGAATACAAAATAATTTTGGATAGATGTTGTTGTACTTATCTATATTTTAAAAATTAGGAACGTTATACATGATAAGCATTTTGAGTCAATCTAGTAATGATTTAAAAAAAAAAAACAAAAGGAAGACTTTAATTATTTGTATATACTCGGAATCAATATAAGTTATGAGAATTTAATAGGGGGAAATGGACCCCCCTCTAACACCTTGACTCTCTAAACTCAAAATTGACAATGTTTTCTTGAAACCGAGTATAAATTTTGACAAAAATTCATTTTGATAAGGGGCCCTATGTAGCACTATCATTAGAATAGATAGAAAATTAAAATTTTTTTGTAAACATCCATTTTTTTAACAATCACACGTACAGAATTTGCCCTAAGTATACATTAGAAGGAGTTTCATTCCACCCAAAATGGAGAAAAATATTATAAGGAAATACTTGAACTTCATTTACATGACAAACAAATTATAATAATTAGGGAAACTTACAAAAATCTTTAGGTTTGACCTAATATACATTTTGTCTCCTAGTTTTTTAAACATACACTTTATCTTTTATTTGATAATAATTTCTGAAACCCTAATTTAAATTGTAAGATAGTTAATTTTTAGTAATTTTAATCTCTCCTATATCTTTTTTTTGTTAATAAATATTTTAAAATATCAATTTTCTTCTTTATAAATGCATTTTCTCCCTCTAAATGCAAATTAGTATATTTTAAATATGAATTAATTATGAAAAAAATCAAAAAAAAAATTTGAATTATTAAAATATAATTACAAGATAGTTTAAATTAGAGTTTCAAAAATTGTAGTCTAATAATATAAAGGATGTAATAGGTAAAATATATGTTTTTAAAATTAGAACGAACAAATTATAAGTTATATAAAATCACATGAGAATTTCTATAATAATTAATAATTTTAATGAAAAATGTCAGCAACATGCCAACATGTAACCACATTACGGTTTTGCGAGTGCATGTGGTCACCTTTTTTTTTTTTTCGAGAAAATGACAACTTCCCGGTGATGGACACATGTTTGACGGATGATGAAACTATCATGGCTCCGTCTTCGGCCAAAGTATATTTATGCATTAATCTTGGGGTTGTGATTCTCGCTAATGCAAAAGAGAGCTGTGGAGCATCCTTAGTATACTAATTAGAGCTGTAAAAGAAGATAGCCTCTTATATAGCAATATGTCAAAACATTGAGTTCAGTTTCCTTATTTAATGTTATTGACATTTAAGTCCCTAAAAAATTAAAAAAAAAATTCATTAGTTAGATTAGTGATGGCAAAATCTGCCCAACCCGATAAATTGGTTTGACCACATAAACCAAACCCGACTTAACCCAAGTCAACCAGAAAAGTCAACAATCCGAGGCCCGATTGTGCCCAACCTGATCCGAATCCCAATTGAAGTGAAACCTAAAAAAACTCGAACTTAAATGACTAAAACCTAAAATACCCAAACTTGGAATGACCTAAACCCGATATTGACCAGACCTGAATCTAAAATGACTTGATAACTAAACCCAACATAACCCAATTTTAGCCTAAATCAATACAAATATATGATCGGCAAAGATTTAAAAAATTGTGATTATTTATACATTGATTACTTATCTAAATTACACATGAATTATGATCATACAATTTAAGAAACTTTAAAATACTATAAAAAATTTTCATTTAGAGGCCTTTGAAAAATAAATTAACAAAATAATATGTTTTACGTATGGGTCTTTTAGAATTTAATAATTTAGAGATTTGCTTATATATTCTTTTAAAGTATGTAACCAACATACTGAGTCTCATCTAATAGTTAAATTAGACGTTGATTAATCTATATTGAATAGCAGTAGATCCATTTAGGGAAAATTTCATTTGTCGCACTAGATTTTTCTTTCTTTTTTTTTTCTTTTGTAACCCCTTACGAATTTGTTGAATTGTAGGATACTTGGATTGCTTATTTGAGTTTCATATTTCAAGTTTGCTACATCAACTTTAATTAGTAAGTATAATATTAATCTAATATATTCAATTATTTTAAATGAGGGTATTTGAAATTTGATTTAATTAATATGATTTTCTTCTTTATTTGAAATTTGATTCAATTAATTTCAAATATTTCGAATTAAATTTTTTAATAGTTTTCTTTTCCTCAAGTATTAACATTCCCCGCCTTGCCTTGTATAACTAATATTCCTTTCTTTTACTAGTAGGAATAGTAAAAACAAGATTAGTCTTTAATTATTTATCTTTAAATTTGAATTTAATATACCATAAACCCAAAACCTTAAAACCCTAAACACTTACCGTAACATAAACCATAAGCCCTTAATCCTAACCATAAACACTATACCTAAACCTAAACCTAAACACTAAGGCCTAAACCCTAACCCTAATTGAAACCTTAACTTTTACCATAAATGTAAACTTTAACCGCAACCATAAGCCCTCAATCCGAACCCTAAACCATAAACCTTAACATTTAATCTTAATCCTAACCTTTATCCTAAACCTTAATACTTAATTCTAACCTTTTAAACCTTAACTTTCCTATTTTATTACCTTCCATATTTAATGATTTTTATATTTGAGACTTTCATATTTTATAACTTTTCTTTTTTTAGAATATCCATATTTAGTAAGTCTTATATTTAAAAAATACTTTCATATTTAATAAGTTCCATATTTTGTTTCTTCTAAAATAAGTAACTTTTATATTTAGTAAGTTTGATGATATTAGCATGCAATTGTCAAATTACAACATTGGTCCCTAAACTTTAAAATATAGTGCAATAAGGTACCTAAATTTTAAAAATCTTCATTTTAGTTAATTATAATATAGGTTCTCAAACTTTTCAAATATTCACATTTTCACTGAATTTTTTTAAAATTTTACAGTTTAATCACTAATAAAATAATAATAAATTAGAGTTATATTTCATAGCAATTTCAGAGCAAAATTTGGATATTGCAGCAAATTTTTAGAAGCATAATTAAGAAAATTTTATGAATCTTTTAATTTAACACACTAAGAAAAAAATTAATATAAATTAATTAAAAAATCAAATTATTTAATTTTAATTTTAACAAAAAGTAAACAAAAAAATTGAATTGATTAAATGATTTTAGCATATATACCAGTAACCTAAACAAACTCGACTGGTTAACTTGAGTTTGGACTAAAACCTGACCTAAAATTACTCGAGACTGAAATTGACTCGACTTGTATTGAACCTGAACACAAATAAACTTAACCTAACGCAACTCAAACCCGAAATGAACTCAACCTAAAATCAACCTGAATCAAACCTAGACCTAAATTTATGCTAACTTGATTAAACTTGAACTTGAATGACCTGACCTGAACTTGAACCGACCTACTCAATTGTCATCCCTAAGTTAGAGGAGGTCATGTGTTTTAGTTTACAAAGTTTGGGGGTTGAGTTATCCCGAGTCATAGTTTAAAGGGTTAGGTGGTTAAGTTAGCAAAATTGTAAAATAGCAAATTTTGAAATCTTGGGGTCATTATGAATCTTTTAAAAAATATTAGGACCTTTGAGATTTTTTACCAAAAATATATCTAATATTCGCCATTAACGCTTCAACCTTGTCGCTGTCTCCATCACTAGTACCCCGGCCTTGTTACCTCGCTTTTTCTATCTCTTCTTTCTAATTTCCTTTCTAGCATTCAAGAGTGAAAGAGAGTCTAATTACAAAAGTTGTTAAAATTTGTTAAAACTCGCATTATCGCATTAAAATTTCAAAACTTGTTATTTTTAACATTTTTTGTTAGTTTTTTAACATTTTTTGTTAGCTTTTTTATGAGTAGTTACATATTTACTTTTAATTTGAAACTTCAGTGGCATATCCAGCTCATTTTAAAACATTAGTGGGAGATTAGACAAAAAAAACTATAGTAGTATATCCGTTCCCAGCCAAAACATTAGTGGCAAATTTGATATTTCTGCCATGTATAAATAGTGTCAAAACTAAGGAAGGCAACATAAATGACACTATCGGGTCAGTTTGTGATAAAAATAAACATGACAAAAAGGACATAGATTTGAAATGGTTTTAGGTACAACTTCTCCAACAAGGGGTTTGTGCAACCATCATTTTCTCATACTCTTCCTTTTCATCTTGTGGAGTCATCATTGGGGGCTAGAGGTAGAAGCTTTGTTGAAGGTGCCAAGGAGGAGCTTGGATGCTAAAGAGACCTAAACTTCTAGGATTTACTTTTGATTCATTCTTCCCTATTTTATTTCTTGTATTTGTCATGGTTTATTTGGATTCTAGTTTGTTGGTTCTAGTTTGGACATGGAGTAGGTTTTCATGTCTCATTGGAAAGAAACTCCTGTTACTATTTATTTAATGTTTATTTGAGGTTTTTAAGGATGTTGACTTTCTTGTGTTATCTATTCTTATGACTGATGCTTGTGGGTTGAATGACCACTTTACACAAGTCACAATCCCACTTTATTCTTGAGAAAGAATGAAGAGAAATGGAAAAGAAGAATAGAGTATAATGGGTTTTATGGATAGAGATAATCTTTGAACTCATTAGGTATGAGCTTAAGAATTGCCATAATTAATCAAGGGTAAACAAAACTTGATCTTAAGAAAGAGAGCCTTGGTGTTTGAATCATTTCACTACATATGAAGTGAATGCCCTCAAAACCTCATTAGACTTAGGTAGCAAGTAAAAGAGTGGAATCATGGGGAGATAGTCTTCGCATCTAAGTTATCTCATTTGTAGTTAGTTTAGCTAATACTAGATAGTCTTATCTTTTATAGCATCTTAGTTTGCATTAGTAACTTTTGCATTCATTCAATATAACATCTTAAAGTTCATTACGTAGTTAGTAGTTTCATTTACTCTAGTTCGTTACTTATTTTACACACATGCAAACAACCAACCTTAATCCTTACTCATTTCAAGTGCTTTATTTCTCATTGTAGTTTATGTGGTTTGAGTAGCTAGAATTTGAATCTTTGGAGAATCTTTTTATCTCTTAGGACGACACCCGCATTTACTATTTGCACACAACAACGCCGTACGCTTATGGGTGAATAGGAGTTATAAATTTAAAACTTTTATTTTCACAACAGTGTGTATGCATAAGCGTGTCTCCACCCAAAAAATGCCTAGTCAAATCCCAAATCTCTTCTTGAAGCAATAGCAAATTTACCTTTAGTGACTTCTGAGGTTTTATCCACATTGCTTTTGAAATTTTGAAGGAAACTTTTTTAGCCATAGAGTGGATCTCTCCAACCATTTTTTCATATATATCTTCATATTAGGTACTTATGAAGTTGGCTGAGATTCAAGATTGAGAAGTTGGATACATGACAACATCAATTATTATCTCAAGGAAGATGATCGTTAAAATAGAATGGAATGAAAAGCTAAAATATTGAGTAGTAAAAAGTGAACAAATTGGAGCCAATGTTAATTTTTTTTTTATTGACAACATATTAACTTACACATGCTTTTACTATATTGTATTAAATTATTTATGTAAAAAAACACTATTAATTTCTCAACACAAATTGAAAGATATTTTTTTTAGTAGGCAGAAGCAATAAATATATAAAAGACTAAAGGGGAAGAATAGTAGATATGTAGGAGTGAGCTAGAGAAACCTACTGATGAGGAACCACCACTAACGTACAACGTGTGAAAGTCTCCAAGTCTCCAAATAGGTAGTAATCTCCTGTGCTATAGCATTCATAGGGTTGTCATGATTCCCAATCCCTGGTAGTACTGATAATGTTTGGTTGTTATGGGACAATAGGAGAATAAGTAGGCATGGCAAGGATGAGTTGACCAATCGTAGGCAGAAAAAATGGATAAAATAATAGTAGAATTCTTAGATAAAGAATTATCAAAAAATAGGTTCACAATCTGAATAGATTTGCTATGCTCTTACGGCATAAGGCTTATAGAACATTGAGAGAGATATTTAGAAGCCACTGTTCATACCATATCTAAATAGACTTTCCATCACCTACATGCCACTTTTGAGATTGACAAAGTAAACTGAGACCATGCAAGAGACCTCTACAAATTGGGGTTGAATTCCTTGCAGTGCTAATAGACCAGATGGATTAAGTATAACCATATTTTGAAGCTAGAACTCTCTAGACCAAAGAATTATTTTGTCTGGAGAAAATTTTCCATAATATCTTAGCTAGAACTGCCTAATTAAGAAGGTGTAAATCCTGAATACCCAAACCACCCATATCGTTGGGTAATTGCAAGAGATGTTTATGCTTAATATGGAATCCATGCCTGTCATATGAATCGAACCACTAGAATTTAATGAAGTTACTAGATAACTTATCAGATAGAGTGACCGGTACTTTAAAAAATAACATAATGTAAACTGGGATAGATGTTAATGAAATTTATATGAGCTTCAGTCTTCTTGCATTGTTCAATAGTTTACGTTTCTAGCCATATAATCTTTTAGCAATTTTATCCACGAGAAATTGGAAAGAAAAGGATTTAGAGAAATCTTTAGCAAACGGGGCTTTAAGGCAATTCTCCATTTTTTGGATTAACCGAAAAGGAAAGATATTGCAACAACTTTTGGATTGATAAAGGAGGAACATTTTTACTAGACAAACTACTCATATTTAGAAAAATTAATCTCCTGACCAGTAGGTTCTACAAATAGATGAATAAAATTATTAATAGCGGTTATAGACTCATTTGATGGATGAAAGAATAACAAACAATCATTTGCAAAAAAAATAGATGATTAACTAAAGGACCATTCTGACTGGCTTGCAAGCCTAATAGTTGACTAGAAGATTAGAGCTGAGTGAGATAAGCAGAGAAAGTTTCTATACAAAGAATAAAAATATACGGAGAAAGAGGATCTCCTTGTTGCAAACCCGCATTCGAATGAAACCATTATGTAGGATTGACATTAACTAGGACGGAGTAAGAGACAATTGTGATACATGGCATAAAGAGGAAGATCCATAAATAGGGAAAATCCATTGCCCTGAGCACCTTCTCAATAAATGACCAGCAGAACTTATCATAGGTTTTTCGAATATCAAGCTCAAATATTACTTTATATCCCCAATGACCACTGGTCTTACTCGTAGCTTTAACAGTATGCAGGATTTTATGGGCAATAATTATATTATCTTGAATGCTTCTTTCTGAGATAAAAACATTTTGATAGTCTACAAAAGATATCTATATGATACTAAAATATTACTACATTCAACATATGGTAGTTAGTTGGCACTGTGATTATTTTTGCAAAAAAGAATTAAGAATGCAATATCGTACGGATATATTATACAAATTTTTCTGAGTTTTACCTTTATCTAAGTAATGCAATTATAATTAATTGTAATATTCCCTATATGAGAAGACTTCAAAAAAAAAAATTATTTATCTCAAAAGAACATTTGAAGAATAAGTAGGGCTAGATAACTTCAATACCTAATCAATTCTTAACACAAAAATTATTAAAATCTTAATAAGATTGTGAGTAGCATTTGCAAAAAGCATCTCAAAAACATAGGGGAGGGAAAATTGTGAAGTGGCCACCGGGTAAAACGGTAATGAATATACTGGAATACTGGAACAGGGCCCAATTTCACCGGAGATGAAATAAGAGCCACAGGATGAGAGTAACAGCAACAAAGAAAAGAAGTAGAGAACATCACGGCTAAGAGGAGTCGACCGTTGGGGAAGTGACCACCATAACCAATGGCTCCATGTGAGACGTTGACATGACTAGGACCCGGTGCACACTCCATAGGCTCCATGTTGTACCAACGAATTTGGCAGTCCCCTGAAATTTTTTGATATATTTCAATGGTCGATTGTTAAGATTCATCAAATTCTTGCATAGGTAGTTTGCCAATTTCTTTATTATCACATTTTGATTGAAAAACATATGTGAAGTATTAACAAATGACTTGTAATTGATTTTGTGTAGAAAAAATAACATTATAAATGCCTGATTTTTTTTACATATATTGAGTATCTATTGCAAGCTAATAGAAGGCTTGTATCATAGACATTTAGAAGTTGTTAATAAATTAAAGAATTGGCTTCAATTTTAATTAAAAACAAAATTTCCATTTTTTTTTAAAATTTGCAACAGATGAATTAACATGGTGAGGTGAAAAAAGGCAGTTTTACTTGAGCTATTCCTGTTTGGCCACAAACTGTTGATCCCACAATCCGAGTTTCGGGTCAATCATAAAATGATTAAAACCCGGTCTAAACGGCTAGAAAAATTAAACCGTCGGCCATTTGGGCATTGGGCTGCCTCTAAACTGTTCCAACAGAGAAGGCTAAAGAAAATAAGACTCAATCTCTATTCTAACTCACTGTAACTCGACCCTATTTAACATCTGTTTCTGAACTCCATATGAGAAGCCACAAAAACAAATAATTGCTAAAAAAACGTGCAGAGATCAAATGGAAAAATTAAAACTGAGGAAAAGGACCAGAACCCAAAACCAGAGAAAAAGAAATTAAATGAAACAACCGAAATGGGGGCAATTTTTGGAGAAGACAATCTAATTGAACAATAAATTAAAACGAAAAAAATGCAAGTCAAAGGAAAGACGACGGAACTCATGCTCACCGTGAACGAGAGAATAAAAAAGAGCGTGCGGGCAGTTTTTTTGATTTAGATTTGTAGAAGATACTGTGATAGTTTCACGCTAAGGTGAAATATCAACTTAATAAACAAGGTCCTGTCGTTTTATTTTTAACAATAGAAGCACCTGTAGTCTTTGGTCATAAAATGTACCTAATCCATCCCTCAATCATGTAAGGAACGGCACCGAATAAAGTTAGCTAGTAAAAAGAAGTGTGAGAGGAGACCTTGGGTTTTGGTGTTTGGGCTTTGGTTGGGCCACATCCACATGTGATGTGGTCATCTATCTTGTTTCTCTCTCCTCTACTTACACAATCTCCATAATAGGAATAGCCGAATAGGTCCGCTAGCAGCTGTGTTTTTAAACTTTATCATATAAAAAGGGTGAGTGGGTGAGGCAACCCAGCAACCTAACGGATAACCCATCTACTCATCACTATCACTTGCCGCTACTTTTGTGATTCGCTCACAATCAAATGCAGGCTGAGGCCCACCCTTCCCACATCCGGGTCCATTGCCAACACTTTCTCGCATTTCTTAGAACAAAGCAGCTCCGTGCTCCTTTTTCTTTTGACAGTTTTTATTTTCATTTTTTTGGTACATTATTGGTTTTAGTATTGGTATATCATGTTAATAATGGATTTATATATCTGTATTGTGTAATAATGTCTTCGTTGTCGCATAACTAAAAGAACTTTTATTTAAAAAATAAGTGATACTCCTTCGGTCTTATAATAGATGAAATGTTTTTTTGGATACAAATATTAAATTATGTGTAATTTGTTTTAATTTTTATGTAGTGAAAGTTTAAATAATAATTTTTTTTTTTGTTTTGTGTAGTAAGAGACTGAGTGAAGATTAAAATTTTTTTTATTGTGTTTTATGTAATGAGAGTTTAAATGTGGGTAAAAAGGTAAATTGATTGTTTAAAATTTTTTAAAAGAAAAAATATTTTAACCTTTTTTAAATTGGAAACATGGTTATGCATTTTTTTACTTGTATACTTTTACAAAATAGTGTGCCTAATAATTGGTGAGTAATTTAAATTTTAAAGAGTTATGCACATTATTCTATCCGGTCAGCACTTGACAGATCATCCAATGATAAGAGAAACTTTGGCTAGAATAATTTTTCTATATGTCTAACACACGCGCGCGCGTGCGCGTACACACACACACATATATATTTTTAAGAACTTAAAGGAAATTTATGTTCTAAAAGTTAGGGTAACGTCCTTTAAAGGAAAAAAACAGTTTTTTTTTTTTATAACTCAACTTATTGTATTTAGAGAAGAGAACTTTCCCTGACCAGTTTCTAATTTTAAGAAAATTAAGTCAGCTACCTTAAAAAAATCCCAAAGCTGCAAAAACGAATATGCACAATTCACAATCGTCCAAAGCCGTAGCCAGAAAAAAAGGGGCATGGTTTTTTCCCCCTTGTTCCGCTGATGTGAAGTGAAAAAACAGGCATGTATAGAAATACCTCGAACTCGAAATCTGTTGCCTCTTTCAGTATTTTGTTGGTTAGTTAATAATCATCAGATGTCCCAAAAAAACAGCGAATCGAGCGAATTATATTGTGAAAGAACGGGTGCACATCTGACAGCAGGGCAGGAGAATAAAGACAGGTTTTGAAACCAACGTATGGCCTGTCTATTGTCCCCCGCCCTTTTCCAGAACAATCCTCCAAAACCTCAATTCCCTCCTAAAATCATGAATGAGTGACTTGAATGATTCAAATGCCAGCTCTCAGAAAAGCATGATGCTTTTTCATTAACAATTTCTCTCTTAAAGTGATTTTACATAGAAGTCTGTAAAAATTAAAATATTATGTAAAACTTATCTCAGTGTCCTGTATAAATACAAGCTTATCTCGATTGAAAATTGCGTTTTAGTTTCTGAAATTGTAAATCGTAATGCGAAAAAAAAAATGAAAAAGGGCGTAGTACTGAAAATAATTTGGAAAAAATAGTACTCCGTAATAAAGTTGTAGCCTAATGTAAAAAAGCAACGGCCACGAGGCCCACTGCCACTCAAGCCCGCATCTATAAAGTAACCCTTAGCTTCACTTCTTTACACAATCCCCGTCTCACAAAAGCTGCTTGTTTTGAGCTTGTTTGAGAGTGCAAGGCTTCTGCTTGATCTCTGGTCTTGCTTTGTGCTTGCTGGGGGTGAAGAATGGAGGGCAAAGAAGAGGATGTCAAGCTGGGAGCAAACAAGTTCTCAGAGAGGCAGCCCATTGGGACATCAGCTCAGACGAAGGACTATAAGGAGCCACCCCCAGCGCCATTGTTTGAGCCTGGTGAGCTCAAGTCATGGTCTTTCTACAGAGCTGGAATTGCAGAGTTCATGGCCACATTTCTCTTCCTCTACATTACTGTCCTCACTGTCATGGGTGTCTCCAAGTCGGGCTCCAAGTGCTCAACTGTTGGAGTCCAGGGCATTGCTTGGGCCTTTGGTGGCATGATCTTTGTCCTTGTCTACTGCACTGCTGGAATCTCTGGTAATTTTTCCGTTTTCTCTTTTTAATTTCTGTACCCTTGTTTTTTTTTTTCCGGTAGATCATGCATGGGTCACGGCGTTTTTTGTTGGACGAGTCCGAGCACACGAAATTTGAAACGGGTTTTCTGCACTAGTTGCTGTTTTCCTGGCCAAGTTTGCTACTTTGTTCAAGATTTTCTTGGATTTGTGAAAAAGTTTGCATTTTTATTGTTTAATTTGTTGTGAAAAAAAAAAAAAACAGGTGGACACATCAACCCAGCGGTGACCTTCGGGCTGCTCCTTGCTAGGAAGCTGTCTCTGACCAGGGCTGTCTCCTACATGGTGATGCAGTGCCTTGGGGCTATCTGTGGTGCTGGTGTGGTGAAGGGTTTCCAAGGTCGCCACCAGTGCGAATTGTTGGGAGGCGGCGCTAACTATGTGTCCCACGGCTACACCAAGGGCGATGGTCTCGGTGCTGAGATTGTTGGTACCTTTGTTCTTGTCTACACCGTTTTCTCTGCCACCGATGCCAAGAGAAACGCCAGAGACTCACACGTCCCTGTATGCGTCGTTTTCTCTTTTGATTTCTTCCTTCTCTATGCTCTTGCTCGAGTTACATATTCTCATTGTTTGTTGCTTTGGAAAAAAAAATGTTTGCTTTCACGAGTCATGCTCGCAAACTTGCACCAAATCTAACCTCACAAAAATGCATTTACTGTTGGCAATGGCATACATTTTTGTAGCTGTATGTTTTTCCAGCCTGAGAAAACTAGAAAATAAGAGGATGTGGCTGTCTATGAGGATTTGGATTTGGCATATTATACTTCAGAAAGTGAGGTTTTCCCTGTGAGTTGGCATCAAACGATTGTCAATGGTTTCAATTACTCGCACGAAGCATGAGCATACACCATATCCAGTATTTTGTAGTCTCGTAAATTTTGCAAAAGGATTGGGACACTCTTTCCAGTACCTTCCACTATCTCATGAATTAAAAAAAAATTCACTGAACACTCCTGCTTATTTTTGTTTGCGTGGTGCCTGCTTGGTATTTACGTCTAGAATCTATCAAGCGCCATTGTGCAGATAGATAAGTGTGTGTCGAATCTATTAGTTGCTCTTGCCACAAATCATAAGTAAAAGGTGGCATACCGTCAGAATCTATCCATCTGTCATAAATTATGGTTATCGAGTCTACGTGCCTAGGACATGAGTTTTTACTGGTCTGACGGTATGGCTTCTCTAGTCTCTTCTATTGTGTTGCACTGTAATGGTTACAACAGAAACTGTCCCAGCATTTATCAGTTCTCTTATGAGCAACATATACTGGAGTACTAATACATGCCAAGGTTTGTGATGACTGATGAGGAAAATCTATATTTTGGTTTGCTTAGTGTGTTCTTCTGTGATTCTGCTGCAGATCCTGGCTCCTCTTCCCATTGGATTTGCAGTGTTCTTGGTTCACTTGGCCACCATTCCCATCACTGGAACTGGCATAAATCCAGCCAGGAGCCTTGGAGCTGCCATCATCTTCAACAAGGACCGTGCATGGGATGACCATGTAAGTAATATTTTCATCCCTGCGGTGTCTTTCATATCTGGGTGAACTTTGTAAATGACTGTTTTTGGGTTGCAGTGGATCTTCTGGGTTGGACCCTTCATCGGAGCTGCTCTTGCTGCTATCTACCACCAGGTGATCATCAGAGCTATTCCCTTCAAGTCCAGCGCATAGAAGTTCCAGGCACCTTTTTCCATGAGCGTCTCTTCTGCCCCTAGCTTTGTTTTCTTTTTCCTATTACTTACGGTGGCCTTCTTAATCTTGCAATGTGAATTTTGTGTTCTGGTGTTCATGCGTGTGTAAATTCTGTAGATTTTGTATCTATTGAACTGATTATCAACTTTGGCTAATGGAGGATTTTATTTGCTCAATACCTCGCGTTTCCTGCGTTCTTAAGCTAAAATTTCAACTAACTAGGATGAGTTACTTTCTTACCTAGTTAGTTTCAAATCTTAGTTTCTCTATAAGGTAAGAAAAAAAGGGTAAAAATGAAAGTGTTTCCTATTGAAACTCTTCTGCCAAATGATATGAAGCCATGCAGAGAAATATGTATTCTTGCCCCGGCACAACACAAGATAAACAGGGTTGTTCATCCCACCCGTAGCCATCCCAACCATATCCATTGCATACGCACACGCTACCACAGACAGAATATAACCTCCAGTGGAATGCGCTAGAGAGAAACAAAAAACAAGCAAGTACCTTAGAAGAAAAGTTGGTGGCGTAGAGGAGAAGTGGGCTAGAAGGACGAACAGAAGCTAGCAAGTAACCGGAATCTGCAACTACGTGTTCCAGCAAGGTCGAGTTTAAGAAGACCCCAAAATTCAATGCAATATTTGTACAAACAGAGCTGGTGTGGTACCGGTAAATTGGTATTCACAGCTTCAGCAGTTCTGACTAATCTTCAAAATATTCTACATAAGACCACCAGAACAAGTCTTGGCAAATCTAGATTTGCCGGCCCACCTGCTGTCCGGTCTCTCGCTCTCTGACTCCAATAGGAAGGACAAGGGCTGAAAGAATGTTGCTTCCTGTTTCCCATTCTCTCTTCATGTGTGGTAAATTTACAATTCTTTAAACTGGCACAACCGCTGCATTCTCTGCTTACGCCAACCTCTTTCCGTATTCTCCACCTGGTCCTCCACATAATAAAGCACAATCTGAAAGCAACGCAATGGATTGTACCAGTTAACCATGAATTATGACTACAAGGTGAAGTCCCTCATCATCACCAACTTCGGCAGAAAGTTCCTGGTGCAGCAAAAATATGTCACCTGAAAGCTTCTCACTGTGTGCCCGTCATCTGAAGCAAGAAAAGAGGCTGCTTAGAATGGCCATCTCATGGATTTAACACTTCAGAAAGCACCAAGCCCAAGGACCTAATGAACAGAAATCCTAGGCATTGCTCTGAGTTAAGAGAAAGCTGCATTCCACTTTTATGACCAATTACTAATTAACTCGTCTTTAGTTCCACTGATTGTTTCAACTTCAGTTGGTCCCTCAAAAGTTGCTACGACACATGATAAGCCAACACTAGCTGCTATCAAAATCCAGAAACTCCAGATGTGCACCAAGATAACTACCATCTGAGCCGCAGTTCAATCCTGGAAAACTTGAGACGCCTTTGAAATCCCTCAAAATAGGCAGGCTTTGTTTCTGGAAGCGATGCGCCAATGTAACCATAGAGGGTATTCTGTGGCATTATTTTCCTCGCTAAATTCTCATGCAAGTATGTGATTGCCTGTCCTGAACGGTGAAAGGGAAGCCACTACCACCAGAGAGAGGTGTGGAAGAACCAGAGGTAGAAAGGGGCTAGACGTAGGAGAGGGAGACGTTCCTCCACTCATTCACGCAGGTGATCCTGAATGTAATACAGGACTATTAACGGAACAAACAGGGCATTACATATTTCTCAGTATATGGGCATCACTGAAATCAAGACATTAGAAACAGACAACTTTTATAAGCAGTGCAGACTAAACCACTACTGTGATTGCAGATGATCAAATTTTTGGAATATGGCCCCAATGTATAAATAAGATCATATGTGTAGAGCATTGGCTAATGAACGTATATGGTTTAAGACTATGTCAGGACTAATCTAATCATTAACAGAGGAATCAGACCAGAAGGTTAAAAGAGCATTCTCCTAAAGCAGCTAGCTACTGGCTGTTAAATGGGTGGAATCTCATGGATAAGAGCCTGAGTTTGCCAAAGGACACATAATTCCTTTACAGGAACAGCTGAAAAGAAAACCCACGCTTCAAGTTCTAATACATACATCTAAGTTGCAAGCACTACGTTCTTATGATGTTTATGTGGGCTACAACTCAAAATAGCAAATGAGATATGAAAACCTATCTCATACATGCATATGCATACAAATGCATGGATACAATACGGTGCATAACCAGAATGCTGACCCATACTAAGGGGCTATATTGAAGTGATTCCTATTCTAACTCCATTATAGCTCAAATTCAATACAAATAGAAACTCACAAGGCACTCTACAATCGCAGCATATCAGAATCAATCACTTGAATCCCTGAGAATACTTGCAGCTTATTCAAAGCTCCAACGCTGAAGTTGAGCTCGCATTCAGTCGTAGAGATGCTCAAACAGGAGCTCAAAAGCCAAACAGGGAAGAGTCTGAGCGATTTATTTTCATAATATTCTAATATCGAAAAGAAAGAACCAGGCCTAAAGGCATTTTTAGCCCCTGAATTCAGTCAATCCGGGCTCTTTAACCCCTGGAGGCCTGGACATGAACCTGGTCCAGTTCACCCCTCAAATTGGACAAATGGTGTAGTTAAGCCCTTTTGCCCCTCTTGCCGATCACGTACCCCTTAAAATCAGTGATGCCGCTTTTGTGGCATTGGGTAAAATTTGCCCTACCTTTTTTCTGTCCTATTTTTGTCCCAACCTCATGAGTCCCAAATACCCCTTCATGAATGAACTACCGACCAAGAAGTTGTCAATCTTCTCTTAACCGAACACATGAGATATATCTTCTCTCAACCTAACTCATCAGCGATCAAGAACACGGTGCCAATGAGTCAAAGTTCGATAGCGTGGATGGAGGCTATTCTTTAATTTGAAGGCTTTTCCTCCGTTTTTACATGTCAATTAATACCGGTGGGATGGTGGTCACCGACGTCGGGCATGCAAAGGGTAGTAATAACCCCATGGTTAGGGGACTTAGGGTGCCAATTTGGGAGATTGATTTTTTGGTAGATCACTTTGTCGCACAAAGTTATCACGGGGGAAGGAGTTGCGCAAGATGTTGGTTTGGGTGAAAAATACAACTTTAAGATAAGTTTAAGTGCACTTGTAAAGATGTTTCCACTCAGGTTTTTAACCCTAGTTATTAGTCTCATTACTCCCTAAATGTCAATATTATGTTGGAAATGTTTCATGATTTGTTACTGTATTCTGTTGCTTGCAAGTATAAATATGTTTATATGTATTATTATGTAAATATGTATCATTTAGATCAATGTATCTGTTAATTTCTTATATTTCATTCTGTTCTCTTACCTAAAATATAAATGCAATTATGAGAATCAATGTCAATGTATTATTTTAGAAATGTCAAACTTAATTGCATGACGTGTCCATGTATTTTTTTACTTAGATTATAAATGTTTTTATTTATTCTATAATGTCAATCTATTCTTTTCGATCAATGTTTCGTGATAATATCATTATATTTCACTATATTCTATTACTTTGAATATGTAAGTACAGTTATGTATTCTAACTTTATTGTATTCATTTAGAAATGTTAGACTTTATTTTTATGATGTGCCAAGATATTAAATCATAAATGAAAAAAAAAGCCAACAACTATGAAATTCAACATAGTTTGAACAGTGAGTAATCGAACTAATAACTAGAGTTAAGGAGCTAAGTATAGGCATCTAAAGTTTAGGCGTAAAACGGCATAAAAAAAGAGAACTTTAAGAACTTTAAGTACATTTAAGCCCAAGCAAAGACATTGTGCCACACAGTGGTCTACCAGCAAAATCAATATCCCAAACTGGCAAACCATGTCCTCCAAAACAGGAGGCTATTACAACCTGCGCATGCAGGACCTTCAAAACAGAGGAAAAAACCTTAAAAACTGATTGCCTCGCCGGAAAATGGCCTCCATCCATGCCATCGAACTCTGACTCGCCGACACCCTGTTCTTGGTCGCTGCTAAGTTTGGTTGAGGGAAAATTTACAGCCTCTATGTTCGGTTTAGGCTGATAACTTCTTGCCTAGTAGTTCGTGAACACCTGGGATTTTGCACTTATAAGAGGTTAGGGGCAAAAAGAGATAAAAAATTGCTAGATTGTATTTTTTCTTTTTTTAATTTTACGCGTGTGGTAGAAGTAACGTTAATGGTTTCAGGGACACCTTAACTAGCATGATGAGTAAAAGGGCTTAACTACATCATTGAGGGATGAGTTGGACCGAGTACATATTCAGAGATTAAAGTGTCTGAGATCGAGTTAAGGCCTCAAAAATCCTTTCTCACCAATTTCTTTTTTTTTTTTTTTTGCATTCGAAAGCATCATTATCAGCTTTATCGGGACCTAGAGACAACAAAACTAGATTATTTTGTAGCATTATATGAAAAGTGAAAAGGATAGAGTCAAATTCGGAACATCCCCAAATATCTCTTTCAACCTTAGTCATTATGTGAGATGGCGGGCATGCTAATACATCATTGTCATTATGAATGAAATGTAACAATTAATAAGTGATTAATCATTGTAATAGGGAAGCATAATTGAGCAATTGCGATGCATGAATGTATGACTTCATCACATTTAATCTACTGATGTGTGTCTCATGAGAGCGATACAATAGCCTAGGGATGATAATGAGTATGATGAGAGTAGATAGTGCTAAACCCGCATCCTATTTATCATATTGGATACTCAATTTGTATTTTATCCATTATATATTAGTCTTAATATCCAGATCTTATTTATTTTAAGACAGTTAGGATCATGTAAAACTCATCTACTTACTGCATACTATCATAATATAAAAAAAAAAAATTTATAACAAAGTACCATAATAAAATATACTCCTTAAAATTGATCTTGCAAAAAAATATATTAATAATAAAAATAGAAACCAGCTTAACCATAAATAAATAAAATAGAATTTGTCTAAATCAAACTAGTAAAATGAGCATACACTTAGTAGTAGCACAAGCATACAGCTTTATGAAGTAAAGTGTGGGAACATTTTGTGGAGCTTCGCCTTAGTCATGTTGTCTTGGTCTTATGATAACACGTAATTGCGATTACAAGTAGTGAAGTCAATTAGATTATTTCATAAACTATGACAGTACCGCGCCCCCCCCCCTCACACACACACACACACACACACACACACAAACACACCATAATCCTACTTATATCTAGCAGGTACAAAAAAAAAAAATCTACATCTACTCTAAATCTATTTAATTATAAAAAAAAATTATCCATCGGATATATAATGACCCAACCTAATTTAGTCTATTTTATTATTTTGGGTATTTAGGTTAAGGTAAAAAAAAAAAAGCAAAGGAAATAATAAAAAGAAAAGAAAAGAATTGGAAACACGAAAAGGGGAGGGAGAGACGGAAGCTAGTTATAAAAAAAGAGAAATAAGAAATAATTAGGGTGTGAGTATTCCTCTTACAATCTCATTTACCTATTGCTTTGTATTAAATAAGTGGAACAAGAAACCATCAATTGAGAACCAAGTAGGAGCAATCTGTGAATTTTTTCAGTAAAAGAAGAATATTTGGTAAGTGATTGTTAGTTATTTTTCAATATATAGATTAGCTTTTCTTTAAATTTGAAGAAAGATTTAGGTTAATGACATAGTTGTTGATAATTTATTTTAATGATTGGAAGGATTAATTGATCATTAGGGTTATTTTGAATGGATTAGAAATAAATTTGGGGTAGTTGGACATGGTGGAAATCAGACAGCAGCAGAAGGTTCGAAACGGTGAAGACGAACGATGAATTGAATTTTTGGAAACAAATTGAGCTAATAATGGTTTAGGTCCCTAATGATCTTAGGTGCGTTCGTCGAAATCCTATAGTTTAAATAGTTACAGTTTGATCATCACAAAATTATGGCTGGGAAAGTTAATCGGGTTAATCACAGTATCAGTCCCTAAGGCTTCTAACAATACTTCAGTGAATTCTTAGGTTCCAGAAACATTCATTTAGGTCACTTTCAGCAAGTGATTTTGGGTTATTTCTTGAATTGATTATGTTTTGATATAAAATTTTACATAATTATTTTAGGTGGCTAAAGAATTATTATAAGAGTTGGAAAATTGCATATTGAGGTAAGTGGCTACTACTATTCTAAAAATTAAATTTTTTTGATATTATATATATATATATATTATTTCTTCAAAGTGCTAAGTTTTCCAATTTAGTAATTTTTTCAATATTTCGATTTAAAGTTATTTTGCTTTAAATAAATTTTTAATCAGAATAAGAGTTTTCAATTACAAGTTTTATTCTGAAATTGTTTTCCAAGTGTTTTATTAATTTACTTGTTTATCTACTTATTTGAATTTTATCTTATTTATACAATATATTGTGTTTGATTAAATAAGCTGGGATCAGGTATGTTTTTATTGTGAGGTTTTGTGCTGAAATTTTATAACAATTGTAATGTTCTGAATTTTTGTTCTGACTCTGTTTTTGTGAGTGTTGGTTTTGTACCCGTACTACTGGGAAATATAGTTTTGGACCCTCCACGTAGGGCATTATGTTCTGTTCTATTTTGCAGTACATTGTTTTTAGGACTAGTCCTTTAGGGCGCTCGATCGTTGGCGATTCTTAGATGATTTTAGACGCACTACAGCGGTTTAAGTGTAGTCACAGTGATCACCCCACCTACTCTGCTCTAAACTTCTGTTCTGCTATTCTGCTTTGAATTTCTGTTTTGCTATTCTGCTCTAAACTGCTCTGTTTTGGTTAATGATTTTATTTACAAATATTATTTGTTCAGCTCTCAAAATTGCTATTATATTAATTATGTTCTGACTGTTCAAATATCTTCTGCTAAAGTTTATATTATTATTTTACAAGAATTATTTCTGCTTGATTCCTATGTAGTTTGTATATTTTATTTCTGTTTCAAAATCCATCACTTGCTAGGCATTCATGCTCACCTTGTTTTCACCCCCTCATACAGATTAGGAGTAGTTTGAGTTAGCTAGCATGAGCGACTACAAGACCAGCTGCAGTTTAAGACAATTAAAAGTATTTCATTAGTACTACAATTAAAAATTTATTTATGTTTAGAAAACTCTTTGGATTTTATTTCATTATTTAGAGCCTTAATATCTTATGAATTATATCCTAGTTTTAAGAATTGTAGTTGCTTTACCAGTTATTCTCAGAAGAGAATTTTATAAGTTTGGAATTATTTGGAATATATAGCCTTGCATGCTTAAGAAAAATTTATTTTCTTAAGTATGCAGCGTATCATCGTTCCAAGACTCCTAGGATGAGTTTTGGGGCATGACAGGATAGGATATAGTATGATATTGTTGAGGCAAATTTCTGTTCACAAAGGTCGAAGAGCCACCTTATAGCTACTCTTTTTGTATGAGATTTTAATTGCAACATTTAATATTATCTCTAATTTGATTTACTACAAGGTAAACAGTGTAAATGGTCTTTAAATTTTTAATTATTACTTATTTAATCTATAATCTATTGACTATTTTGTTTTTGTCTCAAACTTACTAAAAAAGTTTCATTTTAGTCACAAGCCTATATTTGTTAACTTGGGGTTTTTGTCGTATATAAACTTTTAAAATTCTAATTTAGATTGTTCGGTAATTATCTTTTAATGAATTTAATCTGCTCAATAATTTTCTATTATTAATAGATAATTTAAATCATTAGTTTATATTCTCTGTAAATCAGACTTATTTTATTTAGAAATAAAAAATTACTAATTTAAATTTTTTATAAATTATAAAAAATTGTTTAATGATTTAAATTTACCAAAGACAGTTAATATATATTTTAAATTAGAACTTCAAAAATTTATATTAGACAACTACTCTAAGAGTAAATTTGTGAATACCTTTATTTAGATTTAAGGCCAAAATGCATCATTAGTCCCTTAACTTTGCCAACTCGCACGAGTTAGTCCCTTAACTTAGACTTAGCACGATCTAATCCTCTAACTTTGAAAAATGGTGCGACTTAGTCCCTTGCTAACGGAATGAGCTACGGTGTTAGTGGCTTGCTGAGGTAAAATTATGCTATAAGTCACTAAGCTTTATTTGGTAGTTTACATTTGTGCCTAGATATTTTATACTTTCAATTCAGTCATGAAACCCAATTGGCGGCATTTCTTTTCTCCCTCGTCGTCAGCTATATTCTCCAACATCGCCGGCCGGCCTTACTTCCCCAGTGTCATTCCCTTTGACCTCGCCTCCCCTCACTTTGTCGTCGTCCTTGCCCCCTCGCCTCGTCATCGTCCTCGCCTCCCCTCTCATCAGCCTTGTTTTCCAGTTGGACCTCGCATCATTGCCCATCGGCCTCGCCTCACGTCAGCCTCGCTTGCCGTCACTGCCCTGTCCATCAGCGACCCTGCAATGAAATGGAAAAGGAATAGCAAAACGAACAGCGACAATCAGATCTGATTGATTCGAGATAGGAACAAAACAAAGCCAACCCTTGACGGGTCAAGGATCTGCTCCAGACTCACCTCTCAACAACAATCGCCATCGCCCTGTTGTCCAGAAAACCGAAACCCAACCCTTGACTGGTCAAGGATCTGCTTCTACCTCCGATTTCTTGCCCTAATCCCACCTCCGATTACGACCTCGCCATCATCCTGCCTGGCCGAGTTTGGCCGATCAACGTCACGGGAACGACAGATGCTCTGTCGTCGGTTGAAGAAGATCCAGGTTTATAACTGGGGAAACTTCATGTTAGTCATTTATTTCATCTGATAAATATGCTCTGGCATTTAGTGTTATTTATTTTGTAGTTTAGTCAATGTCACGTGTTTTGCACTGTAGTCCCCGTCTACTGATGGACTAACTTGAGCACTTTATCAAAGTTTAGGGATTAAATTGCATCATTTTTCAAAGTTAGAGAACTAAGTCATGATGAATCAAAGTTGAGGGACTAACTCGCGAGAGTTGACAAAGTTAAGGGACTAATGATGCATTTTGGCCTAGATTTAACCCAACAAATACAATCTTAAAGTCATCACTCCTTCAATTTTTCCCCGTTACACGCAAATTCATGTCAAATTCTAAAACAACAGCACAATAATGAACAACCTATAGTCAACATAAGTTCCTAATCTACAATATTAACACCCAGCAACCCCAAAAAGAAAACAGTGATAAAAAAACTGCCCAAAGTTACGATTTTCCATAGGTAGAGTTATTGCAACACGTAAGGGATCAAGAACCTAAATGCAAAAGAATCACATATACAAGGCCACCTAGCTTCCACAAAACAATAGCCACGTTGCCACAACAGCCCAACAATGAGTGCCAAAACTGGCATTAAATCCCCAGGCCGAAAACACATGTCGCTACCTCATTCTCTTCTACTTTAATGTATTATATATATAGATAGATATAGAGATATATAGCTTTCATAAAAAGCAATATATATATATATATATATATATTATTAGGGAAAAATAGAAGCGGGCGGTTTGTGATTCTGAAATGCTAGCAGAGGGTTAGCTATAAAAGTAAAACTATGACTTTATTATGAGCAAGTGAATTAGTTTGTTAAAATGAATTAAGTTAAGGGACACAGTTTCCACCAGGACCCCCAAAGAGGAGGCCATCAGGATCTCCTGGAATAGGAGTCACGTCATAACACTTGGTGTCATCGGAGAAAGATTTAAGATCTTGTGCAGTCGGAGATCGTATGACACTGAGAGTGTCAATTATCTTGAGGTTTTTAATGTAGGCTGCCTTTCCAACTCCCTCAGCCGGGAAATGCCCGCTCCCCATCGCCGGGCTATCCGCTGTGTCACTAGCCAGGGCGCTGCCACCCCAAATTACGTTATCACCCTCGCTTGATAAATCGCCAAACAAAGACCCCGGCCAATATCCAATCTGAATGCCCAAGTTGTCTGCGTCCACAACCCACCAATTTCCCTTGTTCTTGTCCTATATACATGTAAATATATATATGCTCCTTCAGATTTTTGTATGGAATTAAATTAATCTAGAGTTTAATTGTACGTCATGTACTGGTACTGTTAGTTAGTACTGTTGTAGCAAACGCACCCGAAAGAGGAGACGAGCAAGATCGAATTGCATCCCCCCATAGATGGAGATGTTTTGGAGAAGATAGCTGAGAGGCGTGGTGGAGCTGATTTGTACAAATCCAGGACAAAGTAAATCGAAACAGCCTGACTTCCCTGCCTGTATAATTCAACCATGCAACAAGATGTTATATTTTTATACATATATTTCTTACACGCACACACACACAGAGGCAGCTAGTACTTGGTCATTACTCAAAACTCTTTCACTGTATAATATGTATATTATAGGATTAATTACACTTTGTCCCTGATATTTAGGTAAAATTACATTTTACACAGTTCTTTTCAATATAATCCGATAATAACTTCTGGAACTTAATTTAGACTATACGGTAATCATCTTTAAATAATTTCAATTTGTATGGTATTTTTTTAATATAGTTAATTGACATTTAAAAAAAACAATACTATTTTGCATTTACATAAAGAAAAATTAATAATTTAAAATCCCCATTAACAGTAAAAAAAGTATTACATAAATTGAAATTATTGAAAAATAACTATCATGATGTTTAAATCAAGATTTTAGAAGTTAATGTCAAACAATATTAAAAAAGTATGGGCAAAGTGTATATTTTCAAAATTGGAGGACAAAGTGTAATTTTACCTAAACCTTGGGGGACAAATTGCAATTAATCAAACTAAAAAAAAAAAACAACAAATTAAAAGGAAAAATAATTAAGGAGAAAAAATTAACTAAGTGCCTAACCGTCCAAAATCCGAAGGATCGAGTTCGATTGTCTCCATATAGATGGGGATTTACCTGATGAAACACATGTATAGTGCACGTCAACTAAAATTCCAAGCCATTAAGTACTAGCTATTAATAACTGATTGGTTCTTTTTCAAAAAGAAATATATAAATAAATATATCATGTCATGATATATAATTTAATACAGTTTCTTTGTTAGTTTTAATTAATTATATGGAGTTGGTACCATCCATCCAACTTGAATGCTATCGGGAGGGTTTGATCTCCCGCTCTGGATCCGGACAAATGCTTCACTGAACTGAGCCATTGAGACCTGGGGATTCTGGATGTTAATCTTTCCACCTGCTCCCCAATACTTGCCACCAAGTTCCGCCGGTAGCTCTCTTATGGCACTCTGAAACATGCAATGTAAATACGAACACTTTCAGTTTTTAAGTACCAAATCTTTCTCTTTTCCTTTTTATGGGGTCAAAAGTTTAATTTGTAGGCCACACCACACGTATATACGTATCTATATGCCAAGAAAACAGATGTGTGTAGTAATGAGAGATTGGTAAATGAAGAGAGATATTATAATTAAGCTGCTAACATGGTAAGCAGGTGGACCATCAGAAGATGAATTATGAGTTTGTAGCATCATGATGTGCCTGTCCATAAAACTTTGGGCCCTCATTAAATCTTCCTTGCTAGTCCTCTTTATAGGGACCGTGCCCGAAGGGCACCCATCTCCCAACAGTGATGACGACCTAGTCGAACCTGTTGATTTCTTCTTGGGGAAAACAGGTCTCAACTGTACTAATTAATTGCCGGTGATCATTTTGGATGAGGAAACAAAGAAGTTTTAAAGCACATCTTATAATTACCTGGATTCTATGGTTTTTAAGCAAGGGATGATCAAGAGCTGGTTGTTTATAGATATCCACACAATCGAAAACATCTCCTCCGGGCGTCTGATCGATACCAAACACTTAAAACGATAATACAGAAAAGGTATATGAATCCTTGTAAGCTTTTCAATTGAGTAACAGCAGTTAACTATTTACCTTTATGCTTTTAACGGAAGGCTTGTTCAGAATATTTAGCTGCTCATCCTGATCTAGCTCTTCAAAAAAACTTCCTCCCCCTCCGCTTCCGATCAGGCTTGTAGTTGTACAGAGACAGAGAGAAAATAACAATGAAATTTTAATGACCGTTAATACTAAACCATTACAAAGAGAGATTGACATTTTGCCTACCACAAACTTTTAATCCTACTTTAGTTTTTTCTTAGTTGCTAAACCACTGTATCCTATTGCGCAGAATATAGAAGAGACGCATGAAAAAGATTTCTCTGTAATTTACTGCTTGATGGTGTATTAGAATACATGGGGTATTTATATTCCTGATGAACAATTTAATAACAAAAGAAATATATGTAAACTACAAAAACAATTTGGTTTCCCGATCGACAGATTTATATATGTAATTACTTCAATTTATTTTCAAGTCAACACCTTATTTTAAGTCACTGGTCTAACATATCCAGTTCAAGTAACCATATATAACCACCTAAAATAAAGTATGGACTAATATTGGTTACTAAGTAGGACTGTGGAAGTTAAATATGGTGCATTATAAAAAAAAATGGATTTAAGTTGCTAATTGATCAATTAGACTCCTTAGGTAAGGTGCTCCATTATGGTCAAAATAATTTTCTGGCATGTATATTACCATCGGTGGACCATATTTGTTGTATTACTATGTTTGAATTTCAAGTTAACGCCATAGCTTATCCAACAATTAATAATATACTAATTAATGGGAACCGTTATAGACACTATACAGGTTCATGTTCATCCTCTCAAACTGTATCAATTAAATATTTCTGACTTTGTGTTAGCTTCAGTTCGTTTGATATTATTAATAATGCATTAAAAATATTAACCTTTTTACATATATATCGTTGTTGTTTGTCAAAATTATATATTTAATAAAATCCCTATGTATACTTTCATAACCTCAAAAGGCACTTTGAAAGTTTTTTTTTGTAGTAAAAAGTAGTATTTTTATTAACTTCTATTTGGCTTTGCAAGTTTAAAAATTTATGAAAAATTAATTACTTTGAAAAAATTTACTCATTTCGTTTAACAAAAACTGACTCTTTTATTATTCACAATAATTAGTTTTTAATTTTAATTTTTAAAAAATTTATTATAAAAATATAAATATTTTATGTGAAAATGAAAAATTAAAGATTATAGTTTCTAAATATTATTTTTAAGAATTTTTTTCAATACATATTAATTTAAATATGTTCAGATCAAACTTTAGTAAAAAAAAATAAAAGGGTCAATTAATGCGAAACGAAAGGAGTATTATTCAATGATTTATTAGGCATACATAGTATCAATTTCCAAATATATTGATTTCAAATAAAATATTAGTAGTTTTTTTGAGAAAAAAGAAAATTGGCCTAAGTTGATAAGTATTTTTTTTTATTAAACAAAAGTGAGAATCCATTACTATTGTTGTACGAATTAATGACTTTTACACCCTTCAATTTTGTACTTAAAAATTAACATTATGGTAAAGTAATTGTTAAATTTATTACTTAACTCTAAATAAAGAATTATATGTTGGTGTAAGAGTCAATCCTTATGTGAACATACCGTCGATAACTCTACACTTATGACAACAACTCCTTGTTTAAAACAAGAATCTAAAGATCAACTTCTCTATCTTCATCAAGTAAGAAATTAAGATTTATAACATAAAAAAAATTAATACTAACATAAAGATTTTACTTTTGATGATCATTAAACATATATATTATTGGATTTTAAATAAAATTGCCTTCATACAAAAATAAAAAAGAAATTATTTTAAATTAATTTAACTTAAATTAAAATAAATTGGGAAATTACATTAGACATTTAATGTCTCAGTGCTTCATCATTAATTTTCATGATTGAAATAAAGAAAACTCCAAATTAGTGTCAATGACTTAATTAGTAATTACTGTATTTTCATACATAGTTATAATTTGCTAAATTTTTATACCTACTGATACTTTATATTTAATAAAGTTGAAAAATTATTATTTTAGCAATTTTTAGAAAATTTATAAGATTTCATTTATTTATTTTGATTTTCTTTGTTTGGATAGAAAAAAATTTATAAAAAAATTAAGATCTTTATTAAGGTGATTATTAGTTAGATATTACTCCATTCATCTCAAATTTTTTATAGTACTTTCCATTTTGGATTATCTCAAATTCTTTGTAACATTTCTTCTTTTTTTTTTGTAAGTTTTATCATGTATCTTTACCATTATACTCATCATTCTCTCAACACTCAATTGCTCTATTCCACCCTAAAACTCACAGCTTAATTTCCTCGTTTTGTTCTATTTTCCAGAGTCTTAGAGTTTAAGAGTTTCCAATTCATCTCTCATGTGCATCGTTCATTTTTACTTTAGCCTTTTGCTCGCTATGGCGCTGCCTCATTCACTTGGCCTCTATCGAGCTCGTGAAGCTACTCTGCACCATTTGGCGATTCAGCCACAACCATCAACCACAACATTTTATAGTTTCTTAAATAGTGAAACTTACAATTATTCTCCTTAGGTTCATCCTAATCTACACTTTACCCCATTATTTTTAGAAACCTACACTTTGTACCTATTTCTGTTACACTATCTGATAATAACTTCTGAAACCCTAATTTAAACTATACAATAGTGATCTTCCAGTCATTTCAATCTTTCCAATATTTTTCTATGGTTAATAGATATTTCAAATTATTATTTTTTCCTATCTGTAGATGTATTTTTCTTTATGCAAATGCATATCGATATTTTTTTAAAGTCGGTTAACTATAAAAAATATCAAAAATTTTAAAATTACTGAAACACAATTACCATACAATTTAAATTAAGGTTCAGAAGTTGTTGTCAAACACTATAAAACAAGCAGAGGTAAGGTATAGGATTTTGAAAATAGAATGAGCAAAGTGTAGATTAGACCAAGCCACATGGGGATTTCTATAAATTTTCCTTCATAAATATCGCATTAGTTGATGTACCGATAGATGTTCACAGGTGGGTATGACCAAGTTCCGGCTCAACCTAACCTTATCCACATCATTGATCGGGTTGTCCAAATTCTCTATACAACCCTACCCACATACCGTACAAGCTTATGGAAACCCAAACCGCTTTCTATATGGTTCAAGTCTATTTGGTATGATTGAGGTTTTTTTTATAATCTCTTGTAAGATAACAATTCTTACCTAAAACAATTATAAACAAGTAAAACAAAATAATTAACTTCAAAATGTACTTGCTACAAAAACGTCTTTATCCAAATAACTTCAAAAGAGTTGTATTCGATTCTTAAATCAATTATCTACAACATGCAAACATTAAATTTTCAAATCTATTTCCATTGAAATTTTAGAGTTGATTTAGTGTTGAATTGATAATTAAAAGAAACCAGATGAAGTAGACAGCAAGTAACCAACACTAGTCAGTTCTGATCATTAAAATAAGGCATGCTAAAAACAATAGTAGTTGTCTTTTTCTCCCCTCTAGCTTGCAAGTTTTGTGTTTGAAGTAGTTTGTCACCTAGGTTTTTTTTTTCCTGAAGCAGGCATAGCTACACTTTTCAAAATTGTGACAAATCAACCAAATAAAATTTAAGTCCTCAAAATTCAAAACTATTCAAAAGCAGCAAGCAACAATTTCCCTAAAATACATTGTCTATTCAGTGCCTTAAAAAAAGAAGTTAGATATGATGAAGCAATGGCTATCGACACGTACTCCAACATGCCACTAATAAATTGCTTTGAGATAGAGAATTAAAGATTAGAAACCTGAGATTGAAGGCGGGTCGATGCAGATTAATCTGGTTTTGATTTTCGATACTACCTAAACTAACTCGCTTTTATGATCAGGTTATACTTTTTCACTACTCAACCCAATCCTAACCCGCATACAACTTGCATTGTTATCGGCTTGATTCAGTTTATGCTAGGCAATTGATTTTATAGGTAACCCATGTTGGATGAATACCCCTACACGCTGGTGCATGAAAATGATAAAGATTGATACTGATGAAGGTAACAAAGATATATGAGGGAGATAAAAAGAGATCTTGCCTTCTAATAGTGGAGGATTTGAGAAATTTATATAGTGATGTTCGTAAGTGGTAGGAAATGGGCCCAAGAGCCCAAATCTAAATGTCTAGGGGCTGGCCCATTCCTAGAGGCCCAGATATGCCCCAAAAGGAATTCCGATCACAAAAGGAAACTATATCCTGCAAATATGGGATAAACTATATGATTTATATTCTAAGAACGAATTACCCAGAGCACGCCTTGGCTATATAAATCTCTCACCAATCCTAAGGTAAGGGATTCAAGTTCTCCTTTCATTCTCCTTGTTACTCTTCTATAGAAAGCTAACTTAAGTATTGGAGGGCTTCCCCTGGGAACATATTCTGTTGCTCTGACGTTGTCTTTGTATGTAGGGCCCTTATTTGCTTCTCACCAAGTTCTTGGACCCAGCTTACTCGATCACTTTACATATTAGTAAGTATATATATCCATGACACATTTTAGTTAATGTGTTTGCTTACCAAGCATTACTAGTGTGAATTTACTTTTTGTTATTGTCAAAAGTGCTAAATATTATGAAAAAATTCATAATACAACGTAATATTTCATAATAAAATTGATACGCGTGCAACCTTTTAATATGTGGTGTTTGTGTGGTAAAAAATTTGCTTAATTACAATAAATATTATTTCTTAATTTTATAAATAGAGGCTGAAAATTTTCAAATAAAATTAAAGAAAAAAGCTGATTTAACATACCTAGTTGAACAGCTTAAAGAAAAATAGATTACCAAAAAAAAAGAAGGAAAATAAAGGGAGAAAATGTGTACGCATATATGGAGTATAAAATATAAAATTCAGTTTTAGTCCCTAAACTTGTATGCTTTCACCATTTCCTCCCCTTTTGCATGTATTTGTTCCATTCAATTGTCCCTTATAATGTTTTTGCATGTTCTAATAGAAGAGAGAGTGGTAAAAAATTTTGATGATCTCATGGGAAGAAATATGAAGCTTGGAGGCCAAAAGAGGGTTTCTCCAATAGAAAATTGTTTGAAGGTATAAGAGAGTGACTCATTTTTTATTTTCTTGAGGTAAGGGAGATGTAAAAACTTGTTGATCAAGAAATATAAGTCTACTTTAACTATTATTCTCAGCAATAGTAGTATATATATACACGAAGGCTGTGCTATCAACAACAGTAGAAAATCTTATCAACATGCTGCAAGATATACATTTAGCTTAAGGCTACAAATAGCGATAGGAACAAACTTAGTGATGATGATTTGGTGATATTATCCAGCTTTATTTGTAATACTCCCCCTCAATTTGGAGTGTGTAAGTTTGAGATGCCCAACTTGCTAACCAAAAACTGGAATTAGTCTTTGCCCAATGCCTTGGCAAGAAGATCAGCCGGCTGAAGTTTACGAGAAATGTGATGTGCAGTGATCTCTTTGGCTTGTTTTTTTTTCTTGAATGAAGTGTCAATCTATCTCGATGTGCTTTGTTCATTTGTGAAAGACCGGGTTGTTTAAAATGCACAATGTAGCTTTATAGATATTAAACTAAATAGAAACTACATATTTAACACATAATATGTATAATTACTTCCAATTAGTAGAATTGAATTGTTCAGCCTACCTGATAGATACGGAAATTTCCTATACTTTGTGATTCTGATTTTCTATTTCAGAATGAAATAAAAGAAAAACAGTTAAATTCAACTTTCTCCTTTATCAGTCTTTTTTTTTCAATTCAATATTTATTTATTTATATTGATTTTTTAGAAGTCCTTAGTTAGTACTTGAATTGAAGAACTGTGAGATTGTCGAATCTATTCTATCGACTTATTTGAAGAGACAATGTAAGGCGGATTCAAAAAGATTTTTTTGATTTGTTTTCTTTTATTTAAAATTGAGAATATTCCTGGTATATTTTTATTTTTTATTACACAAATAAAAATATATATTTTATATAAGAAAAATCAGGTTAATTTGAATTTTTACTGAGACTTTTTCTTCATCATCAATTACCTATTCTTCATCATCAATTACCTATTTATTGTTTTCATATTTGATTTTCATCTATTCATAATCTATTCATTATAGAAGAATAAAATAAGTCTCATATAAGTTAAGTATATTAGGAAGAACTATAGATTACTACGCACAGACTGAACCAATGACTATTCAGGATTTCCTAACTGAATCAATTACATACCTATTCAAAAAAAACTAGGGGAATGTTATGGTAAAACTTCGTTTGAAACGATGTGGTAGAAAGCAACGTGCGACTTGAAGGACATGATCAATTGGCTGTGGATATCAAAACCACCACTTTTTATTATATAGAAATCAAAGTGCTCTTGGCTCGACATTCTTTTTTCTGTTCTATTAGAATCCGTGTTTTTGTTGGGTTGGAATATAAATAGTATAGGATGGAGCTCGAGTAGAAAAGATTTATTTTTAAGGGGAAAGGATCTAGGGTTAGTTAAGACAAATCAATAAGTTGTTCCAACTTCGTACGTAAGTCTATTTTTGATATAGAAATTGAAAGGGTCCGACTCAAAGCATTTTCAAATCAAAAAGTAAAATTAAATTGTTGGAATTGGTAAAACTCTTTCGATCAAAAGGTTATCGTGCGGGAATCCATTGTTCATATGATTCTTTGATAGAAAGAGATCACAAACAAAAAAAAGAGAAAAAAGGGGCATGTTGCTGCCATTTTTTGAAATTATTAAAGATCTCCGAACTAATGTTTAAACCCAATGATTCAAGGCAAAGATAAAGGATCCTGGAACAAGGAAATACCGTTTTCAATTGTCTCAACTACTAGATCAGAATAAAGAATCAAAATCGATTCTAGACAAGACAAACAAAAAAGGGTTAGAGACCACTCAATAAGAAAATACCTAAGAATTTTGAGAGCTATTTGAGAGTTATCCAACTTGAGTTATGAGAGTATGAATGTTTTTTGCTTTTTCGAAAAAATAAGAAGGAAAAGAAAGGGTAAAAAGAAGGGGTTAAATGTCTCATGGATTTGCTGGATTATGGATCGATTTGACATTCTAATTTCATGCATAGATATAACTTCTAATCATTTTTTCTCGAGACGTACGAGGAGAAAACTTCTTATACGTTTCTGGGGGGGGGGGGTATTTTTTATTCAATTCCATCTATTCTATCCCAATGAGCCGTTTATCAAATCGTTGCAGTTGATGTTCAATCCCGAAGAGAAGGAAGAGATCTTCGAAAAGTGGGTTTTTATGATCCGATATCTAATCAAACCTATTTAAATGTTCCCGCTATTTTATATTTCCTTGAAAGGGGCGCTCAGCCTACAGGAACTGTTCATGATATTTTAAAGAAGGCGGGGTTTTACGGAACTTAAATTTGATTTTAGTTAAAAAAAATGTCATTCATTTTTCATTAATGAAATACAAAAAAGAGGTGTGGATGACTCATATATAGCTTTGGATAAATTTTTCTTTATTATATCCTCCCCCTCCTTTTTTCCTTTGCCCTATTCATATTTCTTAGTATTTTATTTCTTTTGAAATAAAATACTAAGAAATATGAATAAGAAAAAAATGGAAATCCATTTTTTTTTTTTATTTTATTCTTATAGTTTTTTTATATTCTTTTATCATCATTTATATTAAATATTCACAATCATATTGACAACAATATATCGAAGAAATATAATTAGATCGTGGATAAATGGATCCATTTCTATTTATCCTTATCAATGCTCCAGGAGTTTTGACTTTATTTCAAATTTAAATGATAGATTCTTTGAATTTGTTGCGATACAAGAAATGAGATTTTTTTGCGTGATACAAGAAGTTATTTTATTAATGAATAATAATGGGGTAACACGAGAGGTAGTCTATCAATTTTCACTTTTTCTCGTTCTATGTTTTTATTTTCTATGAAAATTTCTTGTATTTTTAGCAGATCTGAACCTTTAAATGAATGCTAAAAATCGAGTCGAAATTTTTATTTAATTGAATTTCTTGCTAATTGAAGGGTTTGATTGCATTAGGAAATTTCATATTTTTGATTCCGGTTATATCTCCACATTCGATTTCTTTAGGGGGTTGCTAACTCAACGGTAGAGTACTCGGCTTTTAAGTGCGGCTAGCATCTTTTACACATTTGTATGAAGAAAGGGATTCGTCCATACCATCGGTAGAGTTTCTAAGACCACGACTGATCCTAAAAGGAATATGTGGAAAAAACAGCATGTCGTATCAATAAAGAATTTTAAGAATCTATTTTTTTTTTTTGTAACAAAAAAATGAATTGAATTCAAAGTTGGGTCGAGTGAATAAATGGATAGATCCCTAGGGACCAAATTATGGGGAAACAAAAAGCAAAACGAGCTTCTTTTCTTAATTTGAAGGATTACCCGATCTAATTAACCGTTAAAACTAAATTAGTGCCTAATGCGGTAAAGATCTTTCTCATGAGGGGATTATTGATTTTTTTTGAGTCCTAACTATTAGTTATTCCCTATTTATTATGGGTTAAGCATGAATGTGTAGAAGAAGCAGTATATTGATAAAGAAAAGATATTTGTTTTCATAGTAGAGATGCATTGGTGTAGAATGCTGGATTGTCAAGTCTTGTAAAAGAGACTTGAGCCACAAAAGCTCACATGAAGTTGTAGACATGGCTCTGTACTCAGCTTCAACTTTTGATCGAAAGATAGTAGGTTGTCTTTTTTATTGCCAAGAGATCGAAGCATTCCCAAGCATGGTGACATAACCAATTGTAGAGGGCTTGGTAGTTGGGCAACTGGCCTAGTCAGCATCACAGTATGCACTAAGTTGTAGATCTCCCTTTGCTGGAAAAAGGAGACCTTTACCTGGTGTGTTTTTCAAGCAACGCAAAACATGCATGGCAGCATTCAAATGGGTTTTATTCGGCTACTGGATAAATTGATTGAGAAGGTTAATTGCAGAAGTAATATTAGACCTTGTAATTATAAGATAAATTAACCTTCCAATAAGATGCCTATACTCTCTAGGGTTTTCAAGAAGCTTGGTTTGAGATGAACTAAGTTTATGTTGTTATGGAATTGGGAAAGTGGCTGGCTCGCATCCCCTAATTCTTGTTTCTTTTAAAATATCCATTGCATACTTTTGTTGAGAGAGAAATATGCCCTCTTTGGATCGTGCAGCTTCTAGTCCAAGGAAGAATTTGAGTTTTCCCAAATCTTTCATGTGAAATTTGTCATGCAACTTGACCTTCAGTTCTCTAATTGAACAAGCATCATTTTCTTTGATAATGATATTATCCACATATACCAAAATCGCTATAAAAATGTCACCTATTTTCTTTATGAACAATGAGTAATCTGCTTAAAATTGTCTAAATCCAAGGAGTAATAGTGTCATGGAGAATTTCTCAAACCATTGTCTTAGAGCTCACTTTAATCCATATAGCAATCTTTTAAGCTTGCAAACCCATGTGTCACCAGGTTTTGTAAGTCCAGGTGGTAGAGTCATGTAGATGACCTCATTTAAATCTCCTTAAAGAAATGCATTGTGGACATCCAATTGGTGCAGTTGCCAATTTTTAATAGCAGCAATAACTAGCAAGCAATGAACCATAGTGAGCTTGGTCACAAGAGCAAAGGTTTTGTGGTAGTCTACTCTTTCCATTTAATTAAAGCCTTTAGCAACCAACCTTGCTTTGTAATGTTCTATAATCCCATCAGCTTTGTATTTTATTCAAAAAAACCCATCTAGAACTGATTGGTTTCTTTCCTGGAAGTAATGAAACTAGTGTCCAGCTAGTGTCCAGGTTTGATTTTTTTCAAGTGCCGCGATCTCTTGTTGCATTACTTCACATCAGTTTTTGTCAAGTTGTGCTTGAGCAAACGTTTGAGGTTCCTTTTGTGAGCCAATAGCTGAAAGAAAAAATTTGTGCAAGGAGAAAAGTTTGAGTAAGAGAGATGAAAGGTTATTGGATAACGCTTACCAGAAAAGATCAAACTGGCAATAGGTGCTGATGGAAAGTTTACTCTCGGGAGCTGAAACACATAATCTTGTAAACGCATAGGAGGATGTCTTTCTTGAGGTGGTCTCACTGTTGAGGTATCAAGCATTGCCTTTTCCTGTGATTCTAAAAAGACAAGCTTAGGGTGCTCATTTTCAACATTAGACTCATGATGATTAAGAGGCGGATTTTCATCAACAAGGATGTTAGGTTCAACTGGGATGTTTTGAGTGTCATGCACATCAGTGTTATCTCAAAAAGGGAATTCATGCTCATAGAAAATGACATCAGGTGAAACATAAGATTTATGAGATTCTAAGTCAAACACTTTGTATCCTTTTTTATTAGGGGACAAACTATAAAGACACAAGGTTTGGATCGGGTTGCAAACTTGTCTTTTGTTTTTCCATGAACGTAACAAAAGTACTCGAATACTCTTAAATTATCAAGAGAATGTTGCTTTGAAAACAAAACCTTAAAAGGGCTCTTACTCGAAAGCTTTGGTTTTAGTGTGAAATTGATCAAGTAAGTGCGGTCAACACACGTTCACCCAAAAAATGATTGAGCAGATTTGCTTGAAAACGTAAGGCTCTAGCAACTTCAAAAAGATGTCTGTGTTTTCGTTCAACAACTCCATTTTGTTGTGGAGTGTCGATGCAGGTAATTTGAAGCATAATGCCATTTGCTTGGAAGAATGCAAGCATAGGTCCAACAATCAATTCTTGAGCATTGTCACTTTTAACATGAAGAATGTTTTTGTTGAATTGAGTTTTTGTCGTGGAATGAAATATGGTGAATTTTGTAACAATGTCTGATTTTCACTTTAAGAAAAATACCTAGATGCACCTGCTGAAGTCATCGACAATGGTCAAGAAATAATTAGCACTTGATAAGGAAGAAGTTCTATATGGACCCCAAATATCAAATATGAACTAATTTAAAAAGACTTTCTGTTTTAATAGAACTTAATGAAAAGGGCTTTTTAGTTTGTTTTGCTTAAATACAGGAATCACAAATTTTATTAGAATTATCAAGAGATAAGAGGGACAACTGAGGTAAACTAGACAACTTTTCAAATGGAAGATACCCTAAACGTCCATGCCAGATTTCATCAAGAGATAACAGGGACAACTGAGGTAAGCTGGACAACTTTTTAAATGGAAGATGCCCTAGACGTCCATTCCAGATTTCATGTGAGATTTTTGGCTTGGTTGCTGTAGCCATATGTGTTTTGAGCTTCTTGAAGTAATATAGACCATCATGTACTTCACTCTTGCCAATCTACCTCTTTGACCATAGGTCCTGTAGAACATAGAAGTTTGGGAAAAAGGTTATGGAGCAATTTAGGTCATGAGTCAACTTATTGACAGATAGCAAGTTGCAAGTGAATGAGGGAACACAAAGAACATTTTCTAGCTTAATGTTCGAAGACAAAAACATTTTACCATGAGAGAGAATTTCCATGCTTGTTCCATTAGGTAAATGAACCGCAGATGGCAGCAATGTTGTCTTCACATTCATAAGACATTTTCTAGAATATGTTATATGTTCTGAAGCTCCACTGTTTATGATCCAGTCTGAAGAGTTAATAGAAATCTTACCAGCAAAGTTTGTTTATCGTTTTTTGCTTTGATTGGTCAAGAGAGACAACAGTTACTCATACTGCGATTGACTAAGAGTAAAGCCACCTGAAGATGTACTTGTATCTTCAGCATATTGACAGTGTTGGTTGAGACCTTTCCTTGCATTTGATTTGAAGAGGGTTTACCGTTTCAAGTTTTCTCCTTGTATTGCCACCAGTCAAGATTGTAGACATCAAAATTTAATTGGGTTAAAATATATTAAACCCAATTTAAACTGTCTATCCCATCTCAAAATTGATGTCCAAAATTCAAAAGTCCATCAATTTTGGAAAACTACAAATTCAAGAAACTCAATTTTTGGACCCAAAAGTATGCAATCGGAGGCCCCGAATGAAGACTCATTATCCTATCTTAGCCAAAGTCCATTTTGGCAAATTAGGCCTCAAAGTCCAAAATGACTAAAGCCCATCATTCAGCTCAAATATTCTAGAATATTCTGGAATATTCCATTAATTATCCTTTTAAATTAAATAAATTAGATAATTAAAAAAAAGATAATTATCATATTTATTTTCTCTTAAGATAAATACAAGAGATAAATACATGATAACTATAATATGTGATTTTCTTGAACTAAACCACATATTCTCTACATCTATAAATAGCCCTCCAAGGCCAAAAAATAAGGGAGAGAAGAGAAAAAAAGAATTGGAGAAGCAAAGTTAGAGAAGAAGAAAAATCTCTCTATAAGAAACTCTCTTCAGCTATCAAGTACAAGGAAGATCAAATCCTAGTTTCAATGCCAGATTTAAAGAATGTAATGAAAAACACGAAGAACACGGGATGGTGCTGCATCAAGCTCAAGTTCAGATTCGGCAAAAGCGATGAGTTCTGTGCTGTGTCAAGTCAAACTCCAAAGAAAATGACAAGAAAGCAGTAGACATTACTTGAAGCCCTAAAGTCCAAGGAGTACAACAGAAAAATCTCAAATCGAAAGAAGTGACGGGAACCTCGATTCGTGTTCATGCAAGATAAACTTTGAAGTCTGTGTTCGTGAAAAAGTTGTTTGCGCCTCCACCAAAAGCTCGAAACGTTAATTAGAGGATTGTGTACGTGAAAAACAAGTTAGAAAGTCTATACGCCAAAATCTCTGTTTAAATTTTAATATTGTCATTTGTGCTACAATTAATTTTAGGTGTAATTTTTACACGTGAAATTTGTGCGTACAAGGATATCCAATAATTTCAAAACAATGCTCAGAGGAGTGACCATTCTTAGAACAGTGCTCACACAACAATTTAGATTTTTTTTCCTTGCTAGCCTATTGGCTTCGTGTTTTAGGTTGCTTGGCAAAGAAGGCTGTAGCCTTAGTTGGTGAAGCTTGGTTTGTAGCAAACTTTTGTTGCTTTTCTTCTTTGGTGACCAAAGCAAAGCATAGGCTTTATTGAGAGATGGTAAAGGCTCCATGTTGAGTATTTGTGATCGAATAAAACCAAAATTGTCATTCAAACCCATAAGGAATTGGTGCAATTTCTCACCTTTTTTCTTAGTGATTAGTTGTTTTGCTGCTCCACAAGTGCAACACGGAATATTTGTGGAAGTGCTCGACTCATTCCACAATCCTTTTAGGTGTGTGTAATATGCGGCAACTGTCGAACCTTGTTGCAGCATGAGTGCCAGCTCCCTTCTCAGTTCATGAACACAAGGTGCGTTCCCCTAAGAAAATCTTTCTTCGAGGTCAAGCTATATTTCCATGGCTATGTTGGTGTAAGCAACGGTATCTTGAAGTTCTGGTAAAAGTAAGTTGAAAATCCATGAAACTACCATGGAGTTACATTTTTCCCATATCTTGAGCTCTCCAGAATTATCTGTTAGTTTTGTTAATGAACCATCGACAAAGCCAAGTTTGTTTTTGGCTTGTAGTGAGTTCACCATGGTTGGACGCCAAGTAGGGTAATTCTCACCCTTCAATAAGCAATTGACCAATCTACTACCTAGACTATCTAAAGCATTTTGAAAGTAGGGTGAAGATGGATCATTGTTGCTGACTATCGAAGAGATGGAAGGTGTGTTTTTGTCTGGTTTGTTTCTGTCTCCCATGGCTTATCAAGTAGGCAGAATTTTAGGTTTAGGGTCATGAGTCCTACTCTTACACCATGTAAAAACTTGTTGATCAAGAAATATGAGTCCACTTCAACTATCATTCTCAGCAATAGCAGTATATATATAAGGGGGGCAGTACTATCAACAACAACAGAAAAACTTATCAACATGCTACAAGATATACATTTAGCTTAAGTCTACAGACACCGATAGGAACAAACTTAGTGATAATGATTTGGTGATATTATCCAGCTTTATTCGTAATAGGAGAAACTCATTTTTTTTTTGTTTCTAATAGATGTCATGAAAATTAATCATGATATCCATTATTGATTGTTTGAAAAAAGTGGTGGCAGTTTGAATATAAAATACATCCGCATCTGCTAGTACTAACCAAGTTGATTGGAGATGTAAAATTTATGAAGCTGACTCCAAAGAGCTGAGATTTATTGATCAGAAGTTCATATCTGGCTCTTTTTTGTTTCTATCATTTACTTACTAAATTTTAAAACTATTGTTTAATCACTTGTAATGAAAGGGACTAGCCAGAACAAATCTGCACTGCATCATTTAAACGAGTCCCATGTATATATTCTCACTTATTCTTAGCTATACCAGGGCACTAAATAATTCCCGTACCCCCTGATCCGCAGATCTTTTCCTGTATCGGCTTCAGCTCTCTGCGGTGCACATCAACCATCAGTCCATATTTCAGGAACAATGTGAGGGACATCTTCTGCTCCACACGGTGGCCGGGCACCACCGTCAGCCGGTGGCGCAGCAGCACCGCCGCCACGATTGATTTCATCTGCAAGTATGCTAAGTCCTTCCCCAAACATACTCTTGGCCCGGCGTTGAACGCCACGAACTTGTACGAGTCTTGGGCTTCAAACCGTTTCCCGTCCGTCGACAACCATCGTTCCGGCTTGAACTCCAGACAATCTTGACCCCAAACAAATTCCATGCGCCCGATAGAATATATAGAATACGTGATGTTTGATCCCCCCGGCACAAAAATTCCGCTGGGCAAAACGTCGTCTTTTGTTACATGTTTCGAATCTTCTGGGACGGACGGATAGAGTCGCAGGGTCTCCGACAAAGCGGCCTTCAGATAGATCAAGCGGTCGACTTCCTCGAACATCAACGGCTCTTCGACCCATTTCGATATGTCATTGCCACGTGTCTCCATCAGAACGGTGCAGATTTCGATGAGGATTTTCTCCTCCACTTTCGGGTGTCGGCCGACCAACCAAAAGAACCAGCTCATTGCCACTGATGACGTGTCGCGTCCAGCTAAGATGAAGTTGAGTGCCACGTGTTGGAGGAATTTATCCGAGTAGGATCCTGTTTTCCTGATGAAACGAGACAGCAAGTCGTCATGCAGGGTCCCATCTTTCTCCTGACTTGCCAGCTCTAGCTTTCGTGTTTTAATTACCTCAGACAGGTAACGGTCTATATGTTCAAGGCTGCGGCTCAAGCTAGACTCCATTCCAAGCCGGAGCCATTTCTTGAGCCGCCATATGATCTCCGGCAAAATAATCCTTTGGAGCGAGGCTTCTGTGGCTCGGTCGAAAGCCAAGGCGAAACTGTTCTCTGGAAGCCCCGGGGACAGCGTCTGAGGGTCCTTACCGAAAGCCAAGCCGCAAATGTTATCGAAAGTGAGCCGAAGCAGCAAGTCTTGAAGATCGACCGGCTTCGCTTGGACCTGAGCCGTCTCAAGGATCGGACAAAATCTGTGCTTGATGGCTCCGCTCACCCAGCGGGCCATGGCCTGGCGCAACGTCCGGGTGGTGAATTCAAGCGCGGCGGTCTTACGCTGGAACAACCATGTGTCGCCATCGGAGTTGAAGATCCCTTCCCCAAGCAGCTCGTTAAACACAGTTTGCCAAGTCGGACCCTTGGGATAGTTATCGAAGCGGACCTTCAAGATGTGCTCCAGATTTTTTGGGTCGCACGTGACAGTCACGAGGCCCTGCTTCCGGGCCAAAAACGGCAGCGCAGCAACGCAGGTCTGGTACGTGCCACCGCACGCGCGCAAGTTATCCGCGATCCAGTCGTGCATGCGATGGGCGTTCCCAACGAGCCCGGGAAGGCTGCCCAATAAAGGCCAGACACGTGGACCGTTCAGAGACCTTGTAGTGTACTTGAACCACAACAGGTACGCCGCAATAGCTGATAAGATCATTAAAGCCGTCGATGTATCCATTTGACCTGTCGCCCAATTAATTTGCAGGTTTCTGAAGACAACAGAAATGGATGTTGTGAAGAAATTTTGAAGATTTCTTTTTGCAATGTGACCTTGAAGATTCTGAAACTGAGTACTTGATTCCCAGAAGATTGAAACTATTGAATTGTGGGACTTGTTCAGAAGCTTATGGTGAAAGGGGAACGAGGCGGTACGACTGGAAGAGAGGGAGATAAGAGGGAGTTTTACAGGTGATTTGAGAAGAGAGAACCAGAAGCAATAAATAAGGGCAACAATGCGTGTTGACAATTGAGCATTTTTTCAGTTGGGTTAGGAAGTAATAGACCTGAAAAGCGCAACTTATAAAATCGGGGCCATTAATGCCGCATTTGTTGTTGGAAATTATACTCACAAATATTAAACTCCCTTGTATTTTAAAAGGGTAATATTTACTGAGGGTACCTTAACTTATTTTTTTGTCCTAATTGGGTACCCTGCCTTAACTTATTTTTTTGTCCTAATTGGGTACCCTGCCTTCAAGTTGTCTTAGCAATATACCTTATCTTTTATCGTATGTCCTATATAAGTACTTTACATTAATTTTGGAGTTATGTCTGACGGAAAATACTGACGTGACATAAAAAATATTAAAATAAATAATAAAATAACACCTTTTGTCCTTATATTTTTGAAAAAAATTACAAAAAACCCCCCAAAACTACTAAAATGGTTTTAAATCCTGTTGCTCCCGTGTCGCCTTGTTTTTCGGCATTGATCTCATCGAATCTGGACAAATCAGATCAAATTTGGCAGTGGCGCATCTCCCTTGGGCGCAAGTCTGTTCGTCTTCCCTAACCCTTCGATCAAGGTTCGAGTGAACTCGGGATCATTGGATTTGCGAGCGAAAATCGTCATAACCGGTGAAGATTAGCTGAATCATCGGCAATTGTTTGAATCATTTGAACATCTAACAAATAGAACTCAGATAAGAAGAAAAGTTGAAACTGTCTGGCAGGGTTTCTAGGAGACGAGACTGAGGGGGGATCTGAGGAATGAAAGGAAGACGGATTCGGAGAGGCGTCCGATTCGGGGGGAGATGACTCGATCGATGCGGAGGAGGAGCGAATTGGTCTTGGGGACAAAAGAGTTAAAATGCCTAGAGAGGGAGCTGGCGGCCGATGAGAGCCTTGATGTCGGAGATTCGACGAGATTGATACCAAAAAACGGGGTGGCCAGGGGGGGAGGGTAGGGGGATTTGGAGTAGTGACCTCTTCCTATGATATTTTGGAGTTTTTTTAAATTTTTTTAAAAATATAAAGACCACAAGTGTTATTTTATTATTTATTTTAATATTTTTTATGCCACATCAGCATTTTTTGTCAGATATAACTCCAAAATTAACGGAATGTACTTAGATAGGACACGCGATAAGAGGTAAAGTACCTCGTTAGGACAACTTGAAAGTAGGGTACCCAATTAGGACAAAAAAATAAGCTAAGGTACCCCCAGTGGATTTTACCCTTTTTTAAAATATAAATCTACAAGTTACTTCCTTTGATAATATTGCTATATGGAAGTATTTGACAATTTTTTAGGAAAATAAATTGAATTTTTTAAAGAACAAATGATGATTTTGTTTATCACTTTTACTGGGAAGGGCTTTATTGTTTACAGGAAAGATGAAAGACTTAATTATGCAATTGGCTCCAACTTAACCAACTCATGCAAGTTAGTCCAAAACTCAGAATTTAATAGATATAAGTTCCTGAGCTGTAAAAAGTTTATGGCTTGGTTTAAATAGATACAGTAAAGTTTCCAAAACTCAACTGATGGGCACTATTTACTGTTTTCACTCAAAGACTCTAATTTCCAAACCCATATATGAAGATCAACTCAAAGGTTTGAGCGGAGCTAGGGAACGACGAACCGATGAGCCAAACATCAAATAGGCAGACAGAGGACAGTCAAATTCGTCCTGCTAATGAAAAATAATTAAACTAGAGTAAAAAAAAAAGAAGAAATTAGAATGACATCTAACAAATTAAAAAGGTAACTTACATTAAAGGTAAAAAAACCTTCTATGTAACGGCTTTCCTTAACCAGCACAATTGCCCATCTTGCAGCAATGCAGAATTTAAAAGGTATATTTGTCGTATATTAAAAAGTTTAAAGGCTAACTTGTTTTATAACCTTCAAAATATTCCTCACAAGAAGGAAAAATGCTTTCCAACAATTTCTTTTAGCTACATAAGAGAGAGGTGAAGAGAAAATGATGAATTGAACCTTAAATATGCCAATAACAACTATAAGTCCTAGCCATTAAACCAAAACTTTGATTATTTCTTTTCAACAATTTAGATGATGGGAAGCCTTATATTGAATTGATAAGTGGCATTTTGCCTATTTCGAGCATATCAGTACCACTATAACACGGATGCAAAATAGCGACTGAAAATCGTAATTGAAAGTCACTTGCTAGATGTTTTAGTCGCTAAGCAATTGGAATTAAAAACGTGAATTTTTAATTGCGACTGATTTCAGTCACCTACATATTATCCTTTTTCAGTTAGAAACTTTTTATAGATTTGAATATAGTCGCCCTTCAATTGGCTTTTTAGGTATCCAATTTGCCCCAGTCACATTCTTAATGGCTAAGTTAATTTAGATTTTTTTGGTTTTTAGGGTTTGGGTTTTTTTTTTTTTTTGAGTTTAGGATATATGTATTAGGATTTTTTTTGTTTTGTTTTAGGGTTTGGATATTTTTCTTAGGATTTAGGGATATATGTAGAATTAAGATTTAGGGTTTTTAAGGAATTAAGGGTATTGAACACAAATTTAGGGTTTTGAATTTTTATTTAAGGTTCAGGGTTTGAAATTAGTATAGGGTTAGGGTATTAATTAAATCAATTTAATATTAGGGTTTTGGGATTTATTTTAGGATTAATTTAGAGCTTTTTATGATTTAGGGTTTGAGAATTTTTTTAGGTTTTAGGGATATACATAGAATTGAGATGGTTTAAGGGTATTTAATTAAGTATGAGGGTATTGAAATTTAATGTATGAGATTTGCATTTAAGGTTTAGGGTTTAGGGTTAATGGTATAGATTAAGTTTAGGGTTTAGGGTTTAAGGTTAATGGTATAAATTAGGTTTAGCATTTAGGGTTTAATTTAGGGTTTGTATTTATGTTTTTGGGTTTAATTAGGGTTTGTATTAAGGGTTTAGGGTTGGCTTAGGCTTTAGGGTTTAATTAGGCTTTGTATTTAGTGTTTAGGTTTAGGGTTTAATTAGGGTTTAATTAATAGAGTTTGTATTTAGGGTTTAATTGGGGTTAGGATTTAATTAAGGTTTGTATTTAGGGTTTAGGGTTTAATTAGGGTTTATATTTAGGGTTTAGAGTTTAGAATTAATGGTAGTTAGGGTTAGAGTTTAGGGTTTAATTAATAGGGTTTATATTTAGGGTTTAGGGTTAATGGTAGTTGGGTTTAGGGTTTAAGGTTTTAATTAGGGGTTAGGGTTTATTGTTTAATTAGGGTTTAGGTTTTAATTAAGGTTTGTATGAAGTGTTCAAGGTTTAGGGGTATGGAATTATTGTTTAGGTTTAATTATGGTTTAAGCTCTAGGGTTTAAAGTTTTTGTGTATGTATGTAGTTAGGGTTTACATCTGTTTTAGGGTTTAATTATGGTTTAGGATTATGGTTTTAGTGTTTGTATTTAGGGTTTTAGGATTTGTATTTAGGGTTTAAGGATTAGGGTTAATGATGTATAATTAGGTTTAAGGTTTACGATTTATGGATATAGAATTAAGGTTTGGCATTTTAGGGACTTTGGGGGTTTAGGGTTTAATTTAGGGTTTGCATATTTAGAGTCTAATTAATTATTAAGATATGAAAATTGTTCTTATATATGTTTCTTACTTCTCTGTATTTGATATAATTTAGTTATTAATTTTAATTTTTGAAATAATGTATATGGACAGGGACATAACTAGGAATCATGCTTGGGGGGGGCCGGAGGGGGGGCGGAGAGAAGGTGTAGATGTGAGCATGTTGTTTGCTCATCGTTCACTCCACTAAAGTTTAGTAAACTTACAACTACCCATTAAGGTTTACCATAATATATAGTTTGTTCATCTTTATTTTTAAAAACCTACACTTTGCTCCATGTTTCCTTTACATTATTCAATAACAACTTCTAAAATTGTAATTTAAACTATACGATAGTTATCTTCCGGAAATTTCAATCTTTCGAATATTTTTTTTATAGTTAATATATATTATAAATTAGCAATTTTTTTTGTAAATGTATTTTTCTTCCTGTAAATACATATCAGTATTTTGTTAGAGTTAGTTAGCTGTAAAAAAAATATAATTCACTTTGAAATTTTTGGAATATTAATATTAGCCAGTTTAAATTAAAGTTTCAGAAGTTGTTGTTAGACACTGTAAACTGTAAATGAATGAGGGTGTAAAGTGTAGATTAAACCAAATCATAGGGTGGTTTTTGTAATTTTTTTACTAAAATTTTTTATTTGCGTAAAACATTTAAAAAGGATAAAATCCACCAAAGTCCATCATTAATTTTATAATTTACAAATAAATACCCAACTTTAAAATTTTTACAATTTTATATCATATTAACTACTACTAATAAATAATTTAAAAAAATCTAGGGGGGCGACAGCCTCTCCCTGCCCCTACATGGCTCCGTCCCTGTATATGGAGAAAATTTCATGGACTTATATTTATTTATGATTGTACCACATATGTAATTATATTCATATATGTACACACACACATACACGCACACACACACACACATACACATACACACACACACTTATACACATATTTATGATTGTACTATATATATATATATATATATATATGTATGTAAGAAAATATAAAGTAAAAAAACTGAAAAAAATGATGAACATAACAACTGAATTTCGACTACACTCATATATGGGGTGACTATATTCATCTAATGGGGCAACTACATTCTTGGCTTTTGTGACTGACTTTGTCAGTCGAGGTTCAGTCGGGTTGCAGTCGGAATTTAGTTGCTCCAGCTACTTCCCTTTTCTATACCCAATCGAAGTTCAACTATTTTGCTCTCATTTCACTTTCGTCTCTCACTCTCTTCTCCGCCCATCCGCCTCGCCATCTGCTTTGCCCTCTCGCTTCACCATTTGCCTCATTGTCCACCTCGGCTTGCTCGTTGTTCCTCACCTTTGCCTCCTCGGCCTCCACCTCGGCTTCATCTCCATCTGACTCAATCTCCTCCTTGGCCTCGCCATCATCCACCTCGTTCTCCTCTTTGACCCCAACATCATCCGCCTCGGTTTCCTCCTCGACCTCGCCATCATCCGCCTTGGTCTTGTCGGCCTTGTTATCGTCCGCCTCGGCTTCCTCCACCTTGGCCTCCTCTGCCTCCGCCTTATCCACCTTGGTCTTTTCCAAATCTAAGTTTTAAATTTGTGATTTTTGAAAATTTTAAACTATGACTACTGTATTGAAATTTTTGAATTGTCATATGGATCTAATTTCTGAATTTTTTTTATTTTATATTTTGGTATGTATGTTAACTTTTATATTAATGTAAATGTGTTTTATTTACATTTTAATTTCATCATTTTGTTTATTTTATTATTAATATTTAAAATAAGATAATAGTCATAGCAATTTAATGAAATTATCAATTAAATAACAAATGAAATAAATAACCAATTAAATTAAATAATATTAATTAAATAATAATTATATTACATAATAATGTCTTTTGTTTGAAAAATAAAAGTCTTATTGTAGCGACTGATCATGGCAATCACTAATATAACGATTGCACTAGTCAGTGGTAACCCACAATATTCTCGACTAATTTTTTACTAGAAGATTGAACCACTTTTTGTAGTCAAGATTCAATCGCGATAAAATTGTGACTTGAAAAAAGCGACTGTCATTCACAGTAACAAATTAGTCGCTTCTAGCCAGTATCACAACTGAAACGTGACTAGACTTTCAGTCACGATTTTGCATATGTTTTGTAGTGTACACATTATGCCTAAAAAATAAGTAGTGGGTTGTTTGTTCTCACAGCTGTTTACACTATAGTACTAGGCGATTGGTTGTGCGTTACTATGGCAATTTATTATTTAAAGGCTTAATTGTGAGGAGGCAATGTTTGTAGACCAGGTGCAAGAGGACAAAGATTTGTAAATTGAGGAGTCAAATATCAATAGAAAGTTTGAGGACCTAACAAACCAAAGCATGACATATCATTGACATATTTTAGAATTTCTACCATTTTTTTTTTGTCAGGACAGCTTTTGTGGAGCCCAAACTTTTGTTGAGAATTGAGGGGTCAATTTGTTATCAAGAAATGTATGAGGACTAAAATGTCATAACACCATATCTTAGAGAGAAATCTCACTATATATCATTTTTTTTTTATCTCCTGGTTCTTAGGGTAAGGCCCATCCTAACTACGGACGATCGGACACGCCCTCGAATAGAGGTCAGGAAACATGGGGCAAGTTGTGCTAACACGTACAGAATCATGAGGCAATCCCACATGTGGATGGCTCCCCCTATTTCATGGAAGCCTGTACACTAGGGAAGCTCTAGGTACCCATCTATCAATGGTCCAAAAGGGGCAGAACAACTAAAAGCTTGGCCTCTAAAACTAAGCCAACTACTACAAAGATACTCCCTAAGATCGCGCTTGAAAAGCCAATTACTGTTTATTCACAGTCCAACTTGTTATTGCAGATCTACATAACTCTTACTCCTAAGTTGTGTATAGATGTAATGTTTATCCTTTTTACTTTACTTCACAATTGCTACTTGTTCCTTTCTCTCACTTCCATAGCTCTTTCGTCATCAGTAAAGTTGGAGTTCCCTCTTACTTTGAACCATGGTCTCAAATTTTACACGGTACCACAACATACTAAAAATATTAAAAATATTGTATGTCACAAATATTGTGTCGATGCTCTTTCATGAGCTTTTTTTTTTATTTTTAGTTTACCTTAGTTTATCAAATTAAATTGCATGGTACATCGCATACCACAGGTGAGGGAAATTGTTTTCTTTGTCCATTTAGATTAATGTACCACACACACACACACACACACACATATGAAATAATAAAATATAATTAATACATATATTCTGACATAAATATTGATGCTACTTCATTTTTTATTTAAAAAAAATTAATTGGTCAATGTTAACATGATTGAGATTTGAAAATTTGATTTTCACAAATTCAATTTACATAAAAGAACTAAAAAATTTGCAACCTTCAATTACATCTCTTACTTTTGCTTTCTGTATTCGTTTTCAATTTCTTTTTTCTCATGAATCGACAATTTTTTTTTAATAATGTTTATTTTATTTTACATGTTCTATTTTTTGTGTTTTAATATAAAAGTATTGCTTCCCATACATATTTTATTTATATTAGAGAAACTATGATGAAAATAATTAAAATATATATAAAAATGAGAAAAATATTATATTTGATGTTTTCATCTTTATATATATATATATAGTCAGTAGCAGTATGCAATACGGTATACTATGTTATAATATATTTATGATTTACATGATGCCGTATAGACAACAATATTAAAACACTTGCTCTAAAATCACAAGTTTCAATAAAAAAATATCTATTGATTAAGCTAGTAAGATTTCATATATATAAACTTTCAACGTAATATATTTGAGATATAAAGAAAAAAAAATGCTGGCATTGGTCAGGTTCCATTTGAATGAGATTATTGATGCGTTATTATTAATAATTATTTTTATATATAGTGATTATTTACTTGACTTGCATATAAATTAAAATCTTACATTTTAAGAATCCTAAAGACTATATTTGGTACTCAACATTTTTTGCAAAAGGAATATTTTTTTATTAACCTCTCATTTTTAAGCTAGTTAGGAAAAAATTTCATAAAAATTAAATATTTTATATAAAAGAAACAAATATTTCATAAAAAAATGATTAAAGTGATTATTAAGTAAATAAAATACTAGCCTTCAAATAACATTAATTGACAAAATCTAATTTGACAATAAGTTGTTTGACTTGTTGCAATTAGTGTTAGAGTTTTGAAAAAATTATTTTACTTTTAGTTTCGGTGGTTTGATCTCTATCATTAATAAATTATTTAAAACTCTAATATTAATCATAAAATTTATTCCCAAATAAGTTTATTGTTTCTAATCACCGTTTTTAGATGAGATCTAAATATGGTTTATTTACTTTAATAGTCATACTAAAGAGGTTCTTTACATCCAAAAATACCTTTTAAAGTCCACTATCTCCCTTAGCATGTCCCATTTTGGTCTATTGCATCAGTTAAGTCGTTGTATTGTGCATAAGATGCTTATGTGGCATCTACTCTGTCATGTGGCATCCTAGTTTATAATAATAAATGATTATACTTTAAGAATATGAAATATCAGGCTAACATTGATAGAAACTTATAATATTGGGGACTTAAGATGTACATTAGCAAGAAATTCATCTTCTTCAGTATTGAAACTCTATGAGCTCCCTAAATTTATCCTCAACTTCAAAAATTGGAAGAAAAAAAAATAGAAACTCAAGCTTAACTTGAAAAAATAAATAAAAAACACTAAAATCAAAGGAAACATCCATTTGGGTTTTAGGGATTTTTTTCACTAAATTTTGAGAAGTTGGTGTTGGCCACTTTTGATGGTAGTTGTACTTTTTTGCCATAGTCGCCTCTGCCTGAAGAATTTTCTCCTTCATAGACTAATAACCCAGTTGGATTCAACCCAACAAACATGCAAAGCTCCAGCTGAAATGCTTAAAAAGGTGGTGTTTAATTAGATTTGTGAGATTCATTTATGTCATTTCTTTCTAGCAAAACGTCAACAATGACAAAGTGGTGGTGCAAATCTGGTAGTCCACGAGGGAGATGGTCTGAAGCAAAATAGTGTTCTTTAAGAAAAGTGGAATCATAGATGGACTTAATCTCTTGGTGAGTCCAATCATTTTTGGGACTTTCTCAAATTGTTCTCTTCACTTCAACTGATAAATTGAGTAGGCAGAAGAATGCAGAAATAGAGATGAGCCCTAAATTGGTTGCGGATGGACCATGTTGAATAGAAGTGGATTGATTCAACACTCAACATTCATATTAGTTAAATATGGATAACTTCTATTTTAAGTTTCCTATTTTTAAGTTTTAGTTCCTGATATTTTGCTTGGTTTACATTCAGGTTGTTAGTTTACGTTGAGGTTAATAAGTTTAGTTTGTTATGCTTTTGTAAACGCCTCTATAAAAGGCTAAACTATCATATTAATAAAGTGCATAAGTTCATCCAATTGTTCTACGCTCAATTCTGTTTCTTCTTAAGATCCAACATTTTGGTATCAGAGCCAGGTTGGGCTAGAACACTAGTGAACTCTACTTTCGAAATACGATGGTAAACAACAGCGGTGCAATGAACATTACTCAACAACATATCCTAATTTTCAATGGTGATTCATATGAATATTGGAGCATCAAACTGAGGACCTTGTTTAAATCACAAGAGCTTTGGGATTATGTTGAGAATGGCTACGAAGAAACCATTGATGATGATAGGCGTGAAGAACACATTAAGAAAGACTCAAAAGCATTGTTTTTCATCCAACAGGTAGTGCATGAAACAATTTTCTCAAGAATTGCTGTTGCAACAACTTCTAAACAGGCATGGACAATCTTTAAAACAAAGTTTCAAGGCTCTGCAAAGGTAATTACTGTGAAACTTCAGTCATTAAGGCGTGAATTTGAAACATTAAGCATGAAAAGTAGAGAAACCGTACAAGAATACTTGGCTAGAGTCTCAGCAATAGTCAGCCAAATGAGAGCATATGGAGATAAGTTTGATGATGAAGTAGTTGTTGCTAAAGTGTTAAGAAACTTTACACCAAAATTTGATCATGTTGTTGCTGCAATAGAGGAATCTAAGGATTTGTCTGTGTTCACCTTTGATGAGCTAATGGGTTCTCTATAAGCACAAGAGAATAGGATTCAAAGATCTGCAGGAAAAGAAGAAGAGAAAGCTTTTTAGGTTAAGGGGGAGAACGAATCTTTCTTTTCTCAATTTAGAGGAAGAGGAAGAGGAAGCTACCATGGCAGAGGTAGAGGAAGAGGTAGCACAATATGCTCATTTTGCAAAAAATATGGCCATAGAAAAGATGACTGCTGGACCAAACAAGCACAAGCAAAATTTGTAGAAGGAGGACAAGAACAGGAAGACTATCTGTTCATGACATAAGAAGGATGTAAAGAAGAACCTACAGGCATATGGTTTTTGGATAGTGCATGCTCAAACCACATGACTGGACAGAAAGACCTATTTCGAGAATTGGATGAGTCAGTGAAGGCTTAAGTGAAGCTAGATGATAACAAACAGTTGAAAGTACAAGGGAAAGGTATTGTGGCAATCCAAGTAAGCCCAGGTAAAGTAAAATTACTCAAAGATGTACTTTTTGCACCGAGCTTGGCTCACAATTTGCTTAGTGTTGGACAATTAATAGATTGAGGCTATACTGTGATTTTTAGCAACAATAAATGCACAGTAAAATCCAACCAAGAAGCAATTCTGGAAGTAGACATGACTGTAAACAAAATGTTTCCTCTTGTGTTTCCCAAAGAAGAAAATGTAGCCCTGATGACAGCGCATGAGGAAACAAACTTGTGGCACATGAGGTATGGTCACCTTAATTTCAATGGATTGCAATTGCTGAGTAACAAATAAATGGTGTATGGTTTACCAAGCATTAAAGACATAGATCACGTTTGTGAAAGGTGTTCTTATGGGAAGAAAACTAAAAACCGTTTCCAATAGGAAAAGCAAAAAGGGCATCATCTCACCTTGAACTAGTACATACTGATTTATTTGGTCTTATGTGAACTAAATCACTTGTAGGAAGCAAGTATTTTATGTTGTTTACAGATGACTACAGTCGTATGAGTTGGGTCTATTTTCTAGCACATAAGTCAGAAGCATTGGACAATTTTAAAAGGTTCAAGGCCATGGCAGAAAAGAAAGATGGAGAAAAGTTAAAGGTTCTTAAAACTGACAGGGGAGGAGAGTTTTGGTCCTATGATTTTACAAATTTCTACGAAAAAGAATGCATAGGCAGAGAATTAACTGCTCCATATACACCAGAGCAAAATGGTGTAGCAGAAAGGAAAAATAAAACTGTGGTAGAAATGACCAGATGCATGTTGAAGACCAAAGGCCTACCAAACTTCTTTTGGGCAGAAGTTGTAGCAATTGCAGTTTATTTACTGAATATTTCTCCTACAAAAGTTGTGTGGAATCAGACATCCTTTGAAGCATGGAGCGAACACAGACCTGGGGTAAGACACCTAAAAATATTTGGGAGTATCTGCTATGTTATGAAACCCCAGCTACAAACATAAACTGGAAGAAAAATCCTCAGAATGCATCTTTATAGGATATTGCTCCCAATCTAAAGCTTATAGGGTGTTTAATCCTATTACATCTAAAGTGATTGTAAGCAAAAATATCATTTTTGATGAGAAAAAGAATTGGTGCTGGGACAATATTGAGGAAAAATCGCAAGTAAAGATAGATATTGAAGAAGGGAAAGAGATGCCAACAGACTCTCCAGGAACTTCACAAGTCTCTTCACCAACTTCTAGCAGTACAAGCAGGACAGATTCTTCATCAGATGAGCCACCTCGGAGGTACAGATCATTAAACGAGATTTACTCATCTATGTATGCATTATTTACTGGTAAGCCATCAAATGTGGAAGAGGCATTGTCATGTGAAGAATGGAACAAGGCAATGCAGGAAGAGATTGCTGCCATAAAAAGGAACGATACTTGGGAACTTACTGAACTACCCGAAGGAAAACAAGCTATTGGATTGAAGTGGATTTACAAGATAAAACATTATGCAGATGGAAGCGTGCAAAAATATAAGGCAAGATTGGTGGCCAAAGGCTATTCTCAGCAACAAGGAATAGACTTTGAAGAAACCTTTTCACCAATGGCTCGTTTTGAAACTGTAAGCCTGATCCTAGCATTAGCAGCTCAATTTCAATGGACAGTATACCAGTTTGATGTTAAATCAGCATTCCTAAATGGAGAATTAAAAGAGGAAGTCTACGTAAGCCAGCCAAAAGGATTCAGGATTAGGGGAGAAGAACATAATGTCTACAAGTTCAAGAAAACTCTTTATGGGCTAAAGCAGGCTCCAAGAGCATGGTACAGCAAAATTGATCATTTCTTTCTTCAAAATGGATTCTAGAGAAGCCTCAATGAACCTACCCTGTATGCTAAGTAGCAAGGAGAATCAGATTTTATGGTAGTAAGTCTCTATGTTGATGACATGATATATACTGCTTCATCTTCAATCCTTATATCTGAGTTTAGAGATGCTATGATGAATGTGTTTGAGATGTTTGATTTGGGAAAATTGCATTACTTTCTCGGTCTTGAAGTTTGGCAAACATTAGAAGGCATTTTTTTGTCTCAACAAAAGTATGCTACAAATATGTTAAAAAAGTTCAGAATGCTGGAATGCAAAGTGGTGAAGACCCCTATGAACATGAGTGAAAAGTTATCCGCAGAAGATAGGATGAAAATGGATGATATAAGTTTATTTAGAAGTCTGGTGGGAAAGTTAATTTATTTAACTCACACCAGGCCAAATATAGCATTTGCAGTGAGAATGATCTCAAGATTTATGCATCAACCATCCAAACATCATTTAGGAGCTGCAAAAGGGATATTGCCTTATGTGGGTGGAACAAAAGAGTTCGATTTATGGTATAAAAGAGTGGCAGATTTCAAGCTTGTTAGGAATACAGATAGTGACTGGGCAGGATCTGTTGATGATTGAAAAAACACCACGGGATACTGTTTTTCACTTGGATCAAGAGCTATTTCGTGGACATCAAAGAAATAGCCCACAATAGCCCTATCATCAATAGAAGCTGAGTATGTAGTAGCAAACTCAGCAGCTTGTCAAGCAGTGTGGCTCTGGAAGATTCTTAAAGATCTTAATCAGGAGCAGAAGGAGGCAGCTATAATTTTCTATGACAATATTATGGACCAAATGGTAATAGAACATATTCTTTACATCAAGATTCCAATGTCATAGAAGCCAAGTAGCATCCATCATAAATGACAGCTAACAGTTGAGAATAAATTCATGTACTAAAATAAACATACCGATTTTGCCCAGTGACCCTCAGTTTTGTGGGCAAGACTCCACTCATTTGCTCACCATATAATGACAGTCTTATCATCTGACTGACTTGCTATGAAGGATCCTATTGGATCCCAAGCTACTCGTTTAACAAGACTGGAATGACCCCTAAGAACAGCAGTGAAAATTTCATTTGCCATATTCCATATATGGACAGTATTATCCAAACTTCCGTTGGCTAATGTTGAGTCATCTGGAGACCAATTGAGATCCACCTACTTCAAGTATAAACGAAAGAACCTTCCCAGTTATAAAATATTCAGGAAGAATAAACAGGAACAAGTTCATTACCATCAAGAAAATTAGGTAGAAAACCAAGCATATCAATATCTAGAACAGTTATCCATCCTACTAAAAATTGCCGAACGTAAGGATTAAGGACATTCATGCACTCTCTCAATAAAGGTATAAATTCTTCTATGTTGCAGTATAACAACAAACTTAAATAAGAAATACAGGAAAGAAATTGATGTCAAAGCATAGCATTTATATGGACTGTAACAAAAAGTGAGTAAGCCAGACCTGAACTGATCACTTTCAGTAACAATATCCTGTTTTACAAGGTCAAGTAAATGTATCATAAACGATTCCATTATCTGTAATTTCAACAACAAGCAAACACAATGAGACAGGTTAATGATTGACCTTGACAAGACGATCTAAACAGCACTCTATACATTGGCATCTGAATCTGCTGATAGCTTACACAAGGCATCAAATATCTGATTAAATAATATGATAAAATCTCCTCTGACAACTTATGAGCCAGCAAAATAAAAAGCATTGCATCAGTCAGTTCTTAAAGAGAAAAAAATGAAAGCACATGTATGTACGTATGGTTCTGGAGACCAAGAAATAACCTTTGCAATGTTATATAGAGCTTCGCAAGCAGAATAACGAACTCTACTATCCTGGTCAGAAGCAGACTTTAGTGGCAAATTGCCAAATTGTATAATGAGTTAGGGTATATCTTTATGAGTGTATGCGGCCTTGTACAAGTTCATCCTCACCTTATGTAAGTGTTATATACGACCTAATATATGCAATTGTTTCTAACTTTGGTAATTCTGACAACATTTCAAAAGAGAAAGAGAGAATGAGTAATTGGAGGAATAGAGCTAGCTGTAAAACTGACAAGAAGTGGTTTAAGGATGTTTGGTATATTTAGGATGCTGTAATCGATGATCTGTATATGGATTTGGAAAAGTTCCTTCTGATTGATTAATTGTTTCAATTGACTGGACAAGTGTTTGTGGGTGCAGTCTCCCTCCTCCCTCTTCTGTAGGAGTTCTTTCTCCAAATTGATGGACAGTAAGTGGGATAGAATGTGATTTCTGGGGCAGGATCTTCATTATTAGGTGGGAGTCTTCTGGGTCTTTAATATGATTGAAAGAGAAGTCTGCTCCAGTAGTTCCTTTTCATTCTTTTGGAACAAGAGTAATAATATGGCAGTGGCCTTTTTTCTTGTTACTTTTGTTCATTAATTTTGTTCTAGAAAAGGTCTGTTGGTTTCAGCTTATCATAAATGTTGTCTATTTTGTTTTTATTTCAAAATTTTTCTTCTCTTCCCTTTTACAAATTCATAGTTGTTGCTTCGATGACCTGCCAGCAAATCGTGCCTCCAGTGCTAAGTTCTTTGAACACCTAGTTTTTCTTTTCCTACAAGAGATAGGCTCGACTACACAGTTAATTAGATTGCTTGGCTACTATCCTGGAATCCTAGACATTAAGTGCAGACTGCAAAGTGCACCAACTAGGAGTCCTTATAAGTTGATCAAAAGAAGCCCTAATGGTACTAGGACAGGGAGAATTTTCTGTAGGAAAATTATCCGTGATGCCTATAACTAGGAGTCCTTCGCTAGGTGTGGATTTCTGTTCAAGGGACAACTACAACTAATAGCTACAGATCATAAATTTTAGCTAATGTTCACAGATATCAACATTCATGAGACAATATACTTGTCCCCTAGAAGTCCTCAAGCCATGCAGACAACTGCTACATCACAGGGCAACCAAAATAGATCACTGCCCGTATCTAGCGCCACAAGGAACGACAAGGGTGGTGTCCCTACAGTCACATTTGCGTAATGCAAACTAAACAAAAACTCAAAGTCAATTGGTAATGAAAACAAAGGAAACAGAAAAAAACTGTTGACATTTCAGAAAAAGAGACAAAACAAATGTTACTGAAATTGTACAGAAGAAGCACCGTCATGAAGGAAGAGAAGACCACAATATCCACCACAAAAGCCCAGCTCTTCCATTTGTCCCCAAAGCCAGGCAGTCCAAGCGACAAATTGCTCCATATCAACACACCCGCAAGAAACCCAAAGAATAGCAACAGGGACAGAGTAACAACTAGCATTCCTCTCACCAAATTTCTACTTTGTTTCAACAGACTCAGACCCCAGGTCGATTCCATCACCATAATGATGTAAGCCAGATTCCAATTCACGACCAAACAAACCAAGCCCAGAAGCAGGGAACACTAATAGGATCACTAGAACAGATGCCACACAAGGGGAAGAATAAGTAGCGTCGAATTCAATGAGTTGGTACAGTTTAATAGCGGAAATCGTTAAAACCCCCAGAATCACGATGAACCTGATTGTGAGAACCAGTGTTACGATTGAAGTAGCGAATAGAGGGAGGAAGGAGACGAAGGCCGACCTGATGGCGGATAAGAGCTTGACAGGTCTGCCGAAGAAGCCATGGAAGACGCTGTAGGTGATGGAGCCGACACCAAGGAAGGCGAGGATGAAGACGAAGAGAGAGTAAAGGAAAGTGAGAAGAAGGGTTTCAGAAGCAACAACGTCTGGAGATGAGAGAAGACGTTCTACAAATAAAACGCATAGCGACGACTTACTGTCACTTAAAACTAGTGACTTCTCGCCTTCGCTAGTTCTTAACATATTTAACCCATTTCTAGTAATATTAGGCTACAATGAGATGATAAAATGTTAAAAAATGGCTAAGTTTTATATGCCAATAAATCAATTCAAATGAATTTAATTTTCATTAAATAGATTTTTTATTAATTAGTTAAAAAATATTAAGAGATTTGTAATCTGAATTAATCAAATTAAAATTTATAATTATACAATTAAACAAGTAACATATAAAAGGATAAGTGATTTTGCTGAAGTAAAATAAACAATAAGTAAAATAAAGATTTTTTTAATGTTAATTATAATATATTTTTTTTTCATAAACACATAGATCCATTGATCCATATATCTGAATAAAAAAAAATCCTAAGAGTTGGAACTGATCTATATTAGTGAGAGCTGCTTGTCGCAAAATCTAGCTGACATTTAGCAATGGCAAATCGTCACTAAATTTAGCAACATCTAACCGTTACTAAATTTAGCGAGGATAAACCGTTGCTAAATTTAGTGGCGGCTAATTGTCGCTAAATTTAGCGACGGCTAGCGAGGGCAAACCGTCACTAAATTTAGTGACGACTAACCGTCGCTAATTTAGTGAAGACAAACCGTCACTAGCATTATTTATAATTTAGTGACGGCTAGCCTTCGCTAAATTAGTGAGGGCAAGACGTCACTAAACTTAGTGACGGAGTTTAGTGACGTCTAGCCGTCGCTAAATTAGTGAAAGCAAACCGTCACTAATATTATCTATAATTTAGTGATGGCCAGCATTCGCTAAATTAGCGAGGGCAGGCTGTTACTAAATTTAACAACGGTTAGTCGTCACTAAGTTAGCGAGGGTAAGCCTTCACTAACTATGACCATAAATTTGTGACGGCTAGCTTTCGCTAACTTAGTGAGGGCAAACAGTCTCCATAAGTTAGTGACAACTAGCTATCACTTTTAAAACTTTATTCGTTCATTTTTACAAAAAAAACTGAGATAATAAATTTTTTAACCATAAAATAAAATTTTATCCTAAATTATAATATTTTTTTATACACGCATGGATCGATCGATCCATACATTTTCATCGGAAAAGAAACTGAAAGCAATTGAAATTTATCATTATCAAAACAAATGAAAAGAAAATGGAATAAAAATCTCATTAAAAGCTAGTCATAGTTAGAGGTGTACATTGGGCTGGTCCTGACTCGGCCCAGCTTGGGACCGGCTCGTGTCAAGCTCGGCCCAGGCTCGGTCAAGCCCGGCACGGCATGGGCCCGGTTAAAGACCGGCTAAGTGTGGGCTGGTTATGGGCTTGGAAAAGAGGAGGGTTGGAAGTGGTCTCGGCACGGCCCAGGAAGGAGTTGGGCCCGAAACGGCACAGGACTGGCCCGGCACGGCGGCGGCGCAACGATCGCCTCCCCCTCAACGTTCCGAAAATTTCAAAAAAATGGGCAAATTACACAATTAGTCCTTCTAACGGTTGGCAGCCATTTTTTGACCTCAGAAATTACATTTTTGCCCCATCCAACAACTATTTTGTAAGGGTTTTTTAGGCAAAAAAAAAAAAAAAAAAGGCCTTCCCCTATAAATAGGAAGGCCATTTCCACCATTTCTTCACACCAATCTTAGCAATATCTCTTTCTCTACTACTATATTCTCTCATTTCCTTAAAGCACTTAATATTATTTTCTTCATTCTCAATCAATTCTCAATTACTTTCAAGGCTCATGATCTGCTCAATTTTTCGTTACACAAATGGCATCAAGAGGAAAGGGAAATGCCTCAAGCTCTTCATCCCACACCGGTTTAAGGTCATTTTTCCGTGGCCTTTCCCAACCAGCGACCCGTGGGACTCATATCCAACAAATTGACGATGACGAGCAACTCGATATGAGTCAATACGACTTGGGGCTTGGCGATCAACTTTTTGATGATGACGTTGAGAAGGTGGAGCCAACGGCAGCAGGGAATGTTGGTGGAGGAGATGGTTCTAAGCAAACCCTGACAAGCCATCAAGCCGAACTTCCGCCACAAGGTAAGACGTCGAGGCTCACCGCATGGGTTTGGGAGCATTTTGACCAACTTTTTGATAAGGATAGTCATGGAAACGATTCGAGGTTCACACATTGCAAGCAAAAGCACTCGCACAAGAAGAACGCTGGCACAAGAACACTGAGACGTCATATGGAATCAAAGCATCCAACTTTATGTCCAGATGCAGCTACGAGTACCGGCGGTCAGACACAGCTTGCAAGCAGTGCTGGCGGATCAGGTATTTTTAAATTTAATCAAAAAGATTGTAGAGAAGGCATGGTAGAATGAATCATGTTAACTGAAAAACCATTTACACAATCGGAAGATAGACACACGGAAAAATGGATTACATCATACTTAAACCCTGCTTTTAGAAGAACATTTAGGACTACTGCTAGAAGGGAGGCATTTAAAATTTATGAAGCTAGTAAATCAAACTTACAAGCATACTTCTCTGCTTTTGACCATTCTATCTCATTTACTAGTGACATGTGGACTTCACCATTAGGACAAGATTATTATTGTATAACTGCATATTGGATTGATGATAGTTGAGTCATTAAAAAATGTATCATTGCATTTAAGTGGATAGAAGTCGATCATACTGGTTGGAACATATTCAATGTAATTTCAGAAAGTTTAAAACAATTTTTTTGTCATGACAAGGTTTTTAGCATAACATTTGATAATGCATCAAACAACGATGTCGCTGCTGAGACATTGAAGGAATCACTAGAACCTGTCCGTGATGCCGCATTTTTTCATATTAGGTTTATATGTCAATTTTAAACTTAGCTGTCTAAAAAGGTCTTCAAGTTTTGAGTAATGAAATTACTCTAATTAGGTGGGCAATCCATTATTTTAAGTCAAGGACCAAAGTTTCTAAAGAGTTTAAGCAATATTGTCTGGAAAATGGCCTCGATTTTAGTTGGAAACGTTTTAAACTTGATTGCCCTACCCACTGAAACTCCACTTATGAGATGTTTATGGATGCGATGCCATTTGCTGCACACATGACATGTTTTATAAATGTCAGAGAAAAGAAAATGAATTTGAAACAAGAGATGTGGGATAAACTGTCAAAATTGACTGTTGTGCTGCTATATTTTTATGATGCCACTGTTTTTTGCTCCGATGTATACTATCCCACATCACACAAAGTTTTAATGCATATGGTCAACATTGCATGAGTTTTTAACCAATACAAAGATGACGAGTTCTTAAAAGACACAATTAAGGCCATGAAAGATAAATGGATTTTATATTTTAGTACTATACCCCCAATCTACTTACTTGCATCTGCACTAGACCCGACCGTAAGAATCACGGGTACGCAACAACTACTTGAGGGTTATTATAGTTTCTTAGAAATAGCACATATTTCTGTTCATGCTATAACTGCTTCTATTGATGAGCATTTACGAGAGTTATTTAAGATATATGTCAGTCGGCATAAGGATAAGGTTGCAAACACTACTTCATCTACCATCGGGTCTTCATCATTGTCGGGCTCATTGTCATTCAATCCGGCTGAACAACTCCTCAAACGGCCCCATGCTGCCGCATCCGGTCTTACTGAAGTGGATGCATACCTTAACCTTGTTTGGGAGAATAGTGAGACCGACATTCTAGATTGGTGGAAAGCAAGAAGCAACAAATTTCCAATACTCTCCATCATTGCCAAAGAAGTTCTAGTTGTTCCCGTCTCAACCGTTGCATCGGAGTCCGCTTTCAGCGCTGGGAAGCGTGTCATTTCAGAGAAACGTGCAAGGTTATCACCAGATGCAGTTGAAGTTTGTATATGCAACCGTGATTGGGGTCTTGTAGCTTTAAGATTACAAGACAACAAAAGTTCTGACAAAGAAAACCCCGATGAGATAGATGCTTAAATCCATTGCTTGCTCATTATTTACTTACTTTGTATTTGATCTGATTTTGCTGTTTAGCACAGATCGTACCTTTTATTTTGTATTTAATTTTATGGAACGTTTTGCTATTGAGTAATGTAAAGCCCGTTCCATGGTATGTAAGTGCCGTTTGGCTTTAAAATTAATAAAAGTTCACACCGGTGGTGGTGTTTTACTCTTAAAACAAGTAATTATACAAAATATAAAGATAAGCTTAGAATAACTATTAATCTAGTTCTTCTATTTACTCTGTTGGTCCCCAAATTTTTTTTTGTTGGTTTATGTACTATTTTCTAAGGTAAGACATTGATGAGCATAATTTGTTATATTTATCTCTAATTTTTTTTGTCATTATTTTATTTATTGTCTTGTAAAGTAAAATCTTGGTAATCATGGTTTGTTTTTTTAGCATGAAGAAATAACTTTAGTCCTTAAGGTTTTAATAATTGACTTAATAAAGGTTAAAAAAAATGGTTTAACTCAAAATCAAATATATCATAGTTTTTAAACTTTTTGGTCAATTTCTTACCTTTAATTTTTATTTTTATTAAGTTATTGGTTTAACCTTTGATTGATTGACATAAATTCAACATAATATTTTATTTTTTCATATTTTTTCATTATTGATGATTGAGATTTTTATAATGAGTTATTTACTTTAAAAGATCCATGGTTCAATAAAGTACTTTGGTCCATAATTGTTAAAATTGAAAAATCCATATTATAACTATTACTCTAGATCTTCTATTTCCTCTCTTGGTCCTCAAGCTTTTATTTTTCAGTTATTGTTTTATGTACTATTTTAAAAGGTAAAACATTAGTTACCAAAATTTTGTTCTCTTTAACATACCGACAATAATATTTTTATATTGTTTTATTTTAATATCAATTTGTAAAAATATAAAATGAAATTAAAATTAAAATTAAAGACTAAAAATTTAAAATTGAAGACTAAAAATTAAAAATTAAAACTAAAACTTAAAATAAAAATAAAAATAAAAATTTTAAAATTTAAAAATTAACGGGCCAGCTCGGATTCGGCCTAGCACGGCACGGGACCAGGTCAAGCCTGGCACGGACCCAGCACGTGTCAACCCGGGCTGTGCCCGGGCCCAAATATCTTAGGCCCAGGACCGGCCGGTCCGGCCCGCTGAACATCAATAGTCATAGTTAGTCGTCTCTAGTCTTTAGAATATTACTAAGGGCAACCCATATTTAATTTTTGAACCTCTTACTAAAATTAGCGATAGCTAACCGTTACTAAATTAGCAAAGGTAAGTCGTCGCTAAAGTTAATGACTATTAACCGTCGCTAAATTAGCGAAGGCAGGTCGTCGCTAAAGTTAGCAACTATCAACCATCGCTAAACTTTCACTGGACTTTTAGCGACTGTTTGCCATCATTAATTTGTAACTGTTTTTAGCCGTCGCTAATTAAAACATCGCTAAATGACCATTTTCTAGCAGTGCTTGTAGGAACTAAATTTTAACTCGCTTCAGTAGGCTTGGGAATGCAAATATTCCGATTTCTTGACATACTGGAAGAGGAAAAAAGTGAGGACACTTAAATTAATAAAGATGTGAAGACAAAAAATTCAAAATTTAATTCATTTAAATTTAGACCTTAACAAAATGGAGGAAATTTGCTGCAATACAACCATATTTAGTATTTGGATTAAACTAAAGAGAAAACAAAAATAACCAAAGTGAAAAGGTTAATATAGGGGTATTAAACATATTTGCATGGCTGGTAAAAAAAATAATATAGGGGTATTAAACACAATGTAAAAACTGAAAAGTATGGGAAGAATGTACTTTAATTGCTTTGCTTGTTATTATGTCAACCAAAAATTTATAGAAAAATATATTTTAGCAAAGACCATATTTTCGAAGGTTTGTAATAGGAATTATAAGGGAAATGTAAATGATTTGAGAATCATGGAAGTAATATATTTGAGCTAAAAATATAACTTAAACTAATCAAGTAACGTTGGCCAATTGTGTTAATATTATATGCTAGAGTTTTGTATGCTTTCTTAAATAGTCATGGGAAACAATTTTGATCGACAGCCAAAGGGAAAAAAAGGGCCAAATGAAGAATCAATTAGCGTAGAAAAAAATGGCCAAGATTCACTGAACAATTTTAATTGCATATATGTTAGAGTAAAATAAAAAAAAAGTAAAAGTAAGTACATTAATTTCAAAATGCATAACAATAGTGGTAATAAATCAGTTAGATTTGTTATAGAGAAAATATTAGTAATTAGATTTATTATACTTGAAATTCATATTTTTTTTGCCTAATTTATTTAGTTATATATGGTTAGTTGATTGGGCATTCAAATTAAATTGAAATATTAATAAATGTTAAAAGAATAGCTCTAGAAAAAGAATGTTGAGTGCGTGATTTTAGTTTAGGTAAAGACATAAACTCAATGGTTAAATATCAATATTTTGGATTGATGGTTTTGTGCTTAACTTACGAAATAGGACAATTTATCCATGTAACTTAAGAGATTGAAAACAATTTAGTCTGTCCATCCATGAACTTATTGATGGTTGCCGTTAACAAATGACTTTCCATCGCCATCAAAGCGGCGCCAACTGCCGCTGTTGTACATTATTTTATTGGGTAAAATCCATTCACGGTCCCTTAACTTTCACATTTGTCCTAAAGTGGTCCTTTACCTCTAAAAGTGTCTCTTAAGGTCTCTTACCTCATAACGCGCGGCCTACCCGAGTCCCTTCTATCAATTTATCCGTTATCTCAAACAGAATTTGATGATGTGGCACTTCCTAGGTCAACGTGGCATTCCATAGTGCCACGTGACATCCTGCAAATGACTATATTGAAAGAAAAATAAATTTTAGGCTAAAACTGACACAAGAACATAATTGTATAGGCTTAAAATGTAGATTGACCCAAAATCATCTTCTTCCCGAAATCATCTCTGCAAAAAGGTCAACGAATCCGACCCCTAATTTCCACCATCTTCACCTTGATGTTTACTCTGCTCCGCCCCAAGCCAGTCCCCGCATATTGGCTCCGCTTCCGTCGCAGTCACAGTTGCAAGGAAGGCGCCTCCTAACGAAGAGGAAGGCGCGGAGTTCCAATTTCAATTTGAAGGGTTTCGATCCGTCGGAGAAATCTCCTTGACTTCTCGGTTGTCCCCGGTGGGCTAGAGGTAGGGAAGGAGAGGCTAGGTGGGTATCCAGAGGTGGAAGAATGGCAACCAGCTGGAGGGAGAAATCTCCTTGATTCGCTGGCGGGTTGGAGGTGATGGATGAGAGGCGAGGTGGTTATCGAGAGATGAAGGAAGAACGATGGGCTGGAGGGAGGGCTGGCGGGAAAGTTGGCTATAGAAAGGGCCTGAGTGGGGCGGAATGGGCAGCGGATATGCCGGAGGTGGGCGGCAGCGGCGTGGCTGCTGTTAGAATAAGAGAAGATTTGGGAAAGACAAATTTTAGGGCTGAATCTCACTTCAAGTCCTTAATATTATGTGTCAGCGTAAATTTTAGACTGATATTTATTGTTCTTTCATTTTGGCCACTTATTATTATGACATAGGATGCCACATGGCAGAATAGATGCCACATAGGCTTTTTCTGTCAAAGATAACGACTTAATTGACGGAATTGACCAAAATAGGACATGATAAGGGAGATAAGGAACTTTAAGAGTCTCTTTTGAAGGTAAGGGACCACTTTAGGACGACCCTTAAAATTAGGGGACCGTATTTGAATTTTACCCTTATTTTATTTGTCAGCTGGCCTACCACTATCGAGTTATCGTCCGCCCTTTTAATTTCTTGCATTCCCTAATCGATAGGTCAGGCATATCGAGTTAAAAACTTTGGTTAGAAATTGTGATTGTGATTGTGATTGTGATTGTGATCGGAGTAGTAGCTACTAGCTGGTACTCTTGGCCAGTTATACCATGTGCTTGGTTTTTTATGGGTCGTGATCAAAAGTCCTGCCATTACTTAAGATCAATATCATCTCAATTGTTGTGCCAATATTACCGGCTGAAATCAATTGTTTTGGAACTCAACTACATTTACGTGCAATTTATTAATTAATTATACATCTTTATGTGTACAGATATATCTTTAATGTAATATCATTAACCACGTGTTTGTTTGTTTCTTTTTTTTTTCGGTACTCTGCTGGTGCTGGCTTGCATTTCATTGGACCCTTGATGTTGATGGTGATGGCGTGATGAGGTAGGCACAACTGCAATTAGCGGAGCATTGAAAAGACAACGTTTCAAACATTACCAGTGATTGAGAATGTGGTGCAAAGGAAGGCAAAATTGTTCACAGAAGGCTAAAGAAGAAGAAGAAGAAGATGACAATTAAACAAGAAAGATGAGTTTAAAGAAGAAGAAGTCGAACAGGAGGCTAAAGAAGAAGAAGAATATGAACAGATGAGACAGAGGATGCTAAAGGAGAAGAAGATGAACAAACAACAGTGGGCTAAAGAAAAGCTGCAGTCTAGGAAAATATTTGGGGTTTAGGAATATATTTATTATTAATTCACATTTTGACCCCTTGAGTTACTTTTTTTTTCATATTAGTCTATTATTTTGAAAAGTTACAATTAAGTCATTGATAGATAAAGGAAAATTGTAGCGGTTTGCAGGTGCGGCATGTTTACCCATGGGATAAAATCAAATTTCATGATGGGGTAGATGGGCGCAATTTTCACCAAATATCCGCAACTCGTCAACCAAGTATCCACGGGTTATGAATTTCATCCTACTCATTGCCATTCATATTAGGATTACATGACGACAAGCTATAGATAAAAAAAAAAAAAAGTCAAATTGTGTAAGGTTAGCTGACTTTTGCTGATTTGCTTCAGGCATGGGAAACCACAATCATAATAAATAAATAGAAAATTCTTGTCAATGAAAATACAAATGGTTGATAAAAAAAACATTATTTCTTAATTTCTTCACCAACTAATTAGTAATTAGCTAACTATATATGCAAATTTCAATACATACATACATACATACATACATACTTATCTCAATTGTGTGCCAATGATTAGTTATAGGTAAAAATTAATAGCACGATAGATAAGTACTTTAATAGATATGGATGGGATGCATGCATGTCCATCACCAAAAGAGTTCTTCATTCTACTAAGCATAGTATGTATTAATTAGATAAATGATATCTATATTATTTAGTATGGGATAAGTCGCAAAAAAAGCAAGAACATATTATGTTTATCTAGTACTTTGAAATTCAATTGATGATGCTAAAGTGCTTTCAGCCTCTACCAATGTTTATTGTTCAAAGCTTGATCAATTGTTTTGGGTTTTTTTTTATTTATAGGTAGTAATTATATTATCATGACTAAGCACTAGAGTTGCTCTTAGCTTGACATTATCTATAGATTGAAACATTGTGATTGAATCCAATACGTATCTACTTTATTCTTGGTGTTCTTTAAAACAAATAACTGTACCAACATATATATGGTTTTAGATGAGTTCTAATTTCATATAAACTTACATTTTTCTTGCAAAGTATGAATTAAAGAAAAGAATTTTTACAATTATTGTAATAGGTTCCTATTGGCTGAGTAAAGGACATGATCTTTAATACTGCAGTATATCACAGTATACAAACTGGTAAGCAGTCCGGTACAAATGTTTTTGCATTTTGTCATTTTTCACATGAATTACTATGATATATCATGATATTTCGGGTATTTTACATACGGGTCAACTTTTATGCACATTTTGTTAGAATACTGTGGTACATCACAAAATACTATGAGGTTCGTTCTGGTTTCCTATTTCTCGCAGGGCATGTGTAACATATTTTTTTTGTCATTTTATATCAAAATATCATATATAAATATGTAAAACATTAAAATATAATTCATACATATATTTTAACATAAATATTTACTTTTAGGTTTTGGTTACTTTTTATTTTGCTATTATAACATGAAATTTTGTCATAGAGATGTGACAGCCACAAAAGAGAAATATAATTTGAGCCACCAAGGAATTTACTGTGGTATTAGAAAATATATTGTTATTATTAGAGTATTGTTCATTTTTGCTCATGTATCAATAAATTAGTGTTTTTTTGTTGAGATGAAAAATTATAATGAGAAAATTTAGAATATATTAAAAGGTGCAAAAATTTTATTTAATTTATTTATCTTAAAATAATATTTTAAAATTTTTTGTGAAAACATTAATAGTATGTGATACGGTATATCATGTGATATATATTGAAATTAATGGGTGTATTATACCTAACGGTAATAGTATTTAATACCTTGCTAATGGACTATTTGGCCTTTACTTCTTAATTCATTGTACTATGGTTCTTGCATTTTTATTGTTAGCATCGGCTATTTGTATTCTTGTAATATTTTTTTGGACACTAGCTCTAGCTTTAATTGCAAAAGTTTTATAACTATTTAAATATAATAATTTTGGTATGATTTTTTTAAAAAAATTATTTTCTTATTTAGTCACCTGAAATTATCTAATTAGGTTTGATATAATTTTTTAGATTTAATTTGTCCTACTATTTTCTTCCTAAAAAATGCTGGAAGATAAAAATGTTGATATGACTAATTAGCATTAGAGTTGTTCTTAGCTTGACATTATACACATATTGAAACATAATGATTGAAGCCAATGAGTATTTATTTTTTTCCTTGGTGTTATTTCATAAATATAGTTGTACCAACAAATATATGGTTTTAAAAAAACTTCCCACATTTCATTTTTTTTGGCTTGCATACTTTTACCCACTCATCAGTCATTTTCTATAAAAAAAAATATACAACAATATATATGGTTACTCTAAGTAAAAAAAAAACTATCCATTTATATCTAAATCAATTGCTTTAGAAAATTGCATATGTCCGTATGCAAAAAAAAAAAAAGTATGAGAAAATCACACTCATGCTCTCAACAACAAAATTTTGTTATAAGATAGTCACATCCAAAAGTTGAGATGTATGAATGAAAGAGCATATAGAAAGTGGTTTTGGTGTATAAAATTCAATGTTATTGACAATAACAACATGGACAGAAATTAAGAGGAAGAAACTATTGATAACTTTCATTTAATGGAGTTTTTAGGCATTCGTTAGATATTTGTTTTATATTCAATATTCATGATAATTGTATGCTTTGAAATTAAACTTAGAAGAAAGTAGTTATAATCATTCTAATTTGAATTATAATATTTTATTATTACTAGAGAAATTCATAAATTTAATAATAATATATATATATATATATATATATATATATATATATTGTACAATCGATGTTAGAAAAATTTTTTTAATTCATAAATTTATTAATATAGTTTGACATAATGAAAAAATTTGTTGGTGATACTCAAAAAGATTTTGAAAGAATTTAATACTTTTAAAATCATTGGTTTTATTGTAATATTTTTCATAATAATATTTTTATAAAATTTAAATATATATACTTTTCTAACTTAAATATAACTTGAAATCTTGCTGCAATGCCAAGTACATAAACTAGTTTTAATTAATCTCCAATACCTAAATTACTTTTTTTCTTTTTTCTTGATAGACCATTACTTGAAACCTAGTTTGGAGGCTTTACTAAAGTAAGTCACGTAAAGCTATATGTCAAAATTAATTTTTTATGAAGGATTTTTATTTGAGTTATAGTAGTCAAACATGGTTCATGTCTAACCTGTGTATCTAGGCGTGTTTTATATATGGCCATGTTTTTACCCATGTTTATTCGAACTTTAAAATTTCAAAGTTTAAACACATGCCTATACATGTCCATATTTTAAAACATGTTCATGTTACATGGTCAAATACACCCCATGTCATTACAAGTGTTTTATCTCTGTTTTGAAAAATTTTTGGGCTCCAAAGCAAATACATGGTCATTTATACAAACTGTGTTATGGGGCGTGTTAAGTGTACACGGTCAATTACATGACCGTGTGTTGACACATGTTGATTTTCTTTGTTTAAAACAAAATTAGGGTTCATGGTGTTTACACGACACTTGACATGCTTGTGTTAAACGCATGTTGAAGAAGTTTTGGATAACATAGGCATTTACATGTCCGTGTTTCGCCTCTATTTAAGTTCGATCATGATTTTCCTGCCCACTTCACATGAAATTCATAAATTTAATATATATATATATATATATTGTATAACCGATGTCTGAAGAATTTTTTAATTAATAAATTTAATCATTAATAAAGTTTGACATAATGAACAAATTTGTTGGTGATACTCAATAAGATTTTGAAAGAATTTAATACTTTTAAAATCATTAATTTTATTGTAATATTTTTCATAATAATATTTTTATAACATTTAAATGCATATACTTTTCTAACTTTAATATAACTTGAAATCCTACTACAACACTGGGTATATGAGCTACTTTTTATTAATCTCCACTCCCTGAATTATTTTTTCCCCTTTGACCATGACCTGAAACCTAGTTTGGAGGCTTCACTAAAGTATGTCGCGAAAAGCTATATGTCATAATAGTGAGGGCAAAAATTATATTCTATTTGTCACTTCCACCGCCACACCCGTGCCTCCACTAAGAACCAGGAATATGGTTGATGCTGGTTGTCCTTATCATTTCACATCGAACCTCAAAAGTTGGTATTGGAAGAATTTCAAATGTGATCGCAACATTAAAAAAAAAAATGCTTCTGGTAGATACCTGAAGGTAATGTGTAATATATATTGCATCATGACATAATCAGATAAACGAGATCATCCATCATTACTTTCTTCCATTTTTTTTTTAATTAGATCCAAATCTAAGAACTCGGGCCAGACACCTGTAGCGTACGTAGTATTGGCCATCCATATTTTGTATGGTAATTAGCAACTAATTTTATAATCTGTCAAACGAACTAGATTGTTTGATAAAATAATCGATTATTGCTGAGGGTAGATACACAGAATATGTGAGATGTGTATTATTTTCCACACGCATTAAAGGATCTTTCCTTTTTTTTTATTTTTTATAACAATGCATCTTTTTATTTTGACATTTTTTACTGAAAATGTAATAAAAAAATCTTTATACTTTGTTACAAAAATATTTTAGGTGTACTTTTTTGCGCTTGGTATTATTTAAAAAGTATACAATTTAGCTAAATAGTTTGTATATTTAAACTTAAACAACTTTAGTTTATTATTAATAATCTCAAGAAAAATGGGACTAAATGTCATAAATATAGTCGTTTCGATATTTAATGTTTAAATTAATAAAAAAGGTAAAATAATTCAAGGAAAGGAAAATGCACTTGAGAGTGACCCATTCCTAAACTTTTTTAGGGAAAGGGCATTTTTTTGTTCTTTTTTTTTTTTTTTAATTTGCAAAGTTAGTCCTAAGATTTCTCAATTTGTCAAAAAAGTTCTAAAATGTTCAAGCGGTTAACCCTATTAGTCCTAAAACTCTAGATTTTGGCATCTCACATACAAAAAGCACACATGGATGTAAATGGTATTTTTTTTCTAAACATGTCAGCAAAAAAAGGAGTAACAGGATTGACAGCTTAAACATTTTAGGACTTATTCCGCAAGTCAAAGAATTTTAGGACTAACTTGGTAAAACTCAACAAATTTGAATCTTATTGATGACAAGGAAAAACAATCCTCAATGATTGGTTTTTAAGGGGAGGGAATAAGGATTACGGATCCAATCTTATGAGATGATCAGAATGTAATGAATCAAGATGGGTTCTCTCTATACTAGCAATCAATATAATGTGTTGTTGTTTTATCATCCAATGCCTCAAGTGCTGCCATCTTTGTCTATGGCATATCAGGTTGCTCCATGGATCACATTTTGCCCAACATTGGTCCCAACATCACATGTCCATGAGGAAGAAAGGAATTTTTTACTGGAGTGCTAACGATCTTCTTGGTGCAGCACCTAGCACTGCCAATTTCACCTTAAACACCATTCATTTCTTCAAATTAACTTTAGGGTTGTTGAACAAATTCAAAACCAGATTCCTTTAAAGGCTTGATTTAATCAATTTTAACATAAGTTGGTTAATGAAACCATGAGGTTATTATTCTCTAGTGAGTAATCTACAAAAACCACCAATTTTTAGGAGACTTTCATAAACAATGGAGGCTGGAAAGCTATGCAAAAGTAGTAAACTGGTGGAGGCACGTGATGACGGTGGTTGGATTGTCAAATGGAAACTTTCAAGGTATTTGGGGCTGAGAATGAGTTTCTATAGGGTTACAATTGGGGTTTTTTTTTCTTTCTTTCAGGAAGATTATTTAATTCTTTTGAAATAAACCCCTATTAACACTAACCGGATTAACAATTAATTGAATAAGTAAGGTTAACTAAGAAATAGTCATACTAATTTTTTATTTACTTAACCATTTTTTTAGGAGAGATTTAATTAACCGTTTTAAGTTATCTTTAAGACCTACAAGTCATATATATTAATTTTATAATTCCTAAAAAAGATTACAAAAAGATTATCATGTTTTTATGATTTGATTTGTAGCTCTTGAATATTCCTCATTACAAGTGTGAAATGAAAAAAAAAAATTTGTATCGGAAATAGGAATTTCAGTTTGGTAAAACTAAAAGTTAAGATCCTAGTTTGAAAATGGCGTTTTCCCATAAAACAGATGTAAAGGATGAGGATAAAAAGAGCTATTTATCCAAAATTTTGGGACTGATTCCATCACATTTAGCATTTTTTTTGTCCGAATTCTAGAAGGAAAATTCTTTGGTTGAATACTTCTATTGGAGATGTAACAATTCCAAGGGATTTGAAAATGGAATTTTTGGTGTCCAAGTTCCAATTTAAAATAGGTGAGTTTGTATAATTCCTGTTCGAATGCAAGAAAAACCACCAAATATTTTCCCGGCCTAATCAGCCCTGAACTGTGCCAACTCATACTTTTTACCCCTAAACTTTGAATTGGATTCACTCACTCCTCAAACTCTGAAAATTAGTACCTTTTACTTCCCCGGTCCACTTCAATGACTTTGTAGGTTATATGAGGACAAAAAAAAAATAAAATGAAAGTTAAAAGGGTAGCTAATTATTTGACTCGAACTTTTACATTATCTTGATTATCTACTTCAATATTCTTGATTCGAGTAATTCATAGAACTACCAATCTTATATAATTTAACGATTCAACTAACATTCTGTATTGAAATATGATTATTTTAATTCTAGTACTTAACTGGTTCACAGAACTAGAGGTTTATATGAGGAAAATGATTAGCTCGTCCTTCATCTTTTGTTTTATCTTCTTTTCAATTATCATATAACCTAAATAGCCATTTACATGAGCTAAAAATGAATGAATATGAATCAAAGTTTAAGAGTAAAAGGTTTTAGTTGACAAAATTCAGGGGTGAAAGGGGCTTTAGGCTATATTTTCTCCTTGCATTGCCATAGCCCGAGCCAGCATCACCATCACAATCAACTTTGCTCCATAGACCCCAATCAGCCATTGTCCTCTTCATCTCAACCTCTATCTTGTTTTATCACGAAACTATAGCCCTTGACACCCGTGCAGGTCTTCTCAATTTCTGCCTAGCCTCTTTTGAAGCACACGTGATTAAATGACAAAAAATGAGCAAAAAAAATGACAAAAAATGATTAAAATAGACAGTAGTTGCCCCCACGCAGGATCGAACTACGGACCTTCAGTTTACAAGACTGACGCTCTACCACTGAGCTATAGGGGCTGCCAGCTGTGGCTTGCAGTAAATATTTTAAAAGTAGTTACATGTCAATGGCCTTTCGACGCTCACACGGCGAAAGAAGTTGGATTGGAGGTAAATGTTTTCTCCTGAATAATGGACAGTTCACGCCGTGAGGAGGAGTTAGCGCACATCTCAACAGGACCAGACCAATTTTCTTGAAAATACGACACTTTGAAAAGAAAGAAGTTTCCTCTCGCATATACTGATCTTCACTTTTTGAGTGCCATATGTAAAAAATTATTGACATTTGTTGTTTTTGAGTATTTATATTTGGTTTAGTTTACGGCAACACGAATTCCATTGGTCTCAGACTCTCAAGTTCATTATCACAATTTTCAATTTAAGACGTCTCAAAATATCGTTCGTGAAACAAATATTCTAAAAAAAAATATCATTGATTAAAGTGATATAAATAAAATATTTTTGTACAAATACTTTAAAATCAAAATAATATGCTTCGATGTGAATTAACAAAAAAAAAAACAAAAAACAAAAAACAAGTGTATATCAATGAAAAAGTGTCATAAAGCAGTACAGTTTTTCTTTTACCTAATAAGGGCCTTCAAGATGACATCTATTGTTACATTCATGGTTTGTCATGAATTCAATGAATACGCAATCCTCAAATATTTCCACATTTGATTCGAGATAGGAATAGAATTCTTCCATCAAGAATTTCAAATATTTGTAGATATATGATGAGCTTTATCTAGATTAATTTTCCAAAGGGAAGGGATAAATATTATGATTTTTTTCTTTGGCAAAATAAATATTATGATTTCTAATTTGTAGGAGCTTATTGTCTATTTTTTTTTTATGGAAAGGTCATTCATTCAACTAATCAGAATCAAGGGCCGAGAACAACCACTCTGAAGGAGGGGTTTCCCAGGTAAATCTACGTAACTTCTCAATACCTCTTTCTACAAGGGCATAAGCTGCACCATTTCCTAACTACTGCACAAAAGAAAACACACAAGAGTCAAAGAAACTAGTAAGAACCCGAGCTTCACATACTACGGTGCCAAAATAAAATAACAAGAGGGAACAGCCCTTCTAAAGATTCAAAACTAAATTTAATGAGTCCAACTCTACAATAATATTATTAAAACTAAATCTTCGAGCCTTCTTAAGGCCACCAAGAACCGTTAGAGCTTCCAGGTATGTAGCGTTGGTGCCATGGAAAGATAACCCGTAAGAGATAGCAAAACAAACCTTACCTTCGCTATATCTTCCTATAAGGCTAATGGTGCCCATCTTCTTGGTTGAATTCAATGTATCATCCATGTTCACTTTTACTGTGCCCAGCATGGAAGGACATTGAGCCGTTGCACCTGAAGCCAATGACGATGACACAGGTCTAAAGGACTTAGTGTGAAATAGCCACCTTTCCATCTAGCTTTTTATTGTTATCGCAACCTTCTGGGATGTTTGTGATGCCACTCATGAACTACCATATTCTTGTTAAACCATATAAACCAGACATATGGCGCCATTTTGATAGTTGGGAGGTCATCCTTCCTAAAAAAATGATCTAACAGCATCCCATATGTGATCATCTTCACATGACAACTAAAGCCCTAACTCCTCCATGACTCTAACTGAGAATGGACAGGAAAGTGGGCAATTATCTATTACATCCATTCATCTCCTCCTTAAGTTATCCCTCATCAATAATGCATCCATACAAAGTCTCCAGAAGAACAAATGGATCCATGAAGGTAGGGACAAACTCCACATCCATGCTCAAAAATCTGACAAAACAAACGGGTCCTGTTTATACATAAGTGCAAAAGCGAGATAATAATGCGGACTTTACTGTGAATTTCCAATTCTTATTCATTCCCCACATAAGCACATCTTCTTTGAATTTAGGGAATAATGGAATGGACTTTATTGCCACAGCATCAACTAGATGAAATAATGCATCGATCAATTCATAGTTCCACGACCAAGCATTGTGATCTATAAGTTTTCTTACTCTCTAAGTCTCCATTCTCAGGACCATGCAAGTGAAAGGTTTAAGGGAGCCATACGGGAGCCAATTATCATGCCATATCGAAATGCTCGAACCTCCTCCAATGTGCCAGAAAACACCATCGTGCACCACCTCTCTCCCCACAAGAAGACCTTTATATATGATCGAATGAGTATTATGTTTTTCAACCTAAAGGAAATCAGTGAAGGGAAAATACCTTCCCCTAATCACCTTTTCCACAACACTATCCAACTTACATGCAATTCACAATGCTTGCTTTGCGAACATCACCCTATTAAAGCTCTCCACATATCAAAAACCTAAATCATTGGCTTTTTTTGCCATACAAAGCTTGTCTTACGCGCACCAGGCAATCTTTTTTTCCTCAACGTCTGAAGACCAAAAAAATCTCATGGCTAAAGCATGAATTTTATTGCAAACCTCTACCAGGATAAGTATGTAACTCAATAGGTGGATCAGCATTGCTTGAACTACTACCTTAATAAAGATGCTCTAGCCTACTTAGGAAAGTAACGATGCTTTCCACCGTGAGAGCTTATTTTTTATACATTCAACAAAGTACTCAAACTGAGTTATTTTTTTCCTCCCAAGCAACCATGGAAAACTCAGGTATTTATCTGCTTTCAAGCATGACAGAGTCCCCAGTAAGCCAAGAAGTCGTGCCTCAATCCCCTCTTACAACTCGGGCTAAAGAAGACCGATGACTTATGCGTATTCACGACTTAATCCGAGGCATTTTCATATAGCTGTAATAAAGCCAATAGATGTCTTACACTACCATTTGTAGCCTTTAGAAATAGTATACTATCTTTCGCAAATAATAAATGGGATATAATAGGGCTCTAATGACTTATAGCAACACCATTAATCAAGTTCCGCAACTCGGCATGGTGTAACGAAGCTGACAACCCTTCATTGCAAAAAAGAAAACGGAAAGGCAACAATTGGTCACCTTGACGAAGACCACTTGATGACTTGAATATTCTCATAGGTTGGTCATTTACTAGAATTGAAAAGGTCGAGGACTCTATACAGTTTAGCACAAAATCCACCCAACTATTAGCAAACCTCATCTTGAGCATTATCTCTCACAAGAAGCTCCATTCCACTCAATCATATGCTTTAGACATGTCCAACTTCAGCGCCATTAAACATTCACTCTAACCGCATCTGGTATTAACATAATGACAAGTTTTCAATGCCACCAATGCATTATCAGTAAATAATCTCCCAAGCACAAAGGCACTTTGATTTTCATAAATAATACTCCCTCCGCCCCATTTTTTTTGCTCCATTTAGGATTGGGTCAAAGATTGAGAAATGATGAAAATATGTACATTTTTCCAATTTTGTCCCCAGTTTTCCCCTCAATTCACATAGTAGCCATCGTCATCCCCACCAGCCACCATCACAAATGTTGTCTCCTCCACGCCATCCTCATCGCACGCCATCCACACCATCCACCCCAAATCTCAAACTCAATTTCGATGAAGTCAAACCTCGCCTTCTGATTTCACCATCTAGTCACATCCTTCACGTCCGATCCCTCAACCTGTCACCCGCCATCGATCGCCCTGGCCTCCGAGCCCTGATCTTCTCAAACCGTCTCCGTCCTACCCCTCAGCGCCTCGACCTCCATGCCCAGATCTTCTCGCCTCATTGCCCGCTGCACCAACCTCATCACCCGGATCTCACTCACCTCGATCTTCCCACCTCGTCGCCCCACCGCCCTGACCTCTTTACCCCATTGCTCGCCACCCGACCTCCTCGTTCGGTCACTCGTTGCCCCGATTGCCCGTATCAACCACACTGGAGGTGGCTGGCAAGGGGATTGGAAAAGTAGAACAAAAACAAAATAGTAACAGTAGTAGATTGAAGGGGTATAATTGTAAGCTTGTCTAATAAATCTTACTAAAAATGAAAATTGTGCAAAAAATTTGAGACAGCCCAAAATGGCAAATGGAACAGAAAACCTGGGATGGAGGGAGTATTAGACAGTAGTGGTTTCATTCTATTTGAAATCACTTTGAAGACCACTTTATATGATACATTATATGCCGAAAATCAGACACCTCATTTGGGTTGTTGATTTTTGCGATCAGAACAACATAAGTGTGGTTCAACTCCTCTGAAAGGTCGCCACCATTCAGAATACCCAAAACAAATTTGGTTACCTCGTTGCTTAATGCATGCCAGTATATAGGAGTCCATCAGAGCCAGAGGACTTCATTCGGTGCATATAAAATAAGGCAAGCCTCATTTCCTCGGCAGCAAACAACAAGCAAGCTCCTCATTCATTTGGTCTCTGACCACTCTTGGAACCAGAGGAAGGACCTCATCAGCACTATATGGCATTGATGAAGCAAAAAGGTCCTCAAAGTAGCTCGTTATCTCTTCTTGTATTAGATTCAGGTCCTCACTTTCATCCCACCTTCCCTCCATAAACTATGAATAAAGTTTCAATGTTTTTCCCTGATGCCACTTGGTGAAAAAAATGAGTGTTGTGATCCCCTTCCTTCATTTGGCACGCTGGCTCCAACACTTTTCTTCCATTTCATAAAGTTCAACCAGCTTGGCCTCCAACTAACCCCTGGCCTTAACTGAGGCTTCAAATACTTGCCTCCTTGCTACCGTCTACAATTGCTTTTCTGCCATTTTAATATGCATCCTGAAAGATTTCTCATCTTGCTTTTATGCCTCTAGTCCCCTGCAGCACTCCTGCAATGAACCAAAAAGAGAAATGTCATTGGACCCTAAGAAAGAAACTTTAATAATGTCTTCATAATCTGAATCCATAGTCTAAGCTAATTCAAAATGCCATAATCGTTGATGAAAGAAGTCCGATTTACCAACAAGATGAACCTGAAGCCCATTATGATCCGAGCAAGCAAATGGAAAGTGCTTGATGTATAATTTTGAAAGCAAGCTTTTCAATTCCAAGTTCCCCAAACCTTTATCCAACCGCTCATGCAACCCTCCCCCCCCCCCCTTTTCAAGCACCCCCCCCCCCCTTTTCAAGCACATGTGTCTCCACGTGAATGCCACATAGTGAAACCCCAGGTCGAGCAAATTTGCATCTACCACCGCCTTCCTGAAAGCATCCATCTAACCAAGGGAGCTCACCTTTCCACCTTCTTTCTCTAATGACCATAATATCCTATTAAAATCACAAATCACTAACCATGGTAGAAACTGTTAAGTAGCCAAATTGCACAAGAATGACCATGACAGATGCCATAAATCCCTCTTAGATCAATCATAAAACCCAATAATTCGCCACTCTAGATTCATTGCCTTCATCCTAACATCTATATGGTATTGGAAAAAAGAAAGCAGTTCAACAGCCCACCTAGCCCTCCACAACAAGGCCAAGCCTCTTTTGCTACCTTCACATACTATTATGAATCCAAACTGAAACCCCAAAGACCTTCTAGTATTCTCTATCTCCATTGTAGTTTTCCTGGTTTCCAGAAGGAAAACCACATTGGGGGACCTTTTTTAGATTGCCCTACAAAGGGCATGAACTATCCGGGTAGATCCTAGGCCGTGATAGTTCAAGCTCAATGACTCATTTATACTAGCAGGTTGAGTTAGCGCTCAACCCCACCTCAAACAACATATCAATGGTCTTCTTTGCCTTCAAGGTTCGAGTTCCCTGCTCCCCTTCATTCGCCACATTTCTTTTCGAATGTGTCCCTTGGGCATTTCGGGTAACATTGATCTCCCCCTGTCCAGTATTTGCCCTGTTGGAATGTTCCCCCAATCTGGCAGCCCTCTTCATCGAACGAACCCTGGTCACCGACCTTACCTTTGTTGCTCCTGGAGTCACCTTATCTACAAGACCCATCGCAAATGTTTCTGAAACTGGAAAGAAGATCTTCTCAATGCCCCCAAGCTCCTCAATGTGCAACATTGCACTTACCCCTCTAGGTTCATTTCTTTAAATGTGCACTACTGGAATTGAACCTCCTGCTTCTTCCCTTATCGACTCCCAAACCTGAGCTTTCCCTAGCAAATCAGGTTCTAATTTATAATAATCAAGGTTTGATCCTTCTTTTCAAAAACGAGACGACATGTAGCGGCCTCCTCCACCGCAAGGCTCATGCTCGTGAAGCATGACCTTACGTCCTCCATCGCGAAACGAATACCAGCTGAGTATGGCACCCACCACCACACAACCAAGAAGATCCAATCGCAAGCAACAACCACGACCCGGGCTCAGCCGTTCAAACGGAAGAAAGCAACCAAATTCCTTGACCAAAAGAGTCATCAAGGAAAACTTCTATTTAATGAAATTAATTTTTCAATTCCAAAAGGCCATAAGCATAAAATATTGAGAGCTGCATTCAATTATCCAATACAAAACAAACAACTGACACATGCCAAACTATCTTCTTTTTCTTTTTGTTTTTCCCTTTGTGTTACAAAACAAAATTAAGCAAAAAAGAAACAGGAAAAGAACCCGGAAATATCGTCAGCAATTGTTGTAAGTAGGCGCATTATAATCGTAAAACAACTTTAAGCACATGAGAATATGTTTTGATTTCAAAACGTAATTAATTTTCTATTGAAAAACGAAAATTAAAACAAAATAGCAGACTTCCCCAAAAACTATGAGGGCATATGATTGTGTTTAAAAAAAAAAACTCAATGCTCTGTTTGTTTCGGTGTAATTGGTTTTATGATGTAAAACACTACGGTGTAAAAAATTTTTACGTGGAAAATTAAATTTTGTTTGTTTGAAGGTGTGAAATGCTGGGGAGCTATTATTCTGAATCCTTAAATTGTTGTTAAAATAAAAGAAACTTACATATTAATTCTAATTAAGTCAATTTGGATGCATTGGCTTCTTCCGGCAATCTGCTCTTTTCCACCAAGTAATAAAAGAAGCATAAGTTGATGGGAGCTATAATTATTATGGGTAAAACTAATAAAGGTTTCAGTAGATCTCACCAAAAATATGTTCGAAAAAAACTCGAATGATTTCAAATAGTTTTATCTATTTTCTTATAAAGATATTAAAAATATGTAATTGCTTTTTTTTAATTTCATTCACTAGACGTAATTATTAATTTTATTTATAAATAAAATATATTTACTTATATACTCAATATTTATAATTAAATACTAATTAACATGGGAAATTAAAAATTTCAAGAAAAAGACAGACAATGGAAATGAAAAAATAGAAGAAACCAAAGAACATTGATTGACAATAGAGACGAAGAAAGAAAAAACACTGAGACGTGGTGAAGACAAGGCAATTAAAACTTTCACTACTGAAAAAACTCTTTTTCCGTTAGAAATTAATTCCAACGTTCTAGATAGTTGGAAAATGTGAAAAAAAGTTGACCCTTAAAAAAAATCTCCAACGGCCTAGACATTGGAAATGATGAAAAATTTCCAATGGAAATATTTTTTTTTCCAATTGCTTAGGCCGTTGAAAAATATTTATAATTATGATATTATATATATATATATATAATTATGATATATATGATACTTATGATACATTTTTACATATAATATATTATATTATGATAAATACATATTATGACATATATTTAAATTTTACGTTACCAACGGCCTAGGCAGTTGGAAAAATAAAAATATTTTTGTATATATAATATCATAATTATAAATATGTATGTGATAATATGTATTTATCATAATATAATATATTATATGTTAGAATGTATCATAATATCATAATTATTTTGAAATATTTTCCATAAAAACAACAACAATAATATATATATAATTTTCCCTAACCAAAAAAAAAATGGTCTATTGCGCCAAAAAAACCCAAAGCCAACCCTAACTGGCCGTAACTATAAATACTATCACTTACTCTGCTAACCCCTCCTGTCATGCCTCTTTTTCACTGCCGCTTTGTCTCTTCTTCTTCCGAGCGCCTCTTCGTCTCTTCTTCAGCCTCTTTGTCTCTGGTCCTTTCTCTCGCCTCTCTATGTTCTCTTTCCCTCCTTTCATCTCTGTTCTCTCTTCGTCGCTCTCTCTCTCTTTCCCTCTGCTCTCTCTTTTCTCTCTTCATATGCTCCATCTTTCTTCTCTCTTCGTCTCCTTCTCTCCCTCTGTTCTCTTTTTTCTCTCTTCGTCTGCTCTCCTCTCTGCTGTCCGTCGCGCTCTTTGCCCTCCGTCGTTCTCTCTATCCGCAGCACTTTGTCTCCCTTCTCTTGCCTCCGTCGCACCAGATGCGCTCGCCGACCATCGTTCTCTATCGCACCAGATCCAGTCGTCCATCGCTCTCTCCGTAGCACCAGATGATCTTGCGAATCGTCCTTTCTCCATCGCAACAAATCTACTCACCTACTGTCTGCTTTCCGGCGCACTAGAGCTGCTCGCCGACCGTTCACACTCCATCGCACCAAATCCGCCCTCACTGCCACTATTCTTAGCCGTCCACCGTTCCTCACTGGCGACCATTTTGCGGATCTGGTTTTATTTTTTGTATTTTTGTAATTTTGTAGATCTGAAGTTTTAAATTCTTGTATTTTTGTATTTTTGTAATTTTGTAGATTTGAAGTTTTAAATTCTTGTAATTCTTGTAATTATGTTATTTATCTATTTTTCTATTTTTGTAAGTTTTCTGCTTATTCATATTTTTTGCTTTTGATTTTTGTTTTGTAAATTTAAGATATAATTTCTTTGTCATATTATAAAATCTACAATATTATTAAGTAATACATACATAATATATATTTAATATATTTTTTATTTTCCTACTAAAATATAAAAAAAATCTATAATATTTTTAAGAAAAGCATTAGAATAAACATCATAGGAATAAAAAATACTAAAAAAATAATTTCCAACAGCTTAAGTAGTTGAAAAAATTGCTAAATTTTTAACTGTCTTGCAGTTGGAACGTGAAAAAAAAAATTAATTACAGTCGTTGGAAATTTCCAACGACTGACAGTTGGAATTTCCAACAGCTTTCACCTGGGCTGTTGGAAGCTGAACTTCCAACGCATCGATTACCAACTACCTTATTTCCAACAGTCTCGCATTGGAAACTTCAAAATTTCCAACGGCAAGCCGTTGGAAATGGCAATTGGAAAAAACCTTCCTTAATAGTGTTTCAAATTTTAAATTTGTACTAACCACATGGAAGAAAGTTGGTGAAAAGTGTTTTCTGACAAATTTTGGATAAAAACATTCCACTTCCAATTATGGAGTGAAAAAAATTTTATATTTGGATATATTTTAGGTACGTAATAGACACGTAAAACATTTTACGAGACCTATTCTACAATGAAACAGAGTAAATACCCAAAGTAATATAAAATGTAAATCTCATGTGGTACGGTAAGAAAGTATTAAAGCAAAATTTTCCACTGGCCCGTCACAAGAAATGGTGAATATCATTATCATTAGCTAACAGACTATTGGCAAATACTAAATGCTCATGTACCACCTAATATTTTAAGAAAGAAGATAAAGAATAAAAGAATATAATGCCAAATGGCCCAACTATCTCCTAGCATTTCATTTTCAGCCGGAAATAAAACTTCGATACTTACAGAAAAAAAAAAGCGCAAATGAATAGCGGCAGATTGGTCATCCATGCATGGAAGAACAGGCAGACTAGAAAGAGGCAATACAGAGCCTGCTTATGTCTCGAAGTGAATGAATGTTTGATACATTAAGTGCGAGTTAATTTACACAACATCCAACCCAAAGAAAAGCAAAGGGCACGAGCACCTTCCACAGGCTACCAGTTTCTTCAAGCTCTAAGTTTTCAAGAGCTGAATATCATGTACAACAAGGATATTTTCTGGCATTAACAGCCTAAGGATCCGGTTTTCCAGCAATTGTGTCATCGTCTGAAGCGGGTTCATCTTCACTTAGCTCCTCTTCATCGCTGGAACTCTCCTCCGCTGCAGCTCCAACATCTTCTGGCTTGGCATATTTCTCACAGTACTCTGGAACAACGGTAACCACATAAGCAACAATCATAGAAGCTCCATTTGGGGAGAGACATTAACAGAAACCAGGAATCAAGTCATATTTTGATAGAAGAGAAACACAATACTTGTGAGTCATTTAGAAAAACAATTATAAGCTATGTCAGCATTAGCCAATTAAGCACCAGAATAAACGACAAGCCATTCTCCAGCTGGCAAATGATAAACAAGGGAAGAAATGCCCAAAAACACTTCTGGTCCTGCTCGAAGACCCATGTCAAAACTAGCCAAACATATCATGCTATCCATGACGGACAATCATAAATGGAATGTTATAAAAACAAGGAATAAGTAAAACTTTGCAACATCACAAATAAAACTATAAATTAAAATCTATCAATAACCAACGCTTGGCTTAAGGGTTAAAACTCAAGTTCTTACAACATGGTCTGAGATTCAAATCCCTACTGTCCTTGACCTTCTCCAATGTATGAAGCAGATCTATTGGCAACTTCTCCACCATTTAAAGTTGCATTAATATATCGCCAACATCCCAGCTTTTTTTCATTTGGTTATAACATAACTTTTCAAGCTGAAAATCTGTCAATAACCAACGCCTGGCTTAAGGGTTAAAACTTAAGATTGTTACAACATGGTCTGAGAATCAAATCCCTACTCTCCTTGACCTGCTCCCATGTTTGAAGCAGATCTATTGGCAACTTCCCCACTATTTAAATTTGCATTAATATATAGCCATCATCCCAGCTTTTTTTCATTTGGTAATAACATAACTTTTCAAGCTGCAAGTTCTTTGTTCTTTTTTTGGATCTACATAAAGAAAAGCTGCAAGTTTTTGATTCTCCACAGTACCATACATCTCTGACACAAGTTTTCCATAACTCCAACAACAGAAATAAAACTAAACAACGATCTTAAGCCATTGTCCATTCATTAGATAGTTGGTCAATGCAAATGGTCTACTTCTAGCTTTCAGTTGAGCTTATGAAGCCTTTAGTGGAAGATAACGTGCATAAACATACTCACAGCAGTGTATATCAGCACGATTCATGAAGCATATTCTGGGATAAACTAAAAAAACCACTAGAATCATCTTCAACCAGCATAGAATATCCACCTGGGAACATATTGATATGCTTGGAAAGGCAAGCTAAAGAAGTGCATAACCATAACAAACTGGACATTCATATTGCAAAACAAATTTTCCATGCATCACTTGATTAATCAACCGATAAACTAGCTATAAGAAGACATTTTAGGTTAGTCTCTTGTACACAAGGAAGATATCATGCTATCAAGAATAAGAGACACTCTGACAAGCATAGTTAAGAATCCTAAGTTATCAACCTTTTTGAAAACTGAGGAACCAGTTATGCCTATAAGTCAAGATTCAGATCATATTAACTTGATACACAATATGAACCTCAAAACCTCCAATCCCAATTCCTTGCGATGAAATCAAGTAAAAATTTCAGTGGTTCCTAAAAACAACCATATTGCTAATAAAAGTTGAAATGTTTTATCTTTCTTCGGCCGCTACAAACTTGCTTCTTTTTTCTTACCCTTTCTTTTAAACTCTAAAGAACTTTCCAGATTCGAATTTACCCATTGGAAAGATCGAAGCCTGATTCTCATAAAGCAAATCATGAAACTTTCACTTCCAGCATCTTCTCTTGATCAAGTATAGATGCACACAACAAACACAATTCTGTCAAACAAAAGATCTCGGCACTATCCATTTTATTATTTCCTTGGATCAGAAATGCTTGTTTAAATGATTAAATCATTACCTTACATTTTGGTTGACTAAGCTTGAATTAATTTTGAGTTTTAATCTATAATTTTAGAATAAAAATCTACACAGAATAGTGTTGCCAGCAGTTCTCTTCTCCTTTCCACTATACACGTGCAGCATTTAGATAGCTAAAAGTTAAAGTTTTAGTTTACTTGTAAATAAATCTTGTACATGAATATATTAATGGGTATTCCTTTTCTGTTTACGCGCAAGAAAACATACTAGCCAGAGTTTCTTTCTTTGAAAGAACAGAAAAGGAAGGAGAAAGGGTTTACAAGCATATTCTTAATGGAGCAAAAGGAATATACTTGATTTCTAGATCTATTCAAAGTAACAGAATGAGCTTAACCCTGTATTGGATACTATTGATAAGAATCACATAACTATAACCAGATCAGACCACAAATTGCAAAAATGTACCTGTCCCAAAACAATGCCAGTTTTCCACTTTTACAAAATTCAAAGAAACTATTCTACATCAGCATTTTAGAAATGAAAAAAAAAGACCAAAAAAAGTATTAAAATAAAATAAAAGTCAACGTAGTGAACGGGAATTGACAGAATCTTCAAAGCGACGACTTTGTATGTAAGTTTCAGTCTAAGTAATGATTTTGAATCATTCAAATGGATATTCCTTACTCAAATTTCTGTTCCACCTTATACCATGTGCATGTGCACTAAATCATCAGTGCCTTGATAGTTTAGATACCACAAATTGATAATTATATGATAAATATGTATTGGTGCCATTCATTTTGGGTCACTAAAAGATTTAAAGGGCCCCACTCTTTTTGTTAAAGCCTTAATTCACAGGGGTCAGCCTGTAGGGTGGGTTGAACACCGAGCTGTTTGGATGGGCCTTGTGGGTGAGCTTGAAGGCGAAGCTAGAGAGAGAATATGGGATTTTTGGTAATAAATGTGGGGGTCTGATCCTTGATAATGAGGAGGGAAGGGGCATTTATAGCTGCCTGGCCTAAAGGGTGGACGGAACCCCTTGGATTAGGGAGGTGGTGCCATGTGGAGCATGGATGACATACCCACCTTGACCTCCATGAAGCTCAGCTAGGGGCGGGTCGGCTCAGACAAACATATCCCCTAGCTATTCACCAGGCTTCCATCACTTTTTGAGATGAAGGGAGTAGAATGTAATTATGATCAAGATAGTGTATAGGTTTTTTATCAACATTGCTAAGATGCTACATGTATCAGCAACACTAGGGATGTAAACAAGCCGAGCTGAGCTCAAACACCCCATGTTCGAGCTCAGCTCAATAAGGATTTGGGTAGCCTCGGGCTTGAGCTTAATGACCCACTAGAATGTTGCCTTAAGCTCAACTCGATACATTCGATAGGCTTGATAGCATTGAGGGCGAACTGTAATTTTCAAAACCTCTAGGGATCAAATGTAATTATGACCAAAATTTAGGGGTAAGTGTGACCTAACTTTCACAAGGCGATAATTGTAGCCAACCCTATTTTTATTATAATTGTTAAAGGCTCAATAGGCTCAATCAAGCTCGAGCTTGAACATTACAAGCTAGAAGCTCGACTTGATAAAATAATGAATAATTTTTAGGTTCTCTTGAGTCGAGCTTGAGCTCGAACTACTCGTTAAAAGCTTGGTTTGGAGCACCCTTAACCAGCACTAACAAGAAATTCTCTTTTGGCCAATTTATAGAGAACTGAAAACCACTTAGAGCTAAAATTTTGTGCAATCATAGTTTTTTGGATCTCCATCTAATTGATTTATTAATTAATACTTAACCAAAAGGAGTTACATCGTCATGATCAAAGAACCCAAAATGGGAATATTAAGCGGTTTGCAAGTCAAAGTATCCAAGTTTTACGCTCTTGCATGGATTACTACCATGCAACAGAGAATTAACCTGGCACAAACATTTTTAACAACAGGGAATCTGAACTTTTGCTACGCACTGCCTAAACAACAGTACCCAACTCCAGCACAATAACAACAATAACAGTACTTATAAGACAGAAAATAAAAGTGAGTTCGTAAGCAGAGCCACCTTTCACTCTTGCTTCATAAGTAGCACGATCACGCATCATTAGTGCAGCAGCTTCTCCGTTCAGTGGATCTGATGGATTCGGATACAGCAGGAGTTGAGGAAGGAAAACTTCAAACACATTTACCAGGTCTGTAGTTGAACAAAAAGGAATTAGATATGGCTACCGAAGGCTGACTGTAACAGCATGGCAACTGTGATCTTAAAATTCCATAATGCATCTTGAAAGGAATGCATATATTGGGAGACTGTGTTTCAGGCTTACCAAACATGGGGCTCCAGGTTTGATTGATAACATCCAGACAAACTGAGCCAGACCTGAAATTCAGAGTAAAAAGAAATGATACAAAACCAATCATTCATATAGCATTTTTCTCCTTAGCTACCACCTGCAGGTTAAATATACAAGCCAATGCAGTGAAAGTCCAATCCCCTGAGGACTCACATTTCATCAACATTTGGGTGGTAGATCTTGTTCACAAAGCCAATGGATGGAGATTTGTAAGGATAAGCATCCGGCAGCTCCACCCTTATCTTCCACACACCTTCCTGATAAGGACCTGTCACATTGCAGAACAAGCACCTTTTTCATTAATGCATGTAAACTCAAGCTTGCCAATAACTTTACCGACGAAGCCGCTTTCATTCAAGAAAACCAGTCAAGAAATAGAAGGCAGCTCACATAGTAAGTGCTTAAGAGGGGAATTGGGGCTGAAAAACAATTGGTGTTTCAGATTAATGGAAAAAGTATCACAGAAAAAATAAACATTAACCAGGCAGAAAACAGAAGGTCAACGGCAATCTGCCTTAAATCAAGCAATTAAGGAGACATTCGATCACTTTATGATTTAGCCTCATAAAAGCATCAGCATAGAGTCAACAGAGTTGCAGGTAGATAGTCAGGTTAAAGAAAAAAAAAGAAAAACAGAGAGAGAGGGAGAGAAAGAGAACCAATGACAAAAAACCCAGAATTGGGACATCCGAACTGCTTAGATTGGGGGCGGAAACATAAGATTAGATCATAACAATGGAGAAAGAAAGGAAACAATCCCAAAAATAAAATAAAAAATAAAAAAAGAAAGACACGGTTCTAGATTAAAATTTTTACTCTCTTTTGGTCCATTGAATTGCACATAGAACTCCTGCATGCCGTCGTTGATCATCTCCACCTTGTAATCACTCATCATCCTGGTTCACACAAAATCAAACAGACCCGGAAAGAGATTAACAGGAAATTAAAATCAAAACGAAAACAAAAAAAAAATAACGATAAAATTCGGTGGCAAAAAGAAATAAATACAGTTTCATCAAATCCATCTCCCGGCGCTTGCTTGGAGAAGACATTTTTTGTTCTCGTAGGGCTGACAAGACAAGTTAGGGATTGCAGAGGGAGAGAGCGAGGAAGCGGTGGGCGATGAAAAACGATGGGAATGCTCTCTGTAAAACACGAACAGAAGAAAAGAAAAGAAGAAAGAAAGCCCAAAAAGCAGTTCCCTTCAGACATCAATCAGTGAAAAAAGGAGTATTTATATTCGCTGCGCCACCGGTCGATGTTTAGACGCCTCCCGTCGCAGTAAATACAAGTCCCAGTTACTGACTCTCTCGATAAATCTGGGAAAAGTGCAATTTTTTACCTAAAACTTTTCATAATTTTTATTTCTGTTCTGAAACTTCATAATTTTCTATTTCAATCTTATAACTATGAAACCATGACTCCTGTTACTCCTAATTTCCACTCCGGTCAAGATGCCTAACTGAAAGTTTGAGGTGGAATCACAATACCTTTAGCCTGCCCATATGCACTTATTTTGACTCTTTTTTTTTTCACCATTGCAAAAACGAGCAGATGTTTCAAACAGGCACCAGTTTCATTAAATAGACAAGAGAGCAACAGTGTTCTTCGAGCATAAGCAAGTAAATTGATGCAATCTTCTTCAAATTCAATTATAGAAACAAAAAATTGGAACATTCATTACAAATGTGAGTTGATAATAGAGGTGAAGACAACATGGACGAAGATCACCATAGGGCGAAGGTTTCGTAGCTGTCCAAGGTACAAGACACTGTTCAATTGTAAGTTCATCTTTTCGCTAGATGACCCAATTCTAGAATATGTGAGAACAATGTTGTTGAATTACAAGAAATTGAAATCCATTATTGCTAAGACTATTGAAAGAACGAATGCAAAGATTAACCTACTTAAAGAAAATATAGAGTAACTGCAAGAGAATGTAGAATGATTTCAAGAGTTATCAAGCCAAGGCCGAGAGGTTTGAAGATAGTGCAGAGCAATTAACAATGGAAGTTATGAAGGTGAAGTACTAGTTTATATTGATGTTTTTGTTAGTCTTGTTCATGTGTATTTTGGTTATGCATGTTGGTTAGATGTTGTATGTATTTGGTGTCGCAAGGCTCATGGACAAATTGCCTAGTAAGATAAGTGTTTAGGTGGTGCACTTCATGAGTTTCATGAAATGCCTCTACGCACAGTTGAGTACAATACATTTGTGTTTGATATGTAAGATGAAATGCATGTCTTTATATAGTCTTAAGCAAGGTTATTAAAATTGGAATTCTACTTCAAATCATTTTTGTCTCAGTGAATCATAAATCATAAAATTGAATCATTAGGATCGAATCGAATCGTAATTATATAGGATCTTAAGTGTGGGAAAATTATAAGTTTGGTGGCATTAGAAGGAAATGTTATAATTAAATACGGTCATTTTATGTTTTGGATGCAAGCTTTGATCTTATAAGGGCCTAAATGTAAAAGAAAAAAAGGCGATAGATTGGAGGGAGGAGAAATTGTAACTAAATTGGTTATTTTTAAGGTTGTGGTTGCAATTTTTTGTTATGTGAATACTTAAGTATAACAAGAAAAAGAGTTATGGATTGTTATGAAGACAAATTGTAAGTCTCATTGGAATCTTAGGTTCCTAATGGTTCCACCAGTTTACAATCCCAATCATACGTCCCAAGATTCTATCCTTCCATGCAAGCTTTGATCTTATAAGGGCCTAAATGTAAAAGAAAAAAAGGCGATGGATTGGAGGGAGGAGAAATTGTAACTAAATTGGTTATTTTTAAGGTTGTGGTTGCAATTTTTTGTTATGTGAATGCTTAAATATAACAAGAAAAAGAGTTATGGATTGTTATGAAGACAAATTGTAAGTCTTATTGGAATCTTAGGTTCCTAATGGTTCCACCAATTTACGATCCCAATCATACGTCCCAAGATTCTATCCTTCCATGCAATTTCAATATGATCCTAATTGCAATTTTGATAACTTTAATAGCTTCCATGATGTTCAAATTCTATTGTTTCTTTCACTTCATGCTTTGTAAACTACAAATAGTAAACAACCGCTTATATAACTTGTTTTTGTGTTTTTCTTTTTAACATTGCGACTAAAGCATTACAATATTTTTTGAAATTTGCATGCAAAATAGTTTCAATGATAGGAGAGCATAATTAGATGCCATTAAAATAACAAGCTTGCTTTTATAAGAGTTCACCAATTGCATCAACACTTAATCAATACATAATATGCTAGCAACAAATAGCTTTAATGTTGTTCAATCTACAACATCAACATAACTAACAACAAAAAAAAATGAAACCTACATCAAATGTTTGTGGGCCAAACCGAACATTGACCATTTATGAAGTTCATATGAACAAAGCATAGGACAACATTTTTAGCTTATCACTATCATAATCAACACTAAAGCTTTCCATTTTAGGTATCTTGGCTTCCTTGCATATTCACTTGAGATCTTGTTGGTGTTTCATTGTTAGACATAACCATAGCCCTCTTCATTTGGACCTTTGATTCATGTTTTTCTTTCAACTAATAGATTTGGACATTTTTTCTTAACTTAGTGCTTTAACAACTAATAACTCCCATATGACTAGGGGTGCAATATAAAACATGAACCAATACAATAAATGGAAATAGACAACCATACTTCATCTCTACATTTGACAAAGAATAACAAATGTTACACTCACATTCATGATTGTTATGCCATAAATGAAACTTTAGTTTTAGGATTGCCTCATTCGACTTTCTTTATGTACACTGTTACTTGGATTTAGTAAGAACAAATATAAGCATAAAAAAATGGATATATTGGTTAAAAAATGTAACAATATAAAAATATAAACTAACATATGTATTATTAGTCATGTTTGTCATTTTGTTCTTTTTCTTATGCAGATCACGAAAACAAGAAGTTAGTATAGGTAATTGATTTGTTTATTTATTTAGTTAATTTTTTTGTTCTAAAGGTAACTTAAAGATAGGTTATACATTACTTCCATTGTAAATGAGAAGCACTTTTTGTTACATTAATTGTTTCCATAGTGGCCACAAGTCACTATACCACCACCACTAAACATTTTATTCCTCATCACCAACTTGAGAACTCTTTTTTCCTATCCCTTATTGGCATACCTATTACACAGACAACATGCTTGCAATGGAAGCCACTTAGATGCCAAATTCAAAGCACACAATATACTGTCTCCAAATTTACCATACACTTTACATTGTGCTCTAAGATCTCATAACCAGCTTGCCCATTCCAATAACAGTTGTAAAATATTTTACCCATCTTCTTTTATTTCTAACTTCTAGAATATATTTGGCCCAAATTTCCTTGGCCAATTGCCACATGATTATTATTTATTTGTGCATCTTTTTTCATAATATTTTCTTTGATTTTTTTAGGCACGACATACATTGTTTTTATTCTTGGTTCCAATATCTGCCCATCTAGGTCTCATATAAATTGTTATGCACAATATCATACTTTATTAGAAGACTAAAAAATGCCTATGACATACATTGTTTTTATTCTTGGTTCCAATATCTGCCCATCTAAGCCTTATATAAATTGTTATGTACAATATCACATTTTACTAGAAGACTAAAAAATGCCTTAAACTAATGCTTTAGTGAGGTAAGCATGAGTCTGTCATGACCTTCAGGTATAAGTTTTTTTATCTTGCTTATATTTTTGTCAAAGTTGTTCTTACACAATCCCAAAATAACTTCTCTAATTTCTAACCCTTTGAACTTAACTCCTTAATTTACATAGATATGTCAAGCACATATTCTATACTTGACATTAGGCATGAGAGTTCTTGTAAATTGCTATGGGTGAAAGTCAAGTTGGACTAGTTAGGTTTCAGGATGAACATAAAATTTAAGTGATCTCTACTAATCCTAAAATTCTAACCCAAACTTGGCCCTAACTTCTCATTGGACCTAAATTGAGCTGACAGAAAAAAAAATCAGATTTGAAATTTAGAACTTCAAGTTGACTTGGAACTTTGCTAGCAGCAGACCAAAAAAATTAGATGAAAAAACGTTATTAAGTTTGACAATAATGCATAATAGAAATATGTGTTTCAATTTCATACTCGTGGTTGTAAGTTCTATTGCAAATTCGTGATCTTTAAGCCAAACCAAGCTCCAAATTTTCTTTCATACCCAAGGCTTGGCATCCCTATTTTGTTTATCAGTCAGATCTAGTAAAGAAAGGAGAAAAGCAAAGCAAGGGCAAAGATGCAAACATACCCATGGAAGATCAAGTATTTGAACGACACTAGTTTGAGGCTTGGATGATAAAGCAACATCTCGAGCCATCATCGTCATCCACAAACTTCATAGTGACAACACTGATAAAGGATTTGGGTGAAAACTATTGAGTGTGAATAGATTAAACTAGTGACTTGTGTTTGTTTATAGTAATTTCATAGCATAAGAGATATGGTTCGTGGAAACGGTGCACAAGATCTAAGATGCAAGGGGAAAGAGATAGAGAGAGGAATCAATGAATATAGCATATGTAGGAGTAATAAGGTTATGAATTTGTGGAAAAGATATGAGTATTGGGCTAGGATTTGTTTTATTTGTTGGTTAGGGGTAATGTGGAATAGGCCATGTAAATAGGCATTTGATAAGGTTGTTAGGTAAAGGTAATGCGAAAGGTTATGAGTACTGGCCTAAGAGTATTTAATTTTATATATAATTTGGGTTATATTCAAGATTGCATCAACCCCTGTCAAACCAAATTGACAACATTTATATTATGCTAAGTTCATTTTTAAAGAGTTATAAAATAATTGTAGTTTATGTAAACTATTCTTGCAACTCTTAGATCCAACTGCATACTTTAGACTCTTCAAACTTTTTCAATTCAAGGTCCTTCTTCTCTATGTTTGCTTACAAAAAAAAAAAAAATCAAGCTACTTCTAAAAAATTCCAAATCCTAAATGTTTCTTATTATGTAAACTTCATTAAGTTTAGTTCTCATTTTTTAAGGAGTTAAATTGTTAAAAGTCAACTCTAAATTGTATTCTAGTCAAATATAGCCATTAGAAAAATTTGTCAACTTCTAATTCTGCAAACTTTTAGCTCACAAGTTCAAATTGAGTTTTTTTGAATTGTAACAAGTTCGCTCATCTAGAAATGCAAAAGTTCATGTCAATTCAAGTTGATTTAAGCTATTTTTGGCTTTTAATTCTAAATTCATGTTATAACCAAGTTATAATAACAAGTTAAGCACACAAAATATTATCTAAATTTATAGATATAACAATAAGGGAAAGTTACAATTACCCCTTGAAGTTGATCCTAACTTACAGTTTACTGCCTTTATTTTTAAAAACCTACACTTTGCCCCTAGTTTTTTTATATTGTCCGATAACAACTTTTGAAACTGCAATTTAAACTATACGATATACGATAGTCATCTTCCAGTAATGTTGGTTTCTCCAATATTTTTTTTAGTTAATAGACATTTTAAATTATCAATTTTTTCTTTTTGTAAATGCATTTTTCTTCTTGTAAATGCATATCGTTATTTTTTAATTATCAATTAGCTATGAAAAAAATATGAAAAATATTGAAATTACTTGAGCAAGTTTATCAGACAGTTTAGTTTAGGGTTTCAGAAGTTGTTGTTGAACACTATAAAGAAAGTAAGGTAAAGTGTAGGTTTTTGAAAATAAATGGGATAAAGTGTAGATTAGATCAAACCATATGGGGGCTTTTGTAATTTACCCATAATAATAATAATAATAATAATAATAATAATAATAATAATAATAACAACAACAACAACAACAACAACAATAATAGTTTTGATTAAAAAAATTGCAATAATAGTAATACAATATGTCGCTACATGATCTTTTTATCTCATCAATTAACTAATCTTTTGCAATTTATTATTGATATTGTTCACAAATAGGGGAGAATTATATTTTAGATTTTTCTATCGATATGATGGCCATAGATCTTAGTATTATTAAAAATGGAAAGTAAAGGAGATTTTTATAATTGTATAATCTATTGTTGCATTTTTAATTTCAATTATGATAAGATTATACACTACCAAAAAATAGAAAAAAATCTAAAATAGTTAATTATGTTCAAACATAACCATGTTATAGTTGCAATCTAAACATATAGAATATTATCTAAATTTGTTAATACAAAAACAGTAACAGTTATACTGAAAAATTATAATCATAGTAATACAATATGTTGCTAGATAATTTCTTTTTTATATAATCAATCACCTAATCTTTTGCAATTTATTTTTAATGTTATATAAATTATAGTTTAGATTTTTTTATGCGTGGGATAGGCATAGATCTTAGTATTGTTATAAATGGGAAGTAAATGAAATATATGTAATTATACAGTATGCCAAAACAAAGTTAGATTGTATTGCTAAAGTGGATTGAAGCTATGTTCTAAGAGAGAAGAAGAATAAACAAGAAGAGAAAGTTGAAAGAAAACGACATGTTGAAGAAGCGCATCAAGCTTCTATGGCAAATGGAACTGCTCCCCAAAGTAATGGAAGTCCAAATCCTACATTTTTGTACAGACCCACAAGAGCAAGTTGCTTTTAATAATATTCTATTCATATAGAATTTACCTCATAAGACAACTAGCATGATGTTGCAGGTGATTTTCCAACAATTCCAAGGATTTAAAGCGAATGGTTGAAACTAAGCCTAGTATTGCCTTTGTGGAGTTTGAAGATGAAGATAAATCAGCTAAGACAATGTAAGCCCTTCGGGGTTTTAAAATCACCCTGCAATATCCCATAGCCATTACTTTTGCCAAGAAGTAATCAACCCTTTCCCCTACAATGTTGTTTGTTTGATGCAAGTTTGGGATCATGTAACATTTTGAAGTTAGCCATACATACCACACCATTGTAGATGTTCCATCAAATTTTCTGTCTCTAATCAAAGGAACAACCTTTGTGTATTGCTAAAAAAAACTATATTATCGCACTTTTAATTTCAATTATGATAAGGTTATACACTATCAGAAAATAGGAACATAAATCTAAAATAGCTAATTATGTTCTAACATAACCATGTTAGAATAACAATTTAAACACATGAAAATATTATCTATATTCATGGATACAGTAATAGTAAAACTTATCATAAAAAATTGTAATCAATGTCTTTTCTCAAAAAAATAGAAGATCTTTATTAATCTACTTATTATTCTTCCATTTACACATATATTTTGCAATATTACTTATATTTTAATATTGGATAAATAGCACTTATCATCCTTGAATTAATACCCATGTTGCTAAATCATCCCTCAACTATAAATTGTTGCATCGTTTGTCCTAAATCTATGATATCTGTTACAATTATGTCCTGTCGTTACCCAAGAACGTTAGAAGTGACAAAAAAATGCATTTGGTTGGGGGGTGCACAGTGAATGCTAAAAGTCAGTAAATTTTTCTATTTAATCCCTAAAGCTTTATAATTTTCTAATTTAGTCCTAAAACTATCAAAATACTTACACTTTTGTAAGCTTATTTTCTCTTGCATGACAAAGTGCAAAAGACAAGAATTACTTAACAGTCAATTTGTTTTAGTTTAAGTCAATTCAATCCAAAATTACTCATTTTTATGTTTACATCTTTCTTGCATAGAATCAATTTCACTTAAAAGCCAATATTATTTAGATATATTAACTCATTTGAAAGTAAATTTTTATGACGTTATTAAATTTTTGGAAAATTTTCTTTTTAATGTCTAAAGCTAGAAAAATCATAAAAAGTTAATAAGATTATAAAAATTATACTTTCAATGGATTATTACACCTATAAAATATTTTCTTTTAAATAAAATTAATTTTTGTGTAAAAAAGATATAAAAATAAAAATAAGTCATTTCGGATTAAGTTGACTTAAGTTAAAATGAATTGGCTTTAGACTCAAATTTAGTTGGGCATATTTTTACTGAGATAAAATTTTCAATGAAATGTCTTTTTTTTAATTTGCTATTTAATTTTCATTTCCGTAAGTCTAGCAATACATAATAGCCTCAATTTAGATTTTTTATATGATAAATAAGTTTACTAAAATATCAATGTTAATTTTCCATAAGTTCTTCACTTTATTCAGAATAAAAAAGAAAACAAATCATGAAACATATGCTTTTAACTAATATGCTCAAAACATGAGCAATAAAACCACCCTTCAAACAAATCATCATCCCACTTTTGGGGGAAAAATCTTTAGAAATGTAGCATAACACATTAAAAAAGATAACCAGGAGCCTAGATAAAATTAAAAAAGGTATTCATCTACGGCATACTAGAAAAACGTGGTTGTCATATGAAATGGAAACACATGTTAAAAAAAGCAATAAAAAATGGATATGTGAAGAATTAACTCGAAAGAGGAGGGGGTGAGCTTTTGCCCTTATCAACTGGACATCTTTCACTTCAAATTCTGAAGTCTTGTTGTTGTATTCTTTTCCAAGAGCAAAACAGTATATTCGCCAAAACGTCATCCACATGTAGACCACCAAAGGCTGTTTGGAGAGAAACATCAAACAGAGCTGCGGTGGCTCCATCTAATTGTCTGTCACCCCCATGCCCAGCATGCCCACAAGCCCCTCGCACGGCCTCTCTTCCATCCACCTTCTCAAGCACCACCACCACAGGCACACAATTGTTGTCACTGAAAGCCTTCAAATCAAGATTGTTAAAATTGAAATCCTGATTGTAGAATCTATGATCCTAATATAAAAAAACTTGTCAACACATTGTAAGATCAAAAGTGTGGTAGGATCGCGGTAGGATTGTGACTAGGATCGTAGGATCGAAAAATCCTACTAATACTGTCTAGGTATTAATTTTTGTTGAGGGTAAATTGCATGGATGATCCCTAATATTTAATTTTCATTTTAGTTTCATCTATAATCTATTAAATATTCTGTTTAGATCCTAAACCTATTAAAAATGTCCCATTTTGGTCTTAAATTCATTAAAAACATTTCATTTTGATCCCCAATTGGATGAAATTTGTTAATTCAAGATAAATATCTAATAACAACTTTTTAAAGAATAATTTAAATTATTCAGTAACTATCTTACTGTAAATTTAATATATATAATAATATTTATTACAGTTAATAGACATTCAAATTATCAATTTTTTCTCTCTGTAAGTTAAACTTATTTCATTCAGGAAGAAAAAACTACTAATTTTAAATTATTTACTTATTACAAAAATTTCATTATACATTTTAAATTTATTGGAAGTTAATTACTAAGTATTTAAATTTTGGACATTGTATTTTTTTTGTCAATAATGTGTTTGTTCATGAATTTCTTTCATACTTGTGTTGATTATTTTATTAATTATGTTGATGTATACTTTATTAAAGTTTGAATTTTACTTGTATTATCAAGAATTATGTTGTACCATTGCTATGACACTTAAATTTTACTGAAATTTACAATATAATTGGTCTTTTTATTTATATTATTTAGATAAAAAAATTTAAGCTTTTGGTAGAATCTTACGATCTACAATTCGATCTTACGTTCCTGATCTTGCATGGCAAAAAACAATCATAGGTAGGATTCCGATCTTAACAATCTTGCTTCAAATGACCCCTTCTTACCATGATGGTCTCCACGATTATGAGCCGGGAGGATCCAATGAAAATTTGTTACGAGCACAACATGCTATTGTCATATAAATATTTTTGATAGTTTTCTCACTAAATTAGAAAATCTTAAAATTTTAGAACTCAAATAGAAAATTTTTCTAACTTTTAGGGCTAACTGTACACTTTCCCCCCACCAAATGCCTTTTTCATCATCTTAATGTCCTTGGATAACGGCAGGACGTGGTTGCAACAAATATTATAGCTTTAAGACAAATGGTGTAATAATTTATAGTTGAGGCATGATTTAGTAACATAAGTATTAGTTCAAGGATGATGGGTGCTATTTACCCTTTAATATTTATATTTTATTTTATTTTTGAAAGTAATTTGTCTGTAGGACAACAATACGATTAGTGATTTTAAAAGTGTTTATATATTGTGTACAAATTAGAGAGTGACGATGGAGATAATTGAATTAAGGAAACTTACAATAACCCATTTGACTTGATTTAATCTATATTTCCGTTTTCTTATTTTTAGAAACCTATATTTTGCTTATTCCCCTTCCCCTTTTTTACATAGTTTGACAATAATTTCTAAAACCCTGTTTTAAATTGTACGTTAGTAATCTTACAGTAATTTTAATATATCAAATATTTTCTATAATTAATAGACATTGTAAATTATCAAATTTTCTTCTCTGTAAAAGCATTTTTTCTCTAACATAAATTAGTATTTTTAAACAATAATTAAATTTGAAAAAATCAAATATTTTTAAATTACTTGAACAAAATTACTAAACAATTAAAATTAGGATTTCAGAAATTATTGTTGGATAATACTCCTTCCGTCCCATTTTACTTGAAACGTATTCTTTTTTGGGAAGTCCCAAAAGGTTGAAACGTTTCCTCTTTTGAAAAAGTTTAAACAATTAAATTATCATTTTACACAAAACCCAATAAAGAATCTTTTTTTAATCTCCACTCAATCTCTCACTGCACAAAACCCAAAAAAGAATCTTTTCTTTTTTAATCATTATTTAAACTTTTACTATATAAAAAAATAACACAAATTACATACACCTTAATCTCCGTGCCCAAACAAATGTTTCAACTAAAATGGGACGGGAGGAGTATAAAGAAAGTGATGGGTAAAATAGAATATTCTTATTCAATTGAGGAGCCACCTCAAATAAAATATTCTTATTCTATTGAATCACTCTCACAAATGAGTGTTTGAAATTATATTTTGTGATTTTGTTCTTAATATTCGAAGCTCAAAACAACTTAGGTCATGTGCATTGCATCCAATGTGAGTCCATATCATTGTCATTGGTGTTAAAGTCAATGAATCTAAATTGAAATTATCGATTTGGATTTTCTTTTGTTAGGGTCTGAATTTGCTGTTAGAAGAGTCATGACTTTAACAAGCCGTCACTCATCAAACACTAGGACTAAGTCGATTAATGAGAGCATCAAAACTAGGCCCTCACCAACCCATTACTTATCCAAAACACGTTGCATACTGTCATTTTAGTGTGGTGTCTTTAATAATTGGATGACCGCCTAAATCCATAATTCACCCCCAAACGTTACTAACTCGGACACTTAACCTCTTTAACTATGAATCGGGCAACTCAGCCCCCAAACTTTGTAAACCAGGGCACATACCTCATTCTTATTGATGAAAATGTTCTTTTTGGTTTTCAAGGGATTTAAACGACAACAATATTGAGCAAGGAGATTGAACTTGGCATTTTAGCATGTTACTATTTAAGAAGCCAACTTCTTCCAAAGTTTCGCATATAGAAAGTTAAAGAGTTTCTTGAGAAATTAGAAACATCATTAGCATATTAATTGCAACTATAGAAAAAGATGACATCTCAAATACTCCTTTCGTCCTGAAATCTTTACTCCATTTGACTTTTGGTTGTATTTTGACTTGATTTTTTCATATTATTGTTTGTTAGAATATATATATATATATATATATATATATATATTTAGAAACTACATGTCTTGATTTATCATTTGTATGCAAAAATTTTTCATTTATATATTAAAATGTTAAAATAAAAAATTGTAGATTAATTGCTGAAAACAAATGAAGCAAAGATTTTTAGATGGAGGGAGTAGTAATCTATTAAAATGCTAAGTTCTGCCTCTTTTTTCAATGTTGTTATCATTTAAGCCCCTAAGAAACAAAACAAAAACAAAAACATTTTTACTAGTTTAGAGGGGTTATGTAGGCCAATTTACAAAGTTTAGGGTCTGAGCTGCCCCGAGTCATAGTCAAAGGGGTTAAGTATCCGAGTCAGTAAAGTTTGGGGGTGAATTATGGATTATGCCATCGGCGGCTCCATATATTCTGTCCGGTCACCACTCCCGATTCCCAACTGCAAAGGAACTCGCTCCCTGAAATAACCACCACCAAAATCTCTCAGGTTTTGATCGCTCTTTCTTTTTCAAATCCTTTCGTCAGAGGCCACGGTTTGCTATGGGAAACGGTAAGGATCGGGCCGTCGTCATCCTTAGACAGGGATTCTCTATGACAAGGCCGCCAATTTTATGCTTCTTACGTTGTTATCTTGCTATCAGGTGAAAGAGGTCGGCCCAGCAAGAAGGCTAAGTTCACCTCCAAGGTTAGTTTAATTTTTTTCATATAATCTCTCTTGTTACCCGCTGAGAATTTTAGTCTTCTCAATATCTGCATTTTAGGATGATCATAAGAGCCCTTTTCTGGACGATGAGGACGCCTTTTATCCCGACGAAGCTGATGGCGACTATCGTGATGGTACTAACTTTATGGGTCTGATTCATGTGGTTTTGGTGCTGGATTTGATCAGTTTTGAATGAATTAAGTGACGGTTTTGGTTGATTGAAGGTGAGAAGGAAGGGAAGAAGAGGGATTTCAGCAAGTTGGAGCTGAAACTTGATCACGAAAACCGTCCGCTGTGGGCTTGCGCTGATGGGCGCATATTCTTGGAGACATTCTCTCCTCTGTATAAGCAGGCGTATGATTTTCTTATTGCTATCGCTGAACCCGTTTGCAGGTAACAATTCTAGGCAGCTGAAGGCTTCGATAAGTTTCTTTTAATATCTGTTTGCCAAATGCTCTGATAATTAGACTAGTTTCCTTCTACGACGTTTTGGTTGTTCGTATATTTATTGATGCACTGGCGGTTTAACTACCAGGCCGGAATCCATGCATGAATACAACATCACCCCGCACTCATTGTATGCTGCCGTTTCTGTGGGACTAGAGACCGAAACTATCATTTCTGTATTGAATAAATTGTCCAAGACTAAGCTTCCAAAGGAGATGATTGATTTCATACACGCTTCTACAGCCAACTATGGCAAAGTGAAGCTTGTGCTTAAGAAGAACCGATACTTCATTGAATCTCCATTTCCAGATGTAAGTTTTAGGTCGCTTTTGTTGCTTTTCGTAGTTGTTGCTTCTTTTTTAATTTTTAATTTTTTTATTTTTTGCATTTATAGCTGGTTCTCTTGGCAGGTGTTAAGGAAACTGCTTCAGGATGAAGTTATATCTCGAGCAAGACTTATGTCACAGGTTTAGTCCTTAATGTAATCTAAGTTGATTTTTACTGTTTCAGATTTCCTGTTTAGAGAATGATATTCAGATTGAACCATTATTCCAGGAAAAAAATACTGAAACTGTGTGGAAGGTTACAGTTGTCCTCTAGAACAAGGATAAGGAGAAATAAATAAACAGCCAATGGGCCATTTGCTGGTTATAGAAATTCAGCATTTCTTTAAATTAGGTGTTCTAGATAGAAAAGGCAACCAAGTGAATGATCTCTTGTCTGTAACTAAAGCAGCAGAGGTTCTTCTGTGTAGTGAAAGCAGCTAAGTTAATGATCTCTTAGCGAACAGTGCACAACTTTCATTCATTTGGATCTCCTAGACATCTAATTTTTATTATTTTCACTAGGGAGTTTTGGTCTGTTACTTTCATGCATTTGGATTGATTCATAAACCAATCTAATATGCTGTCTTCAAGGTTCCATATGGAGGAGATGAATTTACGGTTAGCAAAACAGCAGGTGAAATTGAATCAGGTCATGATGGATTGCTCGATGAGTCAGAGTTGGCAGCTGTGGCTGAAGAAAAAGAAGCTCACTCATTTGAAATTGATCCATCTCAGGTAATCTCTCGAATTTCCTGTGACCTGCTGCTTATTAGTGGTTCACTTCCCTTAGTTCTTTAAAAACTCTAGCCATACTCCCTGATAGTATCAGATGATGAGGATGTGCGAAATAGCATTGGTGGTTCAGCTGCCTTAGCTGTTTATCATATTCTCAACTTCTGAAACCATACGGAAGATGGCAGTAAACCACGTTGAGTTGCCTGTACTGTGGATACCTGCATAAATTTGAAGATGCTAAACTACTTTTTCTCACTTATTCCTACCCATACCATATGATTCTTAGTTCAGAACCATCGCTCTAGCATTTTCTTTTTGTTATTGATATACTGTATCACCTGGCTTTCAACATTCAGATTGAGCTGGACCTGTTTTGTTTTGGGTATTTGGTTACTGTTACCTCTGCTTGAAGTTTCATTTTCCCCCATTTTGCATTTGTCCAAAATTTTTACTGAACACAGGGATCTTGCCACAAAAATGTATTGTGTGCTTGTGTTCTGAAAAAATATGAAGATCTCTTGATAACATTTTTATTATAACAAACAAGATAATAAGTGGGTAGACCATTCTGCTTAGGATTGGCTTGGATTTTTATCTAAATTAAAAGGTGTGGACTGACGATGGTGGTTGTCACCTAACAAAGAGAGCGGAGCCGGAGAGTCTCTTTAATGGATTATCAAGTTACTTAATATATAATTTTGCCACATTTCGAACTCTGTGGACAAAGAAGTTTTGTTTATCTTTCATCAGAAGTATGCCACAAGATGTAGCCATTCATTTATGGAAAATGTTTAAACCATGCAAGTACTTATTGGATTCCTGTTTTGTATGAGTTGTTCTCCTCACATCTTTTGTGTGATCAGTTCAATGTTTTGCCTGCTTAAAGGTGTGCCATCTCTTTTAGTTTTCCAAGGGGCTCGGGCTAACTCATTCTTTTCTTTCTGAATGGTTATATGTTTTATTTATCTGTTTATTTCCAGGTTGAAAATGTGAAGCAACGATGCTTGCCAAATGCCTTGAATTATCCCATGTTGGAAGAGTATGATTTTAGAAATGATACTGTACGTATGTTTGTGGCCTTTTATTATGGTAAAGTTGAACTTTCAATATAAGTAGCCTTCTACATTTCCCAATGTTTGAATTTCCTATTAGCTTCACTTGTTAAAAAATTGTCCCAAATTTCCAGGTTAATCCTGATCTGAATTTTGACCTGAAGCCACAAGCACAACCAAGGCCATATCAAGAAAAGAGTCTCAGTAAAATGTTTGGAAATGGTACATGATACTATTTCATTGTTTATCTAACTGATGTTATCTTATGCTATGAAACTTGTGTACAAGAATAATGGATAACATTGAACTTCCTTCTGAGCTGTTAAGAAGCTGCCGTGTCTTTGAAGTCATACGAGCAGTGGAACAGTGTATTATTAGGGTCTTCAATATTTTAAGTTCCTTTTCGCCACATTAGAGGCTTTGCCAGTTCTCTCTCTGTTAGGATATATCATCGGTTTGATGAGAAGACACAATTCTGTTGGTCTTTGTTCCGTTTCTATGTGCCACCTTTGTCCCATATTGTTTGAAACATTTGACTTTTTTGACTTAAGTTTAACTTGAATTTATTCATATTATTATTTGTGAGGAAAAAATTTTAAGAAAATATATTTAGAAACTATAGGTCTTTATTTATCATTTATATATAAAGGTTTTTCATTTATATATTAAAATGTTGAAAATAAAAAATCATAGATTAATTGCTTTGAATAGTGAATGTTGCAAAGAACTTAGGACAGGAGTATTTGTTATCAAGCTAAAAGCAATAAGCAGTCTCTTATCTTCTTCGGACAAAAACTCCAAAATTCTGGTATTCCTTCCTCAGGTAGAGCAAGATCAGGTATCATTGTGCTGCCTTGTGGTGCTGGAAAGTCTCTTGTTGGTGTTTCTGCTGCAGCACGCATAAAGAAAAGTTGCCTTTGTTTGGCAACAAATGCAGTTTCAGTGGATCAATGGGCTTTTCAGTTTAGATTATGGTCGACCTTACAAGAAGAGCAAATATGCCGTTTTACATCTGATAGCAAAGAAAGATTCCGTGGAAATGCTGGTGTTGTTGTAACAACCTATAACATGGTTGCTTTTGGAGGAAAGCGATCGGAGGAATCAGAAAAAATTATTGAAGAAATAAGAAATAGAGAGTGGGGATTGCTGCTTATGGATGAGGTATCTTTACTTTCATGACTTCTGGTCTTATGTAGCTACAAAGGATTTTCAATTCTATATGCTTGTGGTTATAATGTTTGCTCTTCAATTCAGGTTCACGTCGTCCCAGCACATATGTTCAGGAAAGTCATCAGTCTTACTAAATCTCACTGCAAGCTTGGGCTCACTGGTATGTGTTTGATGCTATATTTAAGGTTGCAAGTTTAGGCTTGTAGCTGGTATTGCACCCCCGCCCCTCCTCTTTGTGCTTTCAACTGCAGCATTCATTCTCATTGTTTTGATACTCATCGTGTAAACTATATTCGCAGCTACACTTGTTAGAGAGGATGAAAGGATTACAGATTTGAACTTCCTTATTGGTCCTAAGTTGTATGAAGCAAACTGGCTGGACCTTGTAAAAGGTGGATTTATTGCAAATGTCCAATGTGCTGAGGTTTGGTGCCCTATGACGAAGGAGTTTTTCGCACAATATCTGAAGAAAGAAAATTCTAAGAAGAAACAGGTGGCTAATTTAGATATTTGGTTTCCTATTTCATGATTTGTATTAGGATAGTTGTAGCCAGAATGTGTATCTGGTCTCAAGGCCAAGGTTTTATTAGCTGTTACATTCATTTATTAGCAAGTGAGCTAAACAAAGAAAATAAATGCTAGGAATTGAGAAAGTTTCTAGCAGCTGCTTGAGAGGCTTAGAGCAAACGGAAAGCTGCTGGTTGCTTTTGGAAGTGGGGTTTAGGTCTTCTCTTGCTCATTATGTCTATATTATCGTGAGGATTGTCTTCTTGCTTCCATTCTTTCCTTCTTTCTTTCTTTCCCATCCTCTTTTCTTGTTTAAGCAAATAGCCTAATATTTCTTTTGTACTTTTTCCTATCCATCAGATGTTCAATTTACAAGTCTTATATTTCAGGCACTCTATGTGATGAACCCTAACAAGTTCAGGGCTTGTGAGTTTCTTATACGGTTCCATGAACAGCAACGAGGTGATAAAATAATTGTGTTTGCTGATAATCTGTTTGCTCTGACAGAGTATGCAAAAAAACTCCGCAAGCCTATGATATATGGTGCTACCAGGTTGTTCATAAATCTTAGGTGCACCTTAGCTGTTTGATTTGCTGTTATGTTCTTCATTAAGTAATCGTTTTTCGCTTGTACAGCCATATTGAGAGGACTAAGATACTTCAGGCCTTCAAATCTAGCCCTAATGTGAACACCATCTTCTTGTCAAAGGTATTGCTATATCACAATATTTTAACTCTGATAATACTGAATAGCTCAATTACGATTCTATCCAATTTCAATATCCTGAAAGTTTCCAATTTTCACTTTCAGATGAAGGTTGTCTTTAGTTCTATGCATATGTTTTAACCTATAGGAACTTATCTTTGGACTATGTGGATGAGAAACACTATCTTTTTTTAGCCATCATTTGCAGTCAATTAACAATTAGGTTCAGGATACAAGTACATTCATTTCTGGAATAATTTCATATTCATATTTAATTCAGGTTGGTGATAACTCTATAGACATACCAGAGGCAAATGTGATCATTCAAATTTCTTCGCATGCTGGTTCAAGACGTCAAGAAGCTCAGAGACTGGGACGTATTCTTAGGGCAAAGGTTGGTGTTCCACTCTCTAAAACTACACAGAGTATGCTGGTCTTGTTGTAAATATTTCAAAGTTGACTTTTCAGACTGTAAGAAGTACAATGGAAAAGCTTGTATTAGAAATTCTGAATGATTGACCCGCATACATGTAGCAGCATATATATGTATTTGTGAAGCTCTGTGTGGTGTCACTTAGGCAGCCATTTTCTGAGATCTCACATGGATTGAATTGTGTATGTTGTCTGACAGGGAAGGCTCGAAGACAGGATGGCTGGTGGTAAGGAGGAGTACAATGCCTTCTTTTATTCACTTGTTTCTATGGATACACAGGTGATCTGTTTTGTTTTACATTTTATTTGGTATGTCAAAAAAAAAAGAAAAACTGTGGTTAGTATGTCATGTCATTGTGGTCAGCGTGCTTTTCTTAGGATTAAGTTGTTAATTTCTTATGCTGGTTACAGGAGATGTATTACTCGACCAAAAGGCAGCAGTTTCTGATAGATCAAGGTTACAGCTTCAAGGTAGGTTGATTTATTCATCAGTATTTGTTTCTATAAGATGTTGCTTCATGTTCCATGCAGAAGCTACTTATTTGTTTAATTGTGGAGACAATGTGAATCACAGGTATAGAATATGGAATTTATTTTGTTGGTGTTTGAAGATGATTAAGTATTGTTTGTGTGCGTTAGCATTGATTTTGCTTTGGAGCGGTGAGTTCGTGAGAATAATTACTGAAGTATGACTTTCATGTTTGAGTGGACTTTGGGGTCAACGGTATGTTTTATTTAATACTTCCTGGCCTTCATCAAATAGATAGAAAGATGGCTGATAGACTGTTGTTGGGTTAGTTTTGAGATTGGGTTTATGAAATTTCTTCTCTAACATGGAATAAATATGCTTGTTCTACTTTGCACTTCTTGTAGGTGATAACAAGCTTGCCCCCAGCCGATGCTGGTGCTGACTTGAGTTACCACAGTCTTGATGAGCAATTGGAGCTTCTCACTAAGGTGCATGTATTTTCAGATATGTGATTCTTGTGTTATTTCTGTGATCTTCATGGTACTGATATGTTTTATGGATTAGGTGCTCACTGCGGGTGATGATGCAGTTGGTTTAGAGCAGCTAGAAGAAGATGCTGATGATATTGCTCTTCAGAAAGCTCGACGCATGACAGGATCCATGAGTGCAATGTCGGGTGCAAATGGAATGGTTTATATGGAGTACAGGTGGAGCCTCTCTCTCTCTCTCTCTCTCTCTCTCTCTTCACACATGCATTGCTGTTGAACTTACAAGCTAAGGCTAACCTGGCCTCGTAAATGTTTTGCTAATAGTTGTGGATTTTGCAGCACTGGACAGAAGAAACACATTGGTCATGGGCAGGCAAAGAGCAAGCCCAAAGATCCATCTAAGAGGCATCATTTGTTCAAGAAACGCTATGGCTGAAATGGTACTGCTTTACTCGTGTTTCTTGGAAACCACCTCCGCTCTTCAGAAGTCATTTGTATTTAGAAAAGTCCGAGCACACCCTTTGCCGAAAGCAAAATCTATCTGTAAGATATTTGACTCTATAGAAAACCCTGGGCAATAAACCAAACCACCTTAATTTTGGTGAATGTATAATTTTGAAATATGAGCTGAGAGTTGTTATCCAGGAAGAAGTATGTTTTCAAGTGTACCCCGTTTTATCTATGTTTATTGAAGGTATGAAAATGCAGGTGGTCGTTTAAATTCCCCTGCGTCACTTGGTGTAAGACGCTCCAAGTCAAATGTTTTTTTTCTTGCCAACGTGAGGCCACAATATCAAAAGCAAGCATATGACTATTACAAATGCTAAACATGCTAAACTCAGTGGATAAATGCCATGTTTTCTCATGACGGGGAAACATATGCCACGCCAGATTTTGTTAAGTTTTAATGCGAGATTCTTAGTACATCTAATACTGTTTACTTCCTAGGCCTGTGTCGAGACAGATGGTGCTTTCGTAAGTTCTTTCTATTATTGTCATTTTATCTTTTTTTCAAGATTTTCCCTGGTTAATAAAACATTTATGGCCCAAAAAAAAAAAAGGGTTTGAAAAGATTACTGGACCAAACCCTCTCGCCAGTCTTTTAAGTGTCGTAGAGGGTCATTTGGACGGGCTAGCAGCTAGCTGCTAATATGCTGTAACAAGTTGTGGAAGTTATGTGCATGTGATAAGACCTGGGTAATTTTTTCTAATACTAGTGAAATTAGATTACCAAATCTTTGTGATGGAAAAACTGTTTCAAAAGTATGGCATAAAAGTTGGTACTATATATATATATATTATAATGAGAAGTTGGAAGTTGGTGACACCCAAAAATGAAAGGAAGCACTTTTTGGGAGAGAGGAAGGGAGAGCTGATTATGATGCTGATGGACGCCTTTTCTTGATTCTCATTCCACGCGTTCGAACTTGTAGCCTTTTTGTTTTTCCGTTTTTTTTTCCTCACCGTAATTGTAGATGGTTAATTGCACTTGCTCCCTTGGCCTTGAGCTCAGGTTTAAGAATTACAGTCCCTCTGTTTTGTTACTGTCTGACGTTAACGTTCATGTTAATTGCACTTAACCCCGAATTTTATTAGAACTCCTTAGGTTTTAAATTCTGCTCTTACGAGTCTTACCCTCATTTTCTTTCAAAAGGGATAGAGAGAGGGAGAGAGAATCTTGCATATATATATGAAGAAAAAAAAATGATACTTCAAATTGTCTATTAATTCGGTAACAGAAAAAAAAACATGGACAGGTGTATTTTTAAGGATACCAGGAGCTGTAGTTTTAATTAAAGTCCATGAGAAAGTTTAATTAACTCTTTTAAAAGACATGCATGCCTAGCTTAGTGGTTGGAAAAATGCTGGAAATACTGAAAAACTGTGCAACAATTTCCCAAGTCCTACTTGACAGCGTTTGATTAGGTGCTAAAAAGTAACAATGTTTTGTGAAAGATTTTCACTTACTTGGAGAATTATCATGATGGTTAAGTTAATAACAAGAATAAACGATCGTCCCAATGACTTTTTACTATTAACTAATTAAAGCAAACTGTATCCACAAGTAGAGTAGACATTAACCAGTAACCGGTGCATATATAATTACTCTGGAGGCTTCTGCAAGTGGAGGACTGGAGGCTAATCATATAGCAAGATAATCTGAAAACGCGCAGTAAAGGAGGACTCCATATTGTTCCCTGTTCAAGAATAAAAAATGTATCGAAATGGAATGGTATTATATATATCTAGTTTTCATAATATAAAGGAGTAGTTTTTTATTTTATTTGTTTGTTTGAAGAGAAAGAAGACCGAAAGATACCCCCCACCAGAATCTTTTCTTTTCGTATATAGTCAACCCATATGCCTCCCATTGTTTAGTTGATCATTCCCTTGAAGACTATCCTATTGTCTTAACCCCTACCAATATGCTAATTAATGTTTGAACGCTATTTGATTGGAGATTGCTAATTAATTTTTATACCTAGTAGGCGCTGATCATGAGAGTGCTATTTACCTATTAATTAAAGTACTAGCTTAGCTACTACCCGGTTTATTTTAATTTATATCAATTGATTTTAAGATAACTTATTTTTATTTTTAATTTTTTTTTACCTATAACTAATTTTAATTAAAAGCCAATATTATGTAGCTGTAATAATTCATTGAAAATATAATTTTTATAATCTTATTAAATTTTTATAAATTTTTCTAGTTTAAGGAATTAAAAAAATTATAAAAATTTAGCAATATTATAAAAATTTACTTTTAAATAAATTATTGTACATATATAATATTAGCTTTCAAATGAAGTTGGTTTCAAGCAAAAAAGATGTAAAAATAAAAATAAGTTAGTTAAGTTAAGTTAAAACAAATTAATTTGAAGGAATTTCTGACTTACTTAAACAATAGTTATCTTAAAATAACCTTTTGTTTCTCCTTGTCTTCTGGTTTTTGTCCCCTCTCTCTCTCCAAACCAAAAAGAAAAAAAAATCTTCATGGTAAACGCGGGTTGGTGGAAAACCAAGCACCCCAGTCCTCCCCCAGAATGGCATGGATTCAACAGACTCAAATCTTGGGCACCCACTTTAACAAGTCCTTTTGGTTTTGATGCTGTCCCTCTAAATTTCCCACTAAAAATAAGTTATTATTTTCAATTTTTTTAATTTTTTTTTGTAAAATCAATATTTGAAAACTGATACTCTATCTAATTAATAATCACTTGAATAAAATTTTTTTAGAATTTAATTAAATTTTTATGAATTTTTTTGTACCTAACCAGTAAAAAAATCAATAAGAAGTATCTGACCTTTTCAGAAAATGTTTGAAAAATGCTTTTTAGACTTTGTTAAATGTAAAGTTTCAATTGGTGTATAAGTTGAACAAACAATCACTATACATAAAAATAATTACCAATAATTTTTTTTTTTAAATCTACCTTCTTGAATAGCCAGTTTGCTTTGCATGTATCCTAATACATTACTGTTCACTATTCTTTTATATATATATATATATATATATATATATAACTTATCAATTTATATTGAAACCCTAAATTTTAAGAAATCTAAAAGATAATGTTACAACAACTTTTTTGAAAATTAAACATTTTTATTAAACTTTTTAGGTTGGTTAATAAAGCATACTTAGTTTTTGTAAAAATATCTTAAATTAATTTTTAAAACTTTGTAAAATACAAAGTGTCAATAAATTATCAATTTGGACAAATAATCACTTTATATAAAAATGACACATAATAATACATTAAAATTGATATGAAATGAACCCTTTGTAAATTTCCAGACTTAGTATTACATAGTTGCAATTTTCATATTTTCTTTCGCGCATTTCCCTTTTTCGCTTTTCCTTTTATTTTTCCGTGCCATCAGCCAATTAAACTTTTGAAATTGCATTTATTAGATCATCGGATGATTTAACTAAAAACATCGGAGAATTTCAGACCAACAGTGTGCGTTTTTTCACGGCTGAGAACTGACACTAACCAAGAACTTTTTTGGTTTCAGTAAGAAAAGAGCAGTCTTTTTTGTTTTTTTGTTTTTTATGGAGAAAAAAGGCAGTCTCAATTCCATATGTGATCCCTGACCAGTTAACGTATGAAGTATGAACTCTTAAATGGCAGGAAGGAAGAGGCAGTTTGTGGAAGTCGTTAGTGCTTAGATATATTTAACTCATTTGATATTAGAGTCAGCTATAAGCGTTAAAGTTTTGGGAAAAAAAGCTTTTAATTTTAATAATTTTATTTAAAAAAATTATTTAATAATAATTTTTAACTTTTAAATTTAATAATTTTATTTAAAAATAATAGCAGTTTTATCTCCTCCATTAAATAAAATATCCAAAACTATAAGATTAATCATAAAAGTTATTCCTAACTGAAAAATGATAACAGTAGTAACAATTATTTGAAATAATATCAAACATGTAATGTGATCTGTACCATAATTTTGACTTTTTAGGCAATAAAATAAAATTAACTTTATTATGAATTCCTAAAAGAGTTAAGGCATAATTTAGTAGCATGTATTATTAATTACTCCCTTCCCGTTAGTTTTACTTCAAATGAGTTTGCATGCAATTTTAGGTAAGTTGGCGTTTTTCACTCAATTTTTCACTTTTACCCTTCCATCTTCCTCTATTATGGTTTGATCTGGTTATGCGAGGGAGGTGGAGGATGGCATCGGAGGCCGTGGAGGTTGGCGAAGGCAATAGGTGAGAGGCGTTGGTGGAACCCTCTCCCAGTTAGTTGTTCGCGGCTTCTCCCCCTCCCAATCAGTCAACAGTTGTTCACGGCCTCTCCGTCTTTGTTGGCCATCGTTGATTCGCCGTCCCTATTTGCCATCGTTGATTTGCTAGTCTCGCTTCATCCTCGATTCACCATTTTTGTTCACCGTCGTTGATCGCACCGTCCTTGATTCGACACCCTTGTTCGTGTCGTCCTACTGCAAAGAATCGAAGCTCTGTCGCCAATCAATCATCCGTCCTCCGTCGTTGATCGGTCATCCATCGTCCATCGTCCATCGTCTATCGTCTATCTTCGATCAATCGGTCATCCACCACTCCCTTTGTAACAAATCTCATCACTCGCTTAGTCTCGTTTCCATATCTGCTCCTTCTCCTAGCCCGTCTATGGCCGATCGGGATGAGGAGGGGTCGATGCGGTGACTACCATAGCCGATCTGAGGGAAACCAAAGGGTGGGAGTGTTTAGAGTCCAATTCTAGTTTGGGTAATAAAGGCATAATTGTCTTTTGAATGAATAAAGTTTACTAAAAATAGAAATGATGCAAAGTTTTGGAACATCCCTAAAAGTAATATAGGGTAAAATTTTTTGAACAAAGGGAGTATAATTTAACACCATGCTTTATTTTTATTTTTATAGTATTCAGCATGTATATATTATGACTCAATTAATTTTACAAGTTACAATTCAAAGAAATAAGAAATGATTTTAGATAAAATCCTCATTCTGATAACCTTTGCATTATCGTCATATTCTCTAAATCAGGCAACTAGACCGTTTTGTTGGCGAAGTGTATAACGTAAGTTTTTTCGTAAAGTTGGAAAACATTCTAATTACTACTATAATTTATTCGAGGTTTATATGTCCCCGCATGTTGGGTCGGTTCAATATGTGGTACCATTTTATGTAAATATAGTAAAATAATTTTTAGATAATAAAGTTTAGAGATGAAGAGAGAAAATTAGAGTTTTAGCAACCTATGTTTAATTATTAATGGAAAAGAATTCCATAAAAAAACTAAGATCTGGAATTGACCAAAAGCAGGGTCTAATGACTCTAATATCTTTACAATAAGTTTTTTGAATTAATACGGTAAATAGTTGTATTTGTTAGCAATAAAAATAGTGTTTAACCATTAACAAAAAATAATAAAATATGGTACAAATTGGGAGGGAGGGTTAAACTAAAAATTCTAAGTAAAGTCTCGGAGCAGTCCAAGTCATAGCCAAAATTAGATAAATCATAACGACAAAAGTTTTTTCATAGAAGATAGAAATAACCTTCCTGAAAAAAAGATATTTATCTTTGGCAAAAAAAATACCAAAAAGGATAAATTGGAGAAAGTCCTTGTAGCCTTTATCTTTGGCAGATGCAGTCTCCATATTTACAAATTTATCAACCTTAATATTAGCCTCGTAATGTCGCTAGAAATAACCTTCCTAAAAAAAAGATATTTATCTTTGGCAAAAAAAATGCCAAAAAGGATAAATTGGAGAAAGTCCTTGTAGCCTTTATCTTTGGCACATGTAGTCTCCATACTTACAGATTTATCAACCTTAATATTAGCCTCATAATGTCGCTAGAAATAACCTTCCTAAAAAAAAGATATTTATCTTTGGCAAAAAAAATGTCAAAAAGGATAAATTGGAGAAAGTCCTTGTAGCCTTTATCTTTGGCAGTGCAGTCTCCATATTTGCAGATTTATCAACGTTATTATTACCTTCATAATGTCGCTCAAAGCCTAAAAAATGGTAAAAATTTGGGGGGGGGGGGGGTAAACTAAAATTTCCAAACAAAGTCTCGTAGCAGTCCAAGTCATGGCTAAAATTAGACAAATCATAGCGACCAAAGTTTTGTTATAGAAGATAGAAATAATTTTTCTACAAAAGTGGTATTTATCGTTGATAGAAGAAATGCCAAAAAGGATAAAAATTGGAGAAAGTCCTTCTAGTTTTTATCTTTGGCAGATGCAGTTTCCATATTTGCAGATTTATCGACCTTGTCACTACTCTCATATTGTCTTTCAATGCCTAATTATCTAAGGAAATAGTTTAGGGACCAAAACAGAAGCAAAGGAATCTATAAAGAGCTAGAAGGAGGTTAGACCATTACTTAAGAAAAATAAGGAAATAAAAAAAAGATACTGTTCATATGGCAGTCCGTACGTTGTAGAGGGTATTTTTTTTACAACAAATTTAGCATTAGAAAAATCTTTTTAACTAATTTAAAAATTTCCACTCATAAATTTATTCAAATTGGTTAAAATTTTGTTTTATTTTAATTTTGAGATTCATGTTATGTTTTATTATTAACATGATTAGTTATGATCGTAACATAGAATTATGAAACATAACACAACATGTGCTTCAAAATCATGGATTTTTCATTAAAAATAATTAACTAAAAAATTTCATGTCTTATCAACTCACACTCTAATTCTTAATATTGAGGAGAAATTTATTTAGAATAATTCACTTTTAGTTTTAGCAAGTATTTACCAAATTGATTTATTAAACCATAAAACTTTCGAAGTAAATAACTCATGCTACAAAACTCAATCATCAATAAAGAAATTACATAACCTAAACATAAAATTGTATTTAATTTATATTAATAAATTAAAAATTTAACCATTAACTTAATAAATACAAAAAGAAACAAAAATAATAATAAATTGAGTAAAGCCGAATCATCATTAGGAACCATACACAATAGTGGAAAGATCATAGTGACTAACGTTTTGCTTGAGAAAACAATAATGACGGAAAGGAGCAAAAATAGTTTAGGGACCAAGAGAAGAAATGGAAAAAAAAAAACTTTAGATATTAATGGCTTAACAATTGACTTAATAAGAGAGAGAGAGAGAGGGGGGGGGGAGAGAGATGGTTTTGCTAAAAAACAAACAAAGCATGGTGACCAAGTTTTGCTTTAGAAGATAATATATATATAAAAAAATAAAAAAGTTTAGGGATCAAAAAAACAAATAGAAATATTATGATTAAGTAATTATTAATTTTGGGACCAAAACGTCACACAGGTCAAACATAGGGACTAAAATGGGAAGTAAAAGCAATTCAGCGATTCAAAATTTGTTTTAGCAAAAAAACCAAAAAAAATGTGAAACAAAATAAAAATGGAGAAATGGCAATGTAGGCCCTCAAGAATACTATTTTCTTTTCAAAAGATGACCAATCTTTGAAAAGAAGTAATTGCATATCAAATGCAAATAAGGAAAAAAAAAGTGACATACATTGTTTATCACCGTAGATGATTCAAAACGTGTTTTAGCAAAAAAGAAAAGTGAAATATAATGAAAATGGAGAAATTGCAACATAGGCCCTCAAGAATATTATTGTCTTTTGAAAAGATGAACGATCTTCCTAAAAAAGTAATTATGTCTCAAAAGAAAATAAGAAAAAAAAAGCGACGCACACTATTTATCACTGTAAATGAATAGTATGTTTCTTAGCTTAGATCAAGTTCACCGTTGTGTTTGTAGTTTACTAGTGTTGCATGAACAACATCCCCTTTTTGCAAAGTTTGGGACCATAATGAAAAAAAAGGAAAAATTGCAGGAGCTAGAAGAGAGTTAGACCATTACTCTAAAAACAGCAAGAGAGAGAGAGAGAGAGATGCACACTGCTCATGAACAATCACCATTATTCGCAATTAGTATATGGTACGAGGTGCATGGAGGTCACACGTTGCGGTGGTTCATATGATCATTGCATAAATTTGTGGGAATATATAATAACTTGATATAACAAAAAAATATGCTTTCAAGTTTCCGCTATTGTAATTTTAGAACAAAATAATATTCACACCCTGCTAGATTAAAACTGGAGTAAAAAATGCTACTACAAAAAATGTAAAAGAAACAAATCATGGTTATCAATATTTGCTTTAGAAGACAATAAAAAATGACAAAAAAATTAAAGACCAAGAGAACAAATGAAGAGGTTTGGTGACCCGTACATTATAGTAGATATTTTTTATAATAAATTTTAATAATAACAGTGCGACACAAAACACGTTACGTGCTTTGAAATAATGCATATTTTGTCTGTTAATTAAAAACAATTCAATAAAATTTTTCATCTCCTATCAACACAAAATCTAATTTTTAATATTGATGAAAAATTTATCTAGAAAATTTTACTCTCAAAATTTAACAATTATGAAACAAATTGCTTTATTACAGATAGAGCTTGAAATAAATAATTGATGTTACAAATCTTAATAATCAATAATGAAAGAACAATGATAGAAATATTGATTAAAACTTCATCTTAGAAAAAAAAAATCAATAAAAAAAGTCAGGATCAAGACAAAAAAAAATGGAGAGGTTTAATGACTCACATATTGTATTGGATATTTTTTGTAATAAATTTTAACAATAACAGTGTGACACAAAACATATTTTGTGCTTTGAAACAATGCATATTTTGTCTGTTAATTATAAATAAATAAATAAAAAATTTAATCTCTTATTAACACAAAATCTAATTTTTAATATCGATGAAAAATTTATTTAGAAAAATTTGCTCTCAAATTTAACAATTATAGATCAAGTTGCTTTATTAAACTATATAGCTTGAAATAAATAATTGATATTACAAATCTTAATAATCAATAATGAAAGAATAATAATAGAAATGATGATTAAAGCTTCATCTTAGAAAACAACAATAAAGAAAATCAATAAAAAAAAAGTTAGGATCAAGACCAAAAAATGGAGAGGTTTGGTGACCTATACATTGTAGTGGATATTTTTTGTAATAAATTTTAATAATAATAGTGCGACACAAAATACGTTACGTGCTTCGAAACAATGCATATTTTGTCTGTTAATTAAAAAATAATGCAATAAAAATTTTCATCTTCTATTAACATAAAATCTATTTTTCAATATTAATGAAAAATTTATCTAGAAAAATTTACTCTCAGATTTAACAATTATGGAACTAATTGCTTTATTAAACTATAGAGCTTGAAATAAATAATTGATGCTACAAATCTTAATAATCAATAATAAAAGAATAATTATAGAAATAATGATTAAAGCTTCATTTTAGAAAAAAAATAAAGAAAATCAATAAAAAATAGTTAGGATCAAGACAAAAAAAATGGAAAAACTTTAGGCATTAAGGATTTAATAATTGACTTAATGAAGATAAAAAATGGTTTAACTAAAAAGTAAACAAATTTTAACTAAAAAAATAAACAAATTATGGTATCCAATGGCTTACTTTAGAAGATAGTATAAAGAAAAATGACAAAAAGAAAAACTTAGGGGCTAAGAGAACAAATAGGAGAATTAATTAAATAGTTATAAAATTCAGGGACTAAAATATAATAAGGGCGTAACTTAGGTCCGAAAAAGAAAATAAATTAGAAAGTTATGGAATGAAATCGCATTTTAACGAAAAAAACTGTGGGATAGACAAAAACCGGGAAAATTGTAAACTATGCCCTAAAAAATGCAAACGCCTTACAAAATGAGATAAAACTTAAAAAAGAGTAAATCGTATATCCTAAAAAGCTAAAAAAAAAAAAAACTACTGAATCATGGCCCAAAACAAACTGAGCTCAACCAGCCCAAAACAATTGCCATTATTTATCCAACAGTAACCATGTTTATCTTTATAATATAGTGTAATAATGCAATTGCCATAATTTCTTTATGTTTTTATATTACTATATAAGTGAAATCCTAGCTATGCCCCACGTGTGAGTTCATTATTGAAACAAACAGCCGTTAAGTTATTTTTTTAACATCAGTAATTTATTGTCAAACAATTAAATTTCATGGTGGCCTCTATTTTTTAGTTTCTACTTCATTTTACTCCTTAATCCATTAATTATGTTTCTTGGTCCTTTCTTTAAAAAAAAACATTCCATATAATTGGTTTGTTTTCCGATGAAATTCATTATTATAAAGTAGCTAGATTTAAATGTATTCATGGTCTCCAACTTTTAACCATTTAAATGTTATTTCACTTTCATCCCTAACATCCACATTGTTTCACTCTCATCTCTAATATCATTAAAATGTACCATTCTTGCTCCTTTTTGCATGTAAAATATCATGGTAAGCAGAAAAATGCTACATCAACTTAAGATTAAAGAAAAAAAATCCCAATTTTGACTTGTTCTTTCCCTTAGATATCCTAAAATTTTCACATCTAACAATTTAGCCACAATGAATCTTCTTATTTCTCTCCTCTAAAATAGAATCTATAGCCAACGATGAACTCCTCCCTTACTATTGTTCCCATCCCGTCATTTCTATCCAAACCACCAATTTCTTGAAAAAATCAATAGACCAAACAGCCTACTAGTAATTCCACAACCCACCAACCTTCAAGCTGCTCACTTTTATAAGTGTTTTCTCCATTGCCTCTCTCAATCACTCTCGTAACCTTAAAGGCCTACTCTTTTGACAGCAACATGGTCTGGGTAGGGCCAGTTCAAACCCAAATTTGGGCATCAAGCACTGTTTTGCAACTAGTGCAGTTGGGCTTTGCTGGGATCCAAAATGGTGGTAGCAACCTTGGTGGGGTTAGAAGCGGTGGTGATGACGGTCTTCGTTTAGGCAAGGTAGACTGGAACAATGGTAAGGTAGTTATCATGAACCATTGGGAGGTGGTGATTCGTGTAGGGGTTTTAATTTTGAAGTTGGGCATGGGCAGTTGTTGGGCTTGAGGCGAAGGGTTCCAAGGTGCTGGTAGTGAACTAAGAGGTTTTTTAGGTGAAGGATTTTGAGGCATCTTTGGGGCCGCTGATCCGCAGGCTTCCATGTCACTTCAAGCAGTGGTGGCAGATGTTGTTGGAGGAGCTTGAAAATGAGAAAAATGGAGATGGTGGCCAAATTGACAAATGGAAAATTGTTTAGGGTTTTTGGGCAAGAAAACAAATTTTCAAGTGTTAAAGTTGGAATGTTTCCCATATTTTTGGGCTAAAGTGGTATCGTTCTGTGAGGCATAATGCTTTCTGTCTAAAAAAGGGCAAAAATGGAACATTTTTATGACGTTGGGGACGAGAGCAAAACAACTGAATGTTAGGAATAAAAGTAGAACAACATTTCAAGGTTGGGGACCATAAATGCATTTAACCCAAAGTAACTATCTACATTAACTTTTAAAATCATAATTTCAATTTTTTACGATTGTTCTTCAAAAGGAATTTAAATTATGAAAATTTTAACAATTAATGAACAGTTTAATTAAATTATCAGTTTTCATCTTTATAAATCAAATTTTGTATGTCACATCTAGATTTACATAGCAACTTCCCTTTAAGTTAATGGTTTCCATGAAATTATGTGGATCAATGCAAAATGTTTCACAAATGTTTATTACCAGCAGCAGAACTAGAAATTTTTGCTAGGCGAATAGTAGAACAAATTGTTATATTACACAATCACCCATAACTGGATCATGTAAGGTAGATGTAAGTTTGTGCAGATATATGTTTAAGCACAAAAACATATATAAAGCAACACTACAAACACAAAAGACAACAAATATACAAAGGCTAGAATATATTGTGAATAAAATTTACAAGAAAAAAAAAATGAAGATCAAATAAAAGCATAACTACAAACACAAAGTAAATTAAATAGAAAAAAAGGACTAGAGATGAAAGATCAATGCAAGTGAACTATCAAGGAAAGTAGATGGTGAGGCTTGATGGATGATGATGGGATGATGCGAGACTAGTACAACTAAGGAGAGTGGAAGGAGGAGTGCCGGCAGTGAGATGGTGGTGAGACTGAGTGGTATGAATGACTGGATGAGAATGGACACACTACGCCGATCTGGTAATTGAGAATTTAGGGTTTCGGCGCTTCTACTTGTGAAAGATTTATAGGATAAGAGATTGGACAGACAACATGATTTAGAGAGAGTAGATGATAGATTTTGAAAAAGAGTCATTCTATTTTTTAGGAGCTGCTTCATTTGCTTATGGGAGAAATATACACGTGGTCCTCATATTTTTTAAAGCATGCCTTACTGCCCCCATTGTTATATTCTTTCAACATATTTAGAGGAGGGAGATTTCACACCCAATCTTTAACTTTTGATTAAATGACAAGTTAATAACTCATCTTTACATATTTCCAAAATTCTAGGATGTGGGGGCACCCTTGCCCCAGCAAAGCTCCATAATTGTTTATGACTAATATTCAACATCTTAAAAAAATACTTATGATTAAGAGATATTGCTGAGAAAAATAAAACGTAAATTCAGAGTTATATAACCATTGCTTCAAAAAATAAAAAAAAAATTATAACCCGAAAAAGTTACCCTTTATCAAAGGAAAAAGTACCAAAAACTCATTGTAGTTATGAGTTAGTACTGATCTAGTCATAATAGTTTTTTGTGGTTCTAATATCATTACCAATGTCATAATTTGGCACAAAATTGGCCATTAATATTACAGTTTGGTACCGAATACGTCACTAACCATTAAAAAACCTAACAAAAAATGTAAAATGTTGTTGTTTTTGAAATCTTATGATACTAATGTAACTTTTAATAAAGTTCATGAACTTTATGTAATTTACCATTTTCTTTTTCTTATATGTCAGCCACTGCATTGGTTACCACCGAAGCCGCCACTGGTGACAGAGGCGATGCCGAAGAAGGTAGCATTGGACATCACTACTATAAATTATAAAAACTGTCACACCAAGAAACAGATTATTAGAAATACATTGATATTGGATGAATAAGTTTCATTTGATTATGGTTTAGGTTATTTGTAGTATCGTAATGTAATGAATAATTTGAATATTATTTCTGGATGAACCAATGACGGATCAAGAGAATGATAGAGGTTGTTGTTGCACAAAAAATGAAAATTGTAAATTATACATAGTTCCTAAAAGTTTGTTAAAAGTTACATAAGCACCCTAAACTAACAACTTTTTACGTTTTCTGATAGGTTTTTAATGGTCAATGATATATTTGGTATCAAATTGTAACATTCGTAACCAATTTAGGCCCAAACTATGACATTAGTGATGACATTGGAACCATCCCAAACTATTGTGACTTGATTGGTACTAGCTCATAAGAACGGTGAGTTTTTTTGTACTCTTCCCTTTGTCAAACGGATATCAGAGTTGTTCCGCTTGTTAATCATTATACCACTCGTGCGCATTCTTAACTGCTCATATGTTAGCATTAATTGGTATACGAAATTAACAAAGGTTTAATCTTAATTATGCTATTTGTATTTCGGCCTTTGTGGAAGTGATGAAAGCCTGTAATTATTGTCTCGCGCATGAAGCAGTTCTCCATATACTAAAAGTTGTGTAATAAAATCATATGAAATTCGAAAAAAATACAATTTAATTAGCAATTGGAAAAACAATTAAGTGAGATCAATTAACTGTTTTTTTACATCCAATCAATTCCTAATAAGTTATATCATGTACCAGTTTATTTACATTTAGCAAAATTTCATAAAAAAAAATTAGAGAGAAAGATGTGAATTAATCTCATCAGTGAAGAACATATATAACTTTTTCCAAAAAAAAAAAAGAGATATTGAAAACAGAAACATACACTAACACATAATATGTTTTGTTTGGACAGAACCTGTAGACGAGGGAGAAAAGTTTTCTCTTGGATTAAACAAAAAAGACAACTCATCAAAGCTTTAAATTTTTTTTTCTCCAATCAAATTAGCCTATTATTATGTTTTCCCTCGAGAACCTTTATGACTTTATTTTTTTTTTCTTATGGGGAAATAAAAGAGGGGGGCGGTAGGGAGGGGGATCTCAATTTTTAATAAATTAAAGCCTAGCTAGGGACTAATCAATCATCTCCTAATCTAAAGTCTGGCAATGATAGGTGTGATTTAAGTAATTGGGAGTTAATAACAAATGTTTAGGAGGAGTGATGTGAGTTTGGTCAAAAGTTAAGCTCGGAATCATTGTCGGTAATGGGTGCTTGTGATCAAGTATTTTAAGCATTCTTTTGTTACTGCTCTTCCCATTAAGTCACTTGTGTCTCTTCCTTTGTCTCACATTCACTTCCTTTTTTTGTTTTTCCTTTTTCTTTGTTCGTTTTTCTCCCTTTTTTCTCACAACAGGGAATTAACCAGAGGCCTTCTGAATCTTCAACTAAAAAAATTACATCATGCATGGTCATGTATAAGCTAGGAAAAGGGCAAATAAGACACTCAGATTTGTATAACAGTGCACATCACCATTTTTTTTTTTGTTTTACAGTTAAATCTATCATCTAAGTTTGTTTTGGAAGGTATATTGGCCACGAATATTTGTGATTATGACAAATTAACTACTAAGGAATCTAACGGTTAAAATATTCTGTTATCTCATAGAATATTCCGTAAAATGTGTAATGATATCGCTGATTAAAAGAGTAAATTACATAATTCATCCCTGAACTAAATGTTTTTATTGACACCAATCCCTAAACTAAAAGATAAAGCATAAAAGCTCTCTCTCTCTCTCTCTTATCCTTCATCTGTGTTATTTGACCCCTTCTCTTTAATGCATTTCACATTCTTTCTTTTGAACCCCAAAAGCTCTCATCTTTCAAACCTAGATCCTAGGCATGGCCTTCAGTGAACCTAGTTCCTTCTTATAGAAAATGCTCTGTTTCTCCAGGATCTTACCAGTGCCCACCTTCTATTCGTTGATTTTCCTAAGTGGTAGCTAAGGCTTTAAACTAGGGCCTATAGGTCTGGGTTGCAGAATATCGATGACAAAGAGCACTTCCTTCACAATTTCTTCCTTAGCAGGAAGCGATGCAGTTCTCTTTTCAATAGTGGGTTCTTGAGATTGCATAATTTCATGTTCAATCTTTCCCCGGAGCTAATTTTGAATCATCAATCAGCTTATTAAATTAGTCTAACATGCTAATTATTCCTATAATCGCTTCCTAATGTGGCAGTACCCCTTATCTTGATATAATGTCGGAGGATAATATCTTGAAGAATGGTTCCAAATACGGAGAAGCCAACAAATCTAGTGTGCGTTGTGTGAATGGCAAAGATCATATGAACTTCATGAAGGCGAATGTCAAAGATCCTAAAATCTTCAATTGCCTACTCCAACCATATTGTTGGGTTTATTGGCTCAAATTTAAGAAAATTAATAATTTTGATTTTGTTTAAGATTTGATTTTAGTTTTCCTATTTGTTTATGACTCGGTTTTACTATTTTGATGTGGTTTAGGTTTGTATGTGGCCTATAAAAAGGCTTCTTGTATTAAGGTTTTGAGCATGAGAGAAAAACTAATATGGTAAATAGACAATATATGAGAGTTCCAAGAGGGAAGAGAGGTCTGAGGGCCAGTTGTGTGAGGGCAAAATATTAGGCTAATCAATGGTGTGTAAGGGATTCATAGGCCAGTGTAAATACTAAGGGTATACCTTTACTATAATCTTTATATTTTATTTGAGTAAATTTCTTTCATCTATAAATGTAGGCTAGTTAAAAGATGAACTATATTAAATTTATGTGCACTTATTTTATCGTGTTTGTTGTTCCGTTGCGCGTGATAGGTGATTGGAGATTTTTTCTCAATACATAGTATTAGAGCTTATGATTTGGTCCTGGCATGGTGCGTCGTATGATGAATTCTTGGTATGGTGGAGCTTGTGGTATGTTCATAACATGGTGGAGCATATAGTTTGATACTTGGTATGGTAAAATGTTTGGATTATTTGGTAAAGCCCTATGGAATCGTCCTAGGGATATTTGAGAGTGATTGCGGCATGGTACCGATGACTAGGTACAAGTTTAACGATTGAAGATTTTGTTCATGTGTGTTGATGTTCATGATGGTCAGTTCATGGTTGTTTTCATCAATTGTTGTTTGTGTCTTGGTGGTGTTTGTCATTAATAGTCATGTTCATGTTATTTGTAGTCGTTTGCGTTTGTTGCTATGTTCATGTTTTGGCATCGTTCGTGGTATTCATGTCTGTGATTTTGATCAAGTGTTCGTGATATTCATGTTCATGGTGATAAATTTAAGCCAAGATGGAGATTGTTGGGTTTGTTGGCTCAAATTCAAGAAAGTTAAGGATTTTGATTTTGTTTAGGATTTAGTTTTAGTTTTCTTATTTGTTTAAGATTTGGTTTTCCTATTTTGATATGGTTTAGGTTTGTGTATGACATATCAAAAACACTTCTTGTGTTAGGGTTTTGAGCATGAGAGAAAAGCCAATATGGTGAAGAGGTAAGATGTGAGAGTTTCAGGAGGGAAGAAAGGTCCGAAGGCCCGAAAAGGCTAGGACGAGAATCCTTTTTGTTATTCTCATATCCTGTAATTGTGTGAAGACAAAATATTAAGCTTATTAGTAGTGTATTGATGATCCATAGGCCAATGTGAGCACTAAGGACATACCTCTATTGTAATCTCTATATTTGTTCGAGTGGATTTCTCTCATCTATAAATATAAGCTAGTTAAGAGCCAAATCATATTAAATTTGTGTGTACTTATTTTATCGTGTTTGTTATTCTACTACGCGATAAGTGATTGGGGAACTTTTCCCAACAAGATGCCAATTGATTTTGATTCCGCATACTTTTGGATCCATATTTTAGAAGAATCATTATGAGCGCACAATTTAAAGTTTTCTCAGGCTCTCACGATTTTTCTTCTTTTGAAGGTTGGAGATGCAATGAAAGAGGTTATATTGCCTATCGTAACTTTATATGCTAACCAAGAAATTGAGAAAATCAGCTTAGCTCCTAGAGCATTTTTGGAAACAAGTTGCTTATAACTTTTACTTGATGATTGATCATAATTTCTCATTTTTGGATTCACCCCAAGTAGGGGTGAAAAAGGGCCGAGATTTTTTCAGGTAGCTTAAACTCGAGCTTGAATTGAGGCTTTTTTAGTTGGGTTTTTTCGAGCTTGATCCAAAAAATTAGCTTGAACAAAATTGGAGCCGAGCTCGAGCCTTAAGATACCCGGTCCCATGAGCTCACGGGCCTGTTGGGCTCGAGCCCTTTTGTCCATTAGCTTCTAACTAAGTCCTGCCCTAACCCTTACTCAGTTACTCCCCTCTCTTCACCCTACATCCTCCAGGTAGCCAAGCCTAATTGACTAACCCACCCACCCAGATAGGCAGTCACCACCCAGTCCTAACTAACAATCGCTTGATTACCAGTCCAAGCAACATCGGATTTCGTCCTTCTCAGGTTTTGTCTACTCAAATTCACTTAGTTAGTGGTCAATCACGTTGTTATTGGTTGGATAGGGCTCATTCAGCTGATACACGTCGAGTCATATTAGTTTCAACCTTGCATTAGCCTCGAAAAGCCAAATTGTGGCCACCGGCGATACCAACAATCAATGCTCTTATTATAACGATCAACTCTTGAGTTGGTTCTTATGATTCTTCGATCTTGTGGCATTATGGCTGGCTTATGGATGAAGCTGAGGATGCTTCCTAAGCCAGAAATTGTTGTGGCAGAGGATGAAGGATTCCGATGGCTCCAATCGAAGTATTGAAGAAGATAATGGTTCATTTATCAAGTTTACAAAGTTAGGGTGAAATAGTAAAGGAACAAAAAGTTTAGGATATGTTATAAATTTTCTTCTCTAGTTATCTATGTTCAAAATTGCAAGTTCAATCCCCATCTTTAGCATAAGTTACAATTATGATACTAAGATTTATATGTGTCGTTTGAGCCTTACTAGCTTTCAGGCCGAGCTCGATCTTAAAAAATTGGGCTCAAGCAATTTGAGCTTGAGCTCGGGTAGTACTGAACAAAAAAATGACCAATCTTGAGCCTAGTGGACTCAGGCTTGGCCTAACCTATTTTTAGCCCTAGCGCCAAGAAACCAAAGTTTTTATGCTTCACTACACCAAACTAATCTAATAGGCCGATTGATGATTCAAAATGAGCCCCGAGAAAAGATTCAACATGAACATGGGGACTGAGGTGGGGAGGAGATAGAATCGGTGTGCTACTAAGGGGGGGAAGTAAGAAGAATAGGAAGAAGAGGATGGTAGAAGAGAGAAGAAATAAAGTTTTGGGGGGTTTGTGGTATTAGACAAAGATTCAAGAGCTAAGTTAAGATTATATGTGTCACATCATCCTCTATTTATGCTCGCCATGTTAGCTACATTCCCCACGTCGACCTGGTGACTGTAACGGGGATAATATGATCACATTGATAATATAACATTAATTATGGATTTAACTATAAAAAATAATGACGACTGATCTGTCTATTTTACAAACCTAAGTAGCTTATTTACCCTTTTTCCCTATATAAGCTCTGTGTTTGCAAGTATCATTTTTTGTTTCCAAGCTGAAGACAGTCTTCAATCATGTAAGAAAAAATTGATGAAGGACAATCTATCCTCAGTCAATTGTCAAAACTGCCAATCAAGCAAATTGATTGTCCTAATTGTATTTAAGTCATGATAAACAGAAAACTGTACTACCTCGGTTTTCAAATATTCGGCATTTTTTTAGCTATTTTGCTGGTCAAACAAAAATATGTGACCCTTTTTTAGGGAAAAAAAAAAGATAAAAAATACTGTTATTCACTAAGTACTTATCATTTGATTTATATGATAAAGGACTAAAATTAGACACATTCTCCTAAAACTGCATGAAAAGTTAAGATGACTATCTAAATTGAAACCGAGAAAAAAAAATTACTTGTTGATCGGATGAGAGGCTCATTTTGTTTAGTTGGAAAAGCCGGCTATTGGGACTGAACGACATTTGGTAAGCTATTAATTGATGCAACTATATAAGGAAGTGTGAAAGATACAACTCCTTGCAGGAAAATGTTGGTATTAGGCTCCATGATTCGATCTTGGGGATAATAGCTAGTAAATTCTGTTATGACTTCAATCGACATCAATACACAACAGAGAGGCTCTTTTGTAATTTTCTTTGCGTCTTTTCGATCTTTCACCCCTTTCTTAGCCTCCTTCTATTTTCTGCACAATTGGGTCGATATGGTCAAAATTAATCGATTACTCTGCAGAATTGGGTCGATAGTGAGATACCATTACCCAGCTGTTGGAATTTTGGATATCTCACTAGTTGTTGTACGGTTTTTTAAAATAGAATTAAGCATCTTTCTCTCCCATGCTTGATCGAACTAAGGATTGCCACTACCCCAACCCTTTTCCTTTGATTAGAGGAAATGAAGGGGAAAAATAGCATGAAATTCTCTTGCTTTGGACATATAATATCTTCTCCATGGGTGCTAAATCTTGAAAAGGTTCCCCAAATTTCCTTTTTTCAATTCAATGTACTGATCCATACTGCTGATAATATCAGTTCCTGTACCCAGATGTACAAAATGATTAAATAAATACGTAATCGCGTATATATATATATATATATATAAGAAAGATGTGGATGATAAAAAGATGTGGATGATTAAATATTTTTTATCATCCGCTTGGGAATACAGTTGCTATTCCTATGACATTTATGCTAGAGAACCTAGCTAGCTTTTCTAGCTATGCTTCAACTTTTTGGTCATTTACAGGTGATAATTAGACACTTGATTAACATTTTGAAGAACCTTTTCCAGGAGTTGTTGCCTGGCTGAAGACTCAGCTTTAGCGTATTCAACAAGGAACTCATCAAAGCTGAGGAAAAAAAAGATGTATTGTTCTTGGTATTTTTGCACCAAAGTCGATTCCTGCACAGTGTGACAAAGCCAACATATGCGACAACAATACTTGTGTCTATTGAAATTTGAAACAGACTAACAGTACCAGGTGCCTGAGTTACACCAAAATCACACCACCAATTGCACCGTAAGAAGAATTATAAAAGAATAAGATAACTACCATTTGCCCCTAAGATTTTAAGTAAAATTATACTTTACCCCTCTTATTTTAAAAATATACATTTTACCCCTACCTCTTTAATACAATCCGATAGGAACTTCTCAAATCTTAATCTAGATTATATGGCACTTATTAGTATTCATCTTCAAGTAATTTTAATATATATGATACTTTTTACAGTTAATTAATATTTAAAAAAAAATCCTATTTTTCATTTACAAAAAGAAAAATTGATAGTTTAAAATGTTCATTAACTATAAAAAATACTATACAGATTGAAATTACTGAAAAATAGCTATTAAAATATATAAATTAAGATTTCAGAAGTTGTTGTTGAAATATATTAAAAGATGGGGATAAAGTGTATATTTTTTAAATAAGAGGATAAAATATAATTTTACCCAAACTTTAGGGGTTAAATTATAGTTAACTCTAAAGGAATCGGCAGAAGACAAAACAAAATTGGGTTAGGGTAATGAAATTAATCCTCCCCTGCCAGGTGCTTGTGGTTCTGGATTTGACAACACTAAAAAGGGTTGAAACCTCAAATCTAAAATACCCCTCTTCCTTTGGAAATTCTTTTGACTGCTCTTTGATTGGCAAACCAATTTCACCGTATATCTCTGGCATTTTTCAATTTTGGACTACCTTATTAATCATTCAAAGTTTTCCTTTTTTGTGTTTGGCCTTTACGATATTGGCAAGCAGCCTGACCAATCAATAAATTCAGGGAGATTTCATAAAAAAAATAATAATAAATTCAGGGAGATTGCCAAAAAGAAAAAAGGAGTTCAGGTGAAGATATACTTTTTTCATTAAAAATAATTCAAGATTTCATTTCGTTAATTTTTCTTGGAAACCAGTACCATGCCTAAACTCTATTTAACTAACAATAGCTCAAATGTTTTTTCTAAAAATAATTAATTTTCTATGAATTTTTCCGTATCAAACCAAGAAAAGAAAAATTAATAAAAATACCAAACTTAAAAAAAAAAAAGATATATAAATATTTTTTGGAGTCTTTTATTTGTAAACTTTCAATTAATATACAAGTTTAATAAATGTTTCAGCTAGCCATGTGAATTGCGATAGAGGAACACCTGTCTTGACCTTGGCCAAAGTTCAAATGGTAAAATGGTAGCCGTACTCTTAAAAAGGGGGCAAATCTAGAAATAGTCTAGTTGCAGCCCAGGCTGTTTATGTTTCTTGTAACAAATATTTTACGGCCCGACTTTATGATAATAACTTCTAATACCTTATATTTGTAATGAAAAAAAAGACACAAGTTTGATGAATAATTTCTATATATCAAAATAATTATTATTTAAAAAATTCTGTCAAATAAGACAAAACCAATAATTTCAAGTGATGAAAAATTTGTTGTTACTGTTTCTAAAATGATATAGAGTTACTTATTTGTCCCGAGGTTTAGGTAATATTAGACTTTGCATTTTTTTGTTTTTAAAATATACACTTTACCTATTCCTTACACTTTATACTTTAAAAAAACTGTTTTACATTTTCAGAAAAAAAATGATAATTTAAAATATTTATTAATTGTTAAAATATAGTAAAATTAAAGAGGTAAGAGCAAAGTATATATTTCTAAAATCAAATTAGATAAAGAGTAATACCAACTAAATATAAGGGATAAATTGTAATTAAGCCAACGATATAATATCATGGCAAGTAAATGGCATCCTGGAAATAGCGTCCAAAGTCCCAGACTCCCAATACTTTTCCAAGCCTGTAGGGTGTAGGCGGTTGCAGCTTGGCTGTCGGTACCTATTGTCCGACTCTTCTTACCAGCTGCATTTTCTGGATTTTTAGAAAAGTCGGTTATTACTTTCTTCTTACCTTACGTAAAAGTTTCAATTCACGCAAATGCCCTTTATTTTGTGTTTGTGTGTCATTATAATGCCTTAGGTGGACCTATCACGTGATCTTGTTGTGCTTATTTGTTTCATTATCACATGATTTACTTACTTGAGGGTCAATTTGTGGTCGCTGCCAATTACCATTACGTTTTTGGCCTTAACATCTTACGCTTAGTGTGAAAATATTCATTTTCTTTAACTAGAAAAAGATAAAAAATTGTAAAAAAAATAAATAGTAGAAAATTATTTCAAATTATTTAATAATTCTCTCCTAGTATATTCAAAATATCCAATAATTACAACTCAATTACTAGACAGCTTATCTTATTTAATATTATAATCGTTTTTCATAAAAAAATAAATAATTTTTTCATGTTATTGACCGACGGGTTTACTAACAATGGCAAATACAAGAGGAAATTATGAAAAACAGAAAAGTGTGAGTCAAGTAATTTTTTTTTAAAAAAATGAAAAATGAAAAATGAAAAATGGAGCAACCCGGCCCCTAGTGGATGTGTGTGAAGGTGGGAACTATAAACTATCATGGCGGCTTACCATCAAAAAGAAATATCAGGGTGGTCCTTTGACTTCCCATGATCGTTTCATATTGGACCCGGACTTCGTCCGCCTTCTTCTTCTTCTTGTTTTTCTTTTGGGGTACAAAGTCTTGTGGACTTTCTAAAACAATCACTTTGATGTACTCCGCAGAACAAACGTAAATATGTGTCGTTTAGATTATATAACAACAGAAACAATGACTGATCCATATATATAATAAAGGCATCCATGGACTCCTCTTTTTATAATAATTGATATATGATTTAGTAAGTGGACCCCCTTAAAATTTTTAACAGACCTAGTAATTTTAGTAACATCTAATGGAAAAAAAATAAGCATCTCTTACCTCAAAAATATATATATATAAAAAGTCATATGCTCTCTAAAATAATTTTCTAATGGTAAAAGTTCTAAACTTGCAACAAACTTTCATATATTTTTCCATCTAGACCTTGAACTTTTTTCATCACTCTCTTTTCTTGTCAAACATATGAAAATTAAGGAGTTAGCATAGACGGATCCACATGTATCAGGGTGGGCTACAAGTTTTGTTTCTTTAAAAATGTTAAATAATTTTTAGACAGACCCCACTAAATTTTGTTAAATAAGTTTATAAATTGAATAAAATGAGGAAAATAAAATAGAAAAATGAATTATCTAAATTATTTTTTCTATAAATAAATTAAAAGTAAATTGAAATTTCATAGTTTCTTTTATAAAAATGTTACACATAAAAAACTAATTACATATGAACCTCATAGAAAAAATTTCTAAATCCGTCTCTAGGAGTTAGTCAGATACAACATAAAGTCAATAGGTCATTAGGATACAATGCATATAAGAGGTAAAGAATGACTTTGTCTTTTAAATCCTATAGAAAATGCATATCACACCATTTATTTCCATGGTTTATATGTAATTTTATAACTCTAGTTGAAGTTGTATAACCGATAATTAAAAAAAATGCTAAATCTGAGTACACTTTTCATATTTTCTTCTAAAGATTATTTTTCCCAACATTTTATATATATATGAATTTGTAAATTTTATTAGGTAATGTTATTATTTAGTATTTACATATGCAAACGAAACCCCCTATATAAAATTCCTGTATCAGCATGGATTAATTAAGAAAATTAAGAAAACAAGCATAAGTTCCAATATAAACCGCTTTGAATAGGACATGGGAATTTCAAGAAGCCAACTAAAGTACTGGTCAAATGAATTTCTTCAAGCTGGAAAAATGGCCAACTTGGTCGACGAGGCGTTGTACCTTCCGTCGGGCTAGATGTCCACCATTAATGTTCAAACGAACTAACGGTATTAGATACTCCTCAGTTCTAAAATAGTTCTCTTTTTTATCTTTTTAAATAAGGTACTTTTTATTATTTTATATATATATCATTTATTGAAAGGAAAGAAAGTTGAGAAAATTAAAGAGTGAAAGCACATAGGTCCATTAAAAGTATAAATGTTGATAACTTTTTTTAGAAGAGTACATGTACTTTATATAAAAATAAATAAACTAATAATTTTATATTAAAAGAAAGAAGTAAAAAGTAGAGAAGTCTTAATTTACGTGCATTATCAAAGATGACAAGTTTTATGAGACAGAGGGAGTAATTGTTATTAAAAAAAATTAACATTTTAAATAAATATTTGTAATTATGAAATAGATAAGGTAGTTATTATTAAGGGCGGAATTTAGCATCTTAAATAAATCGGGTAAAATCCATCGGGGGTCACCTAGCTTATTTTTTTGTCCTAAACGGGTACCTTACCTTCAAATTGTCTTACCGAGGTACCTTACCTCTTATCGCGTGTTCTATCTGGGTACTTTCCGTTGATTCCATTGTTAAGTCTCACGGAAATTGCTGATGTGGCATTAATTAATGCTACAATAAACTTAAAATAACAACTTTGGACCCTAAACTTTTCCAACCACTAATTCTAAACCTAAAATTTACAGATCTAACACATAAATCACTATTTTTTGTTGGATCCACCAACATCTCCTTTTACCCGCCTGATTCTCTAAGTGAATCCAAAACCAGATCTAAAATAATAAAAGAAAAGCCAATAAATCTTTCCAGAAATAACAATCAGAACTAATACGACTTTGTTACTGAAATTTCCAGTATCACTATCGTTGAAATTCGGCCATCTCTCTTGCGCCGCCGAATCGAAGCTCACCAGAAAATGTCACTGCAAAGAAGACTGAATCGCTGCCCTGCCCTCATCATGTTCTGGGCTTCCGGTTATGAATTCGCCACAAAACTACGTCTTTGTCCATCAATCGCACCAACTGAGCCGGCTTTATCCACACCTAGCTCGTTACCCCCTTCAACTCCTGTTCTTGTTCTTCTTGCTCCTTTGGAAACACGTGGTCGATTGTTCTGGCTTTGACAGCAACGAGGCAATTTCTCGAGATGGAATTGAAATGAAATTGGGAAAGACTTGAACTTTGAACCTTAACCCCTCATTCCTCATCGCCTTTTCCATCTCCCCCCGTCTCCTCGAGTTCCAATTCGGCACCCACATAGCGACAGCGCCTTCAAGTCCCTCCGTCCCCTTTGATCGCTTCGACAGCGACCACGGTGACAGCGTCGATCTCAAGGGTTTCAGGTTGGATACAACGCGGACAGAGGCGGGTTGGTGCGAGTTTAGGATTTGGAAAGATCGAAGGATCTGATGAACAAGAAACAACTCCGATTCTGATGGTTGATCGGAGCTCCCAACGGTGGCAATGGTGGCGGAGAGAGAGGTAGAGCGCGGCGGAGGGAGAGATCGGGGGGCGGCGAAGGGAGATGTTGGGGGCGACGGCAAAGGGAGGACGATGAGGATGAATCGGAGGACAAGACACTGCAGAGGATGAATCTGCGGAGGACAAATCGGAGGAGGACGAGGTAGAGGTCGAGGGCGGCTGGGATGGTGGGCGACAGAGGAAGAGGTTGACGGTGGCTAAAATGATTTTGGTGGAAGTTTAAGGGTTAGAATTAGTTATTAGAAAAGTTTAGGGTCCAAAGTTATTATTTTACGTTTATTGTAGCATTAATAAATGCCACGTCAGCAATTTCCGTGAGACTTAACGATGGAATTAACGGAAAGTACCCAGATAGGACACGCGATAAGAGGTAAGGTACCTCGGTAGGACAATTTAAAGGTAAGGTACCCGTTTAGGACAAAAAAATAAGCTAGGTGACCCCCGGTGGATTTTACCCTAAATAAATCTTTGTAATCATTGAAGAAATAAAATTTAAGGTTTTATTTATTTCTGTAGAAAAATATCTCTCATTCTCAAATGAAAATACTAGTATTATTGAAATTTAGTGTATAGTGTATGTGAAATTGGTTTCATACATTGGCTAAACTGATGTTTAGAACTGTTGTTCTGATATCTAGAACTGTTGCTCTGATATCTAGTACTGTTTTTTTGATGTATTAGATTAGTATATAAATTAATTAGTCTAATGTCTAATACTACTACTCTGGTGTCTAATATTGCTATTGTGATGTCTAGAACTGTTGTTCTGGTTTCTAGTAACATTTTTCTAATGTCTAATTATGTTATATTAATGTATAAATTAATTAATTTGATGTCTAGTACTGCTATTTTGGTGTCTGATTTTACTGTTCTGGTTTCTAAAATTGTAGTTTTGGTATCTAGTAATGCTTTTTTGGTATCTAATTATGTTAGGTTGGTGTTTAAATTAGTTAATCTGGTGTTCAAGGACTGCTGTTTGATGTCTAATATTGCTATTCTAATGTTTGTAACTAATTTTCTAATATCTAATTATATTATGTTGGTGTATGAATTAGTTTAGTTTCTTGGTTGGTCGACGTCAATGGAGATAATTTTGTTTTTCAAGTTCTATTTTTTTTTTAATTTCTAAAAACCAAATTTTCAATTTTTTTTATTCTTATATTGAACCAACACCATTTAAAATTTAATAATTTATCTATTTAACGATGATTTGAATAATATTTTTATTATTTTTTTCATAACCATCCTAAAAGAAAAAAAAATAGCAAAAAGTATTTACTAATATTTTTAGGCTTCTTAAAATGCAGGATTCTTTTATATGTGTGGGTGTTGCATATAGTGTGTGTAGGGTGTGCAAGTGTTTGTTTCGGTCACCCAGTTAGATATGTGTGTTTCTATCACCAAATTAGAGGATCATTGACGTGGATTTTAAATTGAGGGACTTACTTGTATAAGTCAACCAAGTCAAGGGGCCAAAACCTCTTAAAAATCTCCCAGGGGGACAGGCATTCGACAATCGACATAAGAGTGATTACTTTAATGAGGACACTTTGGTGAATAAACATAGAATCGTGCTCGCATTACCGTAGAAGTTACTAATAACCCAACCAATAAGTGGTACTAATCGAGGGTAGCCTTTCGGGTCGTATAGCAGCCGGAAAGTTGCAACTAGCCACAACATTGTGGACGGCGCTGATTTGGACAGGAATTGGAAAGATTAATGACCTCTCTTCAAGTTGTTGGTTCTACTAATAATTGTTAATAAAGAAGATTTACCGAACTGGCTTTTAAAATTCTGCACTATAAACAGTGTTCGAATCCAAATTGTATACATTAATTAGCGTTATTTCGTGGTATCAGGTTTACGACACTTTCTTTACTTCCTTGAATGTCCACCACATTGTTGTAAGTTTGAACGGAGGCCGAATATTTGCATACGCTCATACTGTACTGTCCCAACAAGTTGGTTACCTGTCGATGCTTTCTCTCCAAAACAATAAGATACTCCATCTGATTCAAAATTTTTGCACTATCTATTTTCGGTAATTAATTTATATTTTTTTATTTTTAATATTTTAATATTTAAATAAAAAATCTGTATGTATAAATAATAAATTAAGATATATAGTTTCTAAATATATTTTTTTAATTTTTCTAATAAATAATAATATGAATAAATTTAAATCAAAATATATCAAAAAATCAAATGAAGCAAAAATTTTAGGACAAAAGGTTTAGAGATAGTTCACTAGTCAAATTTCCTCATTCCAAACACCTGACTAAGTGGTTTAAGGACATGGGTAAAGGTCTAGAGTTCAAATCTGACCTTCACAAGTTCTCTTATAATGTTATTACATAATAATTCAATAGTTATCCATATCCCAAAAAAGAAAATATTCTCTTATTTTCTTTACACTATAAATAGTACTAATTCTCTATCCTATAACTCGAAACATGTTTTTGAGTAAGAAAAGAAAAAGACCACTTTAATTTATTTTAGGGTTTATTATAATTTTTCCCTTGAGGTTTTGGTAAATTACACTTTGCCTCTACCATTTTAATACAATCCGACAACAACTTTAGAAATTTTAATTTAAATATATAGTAACCATTTTTCAGTAATTTCAATCTATATAATTTTTTTGTATAGTTAATAAACAGTTTAAATTATCAGTTTTTTTATTTTTTTAAATTGAAAATGGCATCTTTTAAATATCAATTAATTGTAATAAAGTACCATATAGATTAAAATTAATTGAAGATAAGTATCATACAATCTACATTAAAATTTCAGAAATTCATGTCAGACTGTATTAAAAAGATAATAAGCAAAGTGTATATTTATAAAACAAGATGGGCAAAAAGTAATTTCACCTAAATCTCAGAGGCAAATTGTAATTATTCATTTATTTTATTTTATCTTTTTCCCTAGTGGTAACTTGTAAATGGTATATACTTGACTAATTAATTATGTCTAAATAGTCTAATCAGCAACATGGCCATTTATTAAGGAGCTCTTACGGCGGTTAGGATTTCCTAAGCATTTCACAAGATTGATCATTAAGTGTGTGTCAACCCATTTTTACTCAATCATGCTTAATGGGAATTGTTATGGCTTCTTCAAAGGAGAAAATGGTCTTCTTCATGAGGATCTTATGCCCCTTATCTTTTCCTTCTTTGCTTGGAGTATCTTAGTAGGAGCTTGAGGCCCCCGGTTTCAGGTTTCACTCAAAACACAGCGAGCATAAGATCACAAACCTATGCTTTTCGTAGATGATCTAATTTTAATGTGTAGAGCAGATGTTCCTTTTATTGCACATGAGGCCATGATTAGCAAAGTTTAGTGAGATGTTTGGCCTGCCCCCAAATGGTGTAAAACGGGAGATGTTTATAAGCAGTGTGCCAGGTCATCTAAAGGAGGAGATTATCCAAATTTCGGGACTTTGAGGAAGGTAGCTTCCCAATGAAGTTCTTAAGAGTTCCTTTTTCCTTTAAAACCCTCCGGGATTTTGCATAGTTGGTGACAAACATGAAAGGAGAATGAAAAGGTGGACCAAGAAAATCTTTCATACACTTGGAAACTGCAACTGATTAGGTTTATCCGCTTCTCCATTCAAGTATTCTAGAGTTCAGTGTTCCTAATCACAAAAAATCTTTAAAAAATCAATTTCATCTGTCGAAACTTCCTCTAGTCTCATTAGGCGAATGAGAAGCGTAGATCATTAGTTGCATGACACACAATGTGCAAATCTAAAAGTGAGGGAGGATTAAACTTGAGGAACATACTCTCAAGGAATTACACTCCTATTGGGCTGATATCCATGCCATGATGGATTGCTATTGATTCATTGGATACATGCCTACAACGTTAAAGGGCATGATCTTTGTTAGGTTTGGTGGCTATCAAATCTAAGAAGCTTAAATATTTTAATTTATTTAAGATTTGGTCTTATTTTTCTTATTTGTTTTAGGATTGAGTTTAGAAATTATAGCTGGTTTGTAGAGTTTGTTTTCTATTTTGATGTGATTTGAGTTTATATTATCCTATAAAAAGACTTGTTGTGTTAGGATTTTAAATATGAAAAAAAAAAGCAATTGTTATGAAAAGATGTGAGAGTTTTAAGAGGGATAAAACATTTAAAGGTCGATAAGAGCTAAGATGAGAAGTGTTTAAAATTTTCATATCTTGTAATTATTTGATAATAAGATTATGAGGTTATGATTAATATGTAAGAGATCAATAGGCAAGTATGAGTACTAAGAGTATACTTCTATTTTAATCTTTATATTTTTGTCTGAATAGACCCTTCTCATCCGTAGATATAGGTCAGGTACGAGCCAGATCAAGTTAAATTTACATGTGGTTGATTGATTATGTTTGTTTTTTGCTGCGCATGATTGGTGATTAGGAAATTTTTCCCAACATCAATCACATGTGGAGAGAGTGAGATAATGAATGTCACAAAGAGATCAATTTTTCAATATAGCAGGTGGCAGACAAAATTCGTTTTAAAAATTATATGTGTTCGTGTGAATTATTTCAAGTTAACGAGAACAGTACGACGAAGTTCAGTGTTATTCCTAGTTTCTGATTCTTAATATTTTATTGTTTTCTCTTGTATACCAGATGTTTGTATTTTTAATCAATTAATATTTTTTTTACACCCCCGCCCCCCACACAGAGGTGAAAAATGGAGTCAGTTGGGAGTGGTGGTTTGCTCAGCTGAGGTTCAAAAGACCTATATAGATATGCTACAGCTATTAATATATTTAAAGACCGAATCTGATTCTTCAGCTCTTCATCACAAGAGCGGGTCGTTCCTCAACAGAAAAATGGGAAGCAGCCGCTGATCAATTGGAGGGCCGGTCCGTTTTATCTGCTAAATTCACCAGTTCTCTTTCCCTTTTTGTGTTGCTATTCACCAAAATTTTCCCCTTTTCTACTTAGCCATGTGTGGCGCTGAAGGCAACCAAGAACTCAAGAATTTTAATTAATTTTGTAGCTAACACTTGACAGCCACGAGGACCAGACTAACTGTCCATTGTCACCAGCAAACTTGTAGAATTATCAAAGTTATTTTAGGTTTCGTTTACCATTGAATGATTTTTTCAAAACTCTAATAATTTTCTTAGTTTCGCAAGCAACTAGTTTTGAACACAAAAAAGACTTGAATAATACGGTGGGGTGAATTTTGATTTAATTAATTAGGATAAATAAATGAATGTATTAACTGGGCATAATTAGAATCAAAATTTAGCTTTCATTCATCTGCATTTGCTGATCATATGACCAACTAAAGTCACTCTATCATAAGCCACGTTCAATATTTTACAAATCTAAGTAAAAGTGGAAAAGTGAGAATCAAAAGTTATAAACAATCTTAATCATGCAATTAGAATATTAACCATGAGCTGGCTATTTTCTGAGTACATATACTAATATATCATCAGGCTTTCCAACAATATTTTAACATGGTATAATGGTGGCACAGATGAAATACTGTTGGTTGTTTAATTAGACTTGGATTATGGAAGTCATCACTAGCACCGGCAAGAAAACTATTTAATTTATTATATGAAATTTTGCGCAGACAATTGCACTAGCCAGGAACGCAGCCATCATACTAATATTTACTATATCATTATCAATCATCAGAAGTTTGCAACTTATGTACAGAGCTTCAAATTGCAAAAGAAAAGTACAAAGAAAAAAAAATACAAAGAAGAAGAAGAAGAACCTGCTCCTTCTAGGTGCTAGCTAGCCCTACAACAACGAACTACCAAATTTCAGGAATTTATTCAAAAGCTTTTGGCAAATGGTTTGCTCAAACATGCTTCTTTCTGGTATCTGTAACTTGAAAGAATTGAGCATTTTCAAATAAAAAAGCTAATGAAAGTAACCATAGTAGTGAAACTGTGGCACTGGCTGCCCAGAAGTGCTTATACCAAAGCCTCTTCCCGTCATCTGTCCATCCTCCTCGTTCACTCCATCAAACTACAAGTGAAAATAAAACACTAGAATAAGTAAATGAAAGTTTGTACATTTTTTTCTTTTCAGAATTACGTTACATTGCAGTGCAATTTATTAATAATTTCTGAATCACCGGCGGATAAGAACGCAGTGAAAAATGTCCTTAACTGACACATTTTCAGAAATGTGGGGAGAATTTTTAAAATTAGAAAATAAACGGAAAAGAAAGGCAAAAACATTTACCCAGAGTTCGTCTTCGTCTTCATCTCTAGCTGAAGAGGAGAGTTTTGGAATCTCACCGATCTCGTCGTTGCGTGCGAATCTGCCACGTATACGCGGACGGTTGTCGGCTAGTGTTTTCCGGCATGCGTACTGCCACCAACACAGAAACTAATTATAACATTTGCCAACCACAAAACTTTACAGTTTCACCTTGTTTAACTGTTTAGTAATATAACTTAACCTTAATCGTCTTGTTGAAGTTCCTCTGGTTGCGCTTGGCTCTGTACTTTGAGATTCTCTCCTTCCTCTCTTCTGCACTATAGCGCCCCACTTTTGAATTAGCTTCCTCCATGAGCGAGCTCCCTGTTGCTAGAGGGCTCGAAACCGACCTCTGGCTCATGCCACCTTTCCTCATATTCTGAACCAAAACACAAAACAAAGTCAGAAAAGAGACCCGAAAACGGGGCAATGTTGAAGCGGCTCGGTTGTGGAACTCACTTGTAAATCCCCGGTGCTACAGACCCTCCTCATCTGACCAGCGAAAAAGCTGTTTTCAGGCGAATCCAGATATTGATCGTAGAAACTCTTCGACTCCGTCAGAGAATCGAACCGAGGATGGAATGTTAAATTTGGCTTGCCGTCGAAGGAGTTACTGCTGAAGCTTCTCTGCCAATACTTGGACACACTCTCTGCGCTGCTGTAACTGTGAGGAGCAAAGGATTGGCCGCAGTTATAGTCAAATTCAAGGCCCAGTTGGGATTCTTCGTTTTTGACTTCCAAACGGTTCAAGCTGCCGAAGTCTCCGAACCCATTATCGAGACTCTGGAGGTGGGGATTTGGGTCAATGATTAGATTCTCAAACTGATGGCTGGGAGGAGAAGAAGAGAGGATCGAAGCGAACTGATCGATTGAAGAGAAATCGTCAACCGCGGGGCGGTTGGTTTGGTCGTTGGACAATGTCGGAGGAACAGAATCAACAGGGGATTCGCATAGTGGTGAGAAAGAAGGGTCATAGAAGAAGCGAAGGTCGGCTCTGTCAACCATTTCTTGGGTCGAACGAGAGAAGAAGGAGCCGCCGAGAAGGGAGAGGTCAGAAGACATTGAATCGAGCTTCAAGAAGTTGGAAAAAGAGGCCGACCGAGTTGGGGTTGCCTTTTTCTGTGTGGTTGTCAAAAGAATTCTGGGTTTTGTCACGGTGTTTGGTTGAACTTGAAACGGCCAGAAAGACACTTGGTGCTCTGAATTTATTTACACTTATTCAAGGTTTGACAAAAAAGTGGAGCAACATGACAAATAAAAGCTCTTGCCCCTCTCTGTCTCTTTCGTCATAAAGGGCAGAGGAGGTAGAGAGAGAGAGAGCGAGAGAGAAACAAATTCAAACACCACAACTTGAGTGCAGTCCAGTCCAAGAATTTATAAGGATCTTATTCTTGCAATATGACCCCCTAAAAATTCGGTTTTTCCAGTTTTAACCAATTTGAATATGGTGTTGGATACTGGAAAGTTAAAACTGATATAGGTTCATTTTTTTTTATTCATTATTCGTTCAATCGAATTATTATTGCCTACAATTATACTTTTTCTTAACCCAAGCAAATTAAATTCTAATTTTGCCTCCATTTATTGAGTACCAACTCATTTTCAAATCTCATTAACATACAAACTTAACTAAGTCCTAAATGCAACCAAATATGAAATAAGCCCTAAAATCATTTCTTAGGACGCGAAAATTAACATCTGTGTAATTTATGTTATTCTTTCCATTTTTGCTCCTGAAATTAGTTTTTTTAATTTTTTTTTTGTATTATGTAGTAATAGTTTAAAGAAAGATCAAAAGAGAAAATGTTTTTATTTTATTTCGTGTGTGAATAGTACAGCAAAATTAGCTACTAAAATTTTTTTGAAAAGAAAAACAGTTCGGCTATTTTGGAATAGTAAAAAAAGAAATATGATTCATTCTTTTTCTGAGAGGAATGGACCTATATATGCTTTTTGAATTTGGTTATTTCAGTAATTGAATTTTTTCCCAATCAAAACTGAAAACTGAAATATAAACATGCCTAATATGATTGATTGATTGTAGATTGTTTGCTATTAAAAATAAAAAATATTAATTAATTTAGATTCCTTAAATGAGAACCAAAAGAATTTCTCATAAGGATATCCTTAAAAATAACATGATTTTTTTCGTAGTTGAATGTAAAATTTGAAAAAAATAAAACAAACAGATTTGGGAAAAAAAAAGTGAACAATAGTTAAACTTCCGTCCCTAGTATAGGCCGAATATGGTAGAATGATTTATCCACAACAAGTCGTTGACAATGCGTCACTTCACTGGCAAATATTAACACATTAGGCTGAATCTTGTGTGCCTATTGCGCATGCGTAAATCACTTCCCCAAATTTATTTTTTATGTATAATTTAGTTCTTAAAATTTTATTTTTACCTTATTTTTTTGATTCAAGGAATGGTCAAATTTCTAAAAAAAATTTCCTACTAGTAATTAAATATTATTGTTAGGATCTTTTCATAATATCACCCAAGTTGCGTAGCAATCGTAAGACCCGTAATTGATATGAAATGGCAGTAAGATTACGTAAAATATTGACAGATAAACTGATAAAGATATTAACATTAATTGATAATTACTAATGAATAAAATTTTTAGAAATTTAACTAAGTCTGCTTCGAAGAGATAAGAGGAAGAAGAAATTATGGGGAATAGAAAAATGAAGAACTCACAAACTATATTAATCAAAGATGTTGAAAAGAAATTAGGAAATTAGAATATTCCTAAAATGGAAAAATGGAATGTTTATAAAAAAGAAGCTTTTGATATCAGAATGACTTATACTATTAAAACGGTGGAAAAAACTATTCCAATAATACAAGAAGATCATAAATTTGAACTGTTTTCAAAATACATGATCAAGGATCATCTAGAAAATCATCATATCGATTGGTGCAAATTGCTTTAAAACCTTTAGTAATAAATGATCTAAACACTTTTGTAATAATTGCCTTAAGAAATTGTAGACATAATAAATTCTTTGATTCTCTATTATGCGTTGTTGAATCAAGTCTTTGTGATAAATTAATTTATTTTAATTATTATCCAAACTTTACTGTTTCTCTAAAATATCCTCATATCATAAAAGTCTTAACTGCAAATATCATGATATCTAGTTTTGATAAGCTAGAAGGGTCCCAGAATCTTACTTTGGTTTATAAAATCTATTACAAAATAATAACAACACAAGTTGAACCTAATGCTTTAGAATTTGATACACGAGAAAAAACTTTATTATTAAAGGCTAATACAGAAAAAAGTCACATTGTCATTCTTAAACCAACTAAATGGAGAGACATTAAGCTTTCAGAAAAAAGAATTTTATAAAATGAAAAACCCATGAAATCTTTGAAACCTCAAGAATTAGAAAGAATTATTGAATAGGGAAATGGAGAAGTTGAAATAAGATTTAGTAAAAACAGAATTACGAAAATTAATTTTTCAAAATTAGAATAAAAAAACTTCATTAAAAAATTGCTTATAAACCTTATAAAGCTTCATGCTCTTATGTTCCAGAATCTGAACCTAAAAAACTTGTAGGTGAAATTAGAGAATCAATAGAACAAGTTTCACATCTTGTATATAAAATTGATCCAATTGTCTTAGAAAATGGCTAAAATTCTGGACAACAAGAAGAAGAAGCAAAATTTGTATCCATAAGATCTCCTAATCCTAGTTTTTTAGATCTTCAATTAAACATTTTAACATAACCATTTAGGTTTGACCTTTAGAATCTAAATGAAGATTTTTTGTCAAAGAAAAATGAGGTTAAAAGAAAATGATTTTTTGACACTTATACTAAAGAAGATAGAAAAAAGATTAAACATCTTTGGTATAAAAGAATAATGATGATTAAAAAGAATTTGAAATTCTTTGAATGGTTTATTTAGGCTATTGTGTTGGATGAAGAAACTACATTAGGCTTATTAGAAGAAACTTGGTCAACATATAAAACTAAAGATGGAAAAGAAATTACATCTCCATATCCACCTAACCTAATATATGGTCATAATGGAAGAAGAAACTAAAACATCTGTTTTACTCTTCAAAGCTTTTAATGCAAAAAATCCTAAAACTGCTAAGAAATCTGTTGATAAGAGAGATCTCCAAAATATCATGGAACAAAATAATTACACAAACCTTTACCTACAATTTATAGGAAAAAAAATGAATAGAATTGAAACATCTTTGGATAAGCATAAGTTTGGTCTTACAAAAGCTTCAGTTTTAAACCAAAACTTTTGCCAGAAACAACAAAATCCCTAATAAGTTTTCCTAAGAAACTTCCAAAATTCAAATTAAAACCAAATCATAGAATTACTGATTTAGCTGATCAAATAGCTAAATTAACAATCAGGTTTGAAGAATAAAAAAAGACTGTGAATAAAAAACAAAAAGGTCTTCAACTAAACATTCTTGGAGAAAATTCGAACATCCAAGAATTGGTTGATTTTCATCATTCAGAATATGAAACTATAGAATTAAATCGTCTTCATTCTAAATGGGGGGAAAAAAGGTCCAATTAGAACTAATTTAAGAGTTTGGAATGTGTCACATCCTTATGCTTCAACAAAATCATCTCTAGTGGACATAAGACTAAATAATTATTCTAAACCTTATGCTTTTGCTTAATATAAAGGAGATTCAATAAGGAAATGAAATATAGATGGTCTGTCAGAATATCAAATAATAAACATTATCCAACATGTGATTATGCAATGGATATTATGGACATATGTCTAATTAGACATAGTAAGTAATTTTACAATTTTACCCTTAAAATTAAAAGAGTTTCTCTCTCTGTTCGATCTCTCGCTCTTGGATCTCTCCCCCCCCGGCGCCACTCGCCACCAACCCCATTATTTGTTCTCTTTCCGCCACTCTTCGCTGATGACTCTGTCTCCGACAGTTCATCCTCGATACCGAGGCAAATTGTGGAGATCAAAATTGATGGCGGCGAAATCGAAGGACGAGCGGAGGATGATCAACAGTGAGGAGCAATCGACGGTAGCTGCCTCTAAAAGACATCGCGGTTAAGAGTGAGATCTAGATCTGTGAGCAAATTGGATCGTGTAGAAAAAAACTGGTTTAGAGAGATCAAAGCGTGGTTGCCGCCGACTTAGAGAGATCGAAGGTTGATGATCGCCGGCGGCTCTGTTCGGCCGTAGGAGGTGATGCCAGGCGAGAGATGAAGGGAGGCTGAGCGTGGAGGAAGGGTTGTTGATAAAAGATGGCATTTGATTTTCCAAAACAATTTTTTTTATAGTTATTATTGTTTAGATACTTTTCTATTGTACTTTAGACATTTTAAAATTTTTAATTAGACACTTTGTTAGGCATTGAATCATATACCTTTATTTGAACATTTCTTTAAATATTTAGACATTTTTACATGTTGATTTGAACACTTTTATATATTTAGTCAGACATTTATTTTAATTATTTCAGACATTTATTTTTTAAAGGTAATAAATTGTTCAGAAGCTATTTAGTCAGACAATTTTATATAGTTTTTAAACATTTTTCAATATTCAATTAGATACTTTTACTTATTGATTTAGACACTTTTTTTATTATATTTCAAAGATAATAAATTGTTCACAAGTTGATTCTGTCATTTTTTGTTCAGACACTTTTACATGTTTATTTAGACATTATACAATATTCAATCAGACACTTATTCTTATATCTTTAGACAATTTTAATTTAACATTATAATAATTCATTTTGATTCTGTTATTTTTTATTCAGACACTTTTACATGTTTATTTAGACATTTTTTTATATTCAATCAGACACTTGTTCTTGTAGCTTTAGACACTTTTAATTTAACATTATAATAATTCATTTTGATTCTGTTATTTTTTGTTTAGACACTTTTACATGTTTATTTAGACATTTTTCGATATTCAATCAGACACTTGTTCTTATAGTTTTAGACATTTTTAATTTAACATTATAATAATTTATTTTATATTACTTTGTAGACACTTCCACATACTATATTAGACACATTTACATTTTATTGCAGACACTTTTGTTGTTCAGAAGCAACAAAGATGTAACTTGGAAGCAACAATCGGAAGCAAGATCTGGAGGTTACGACGAGATCCGGCAAGTAATGACGAGATCTGACGAGAGACTACGAGATCCGGCAAAAGATCTAGATGAGTGACGACGAGATCCAGTGAAAGACGACGATTCGATGAGTGATGACGAGAGACGATGAGAGATCTCAGCGAGTGACGACGAGATCCAGTGAGAGACGATGAGGTCTGGCGGGTGGCGATGAGATCCGGCAAGTGACAACGAAATCCGGCGAGAAATATTGGCGAGTGATGACAAGATCTGATAAGAGACGATGAGATCCAGCGAGTTGCGACGAAATCCTATGAGAGCCGGAGGCGAACAACTGTGAGATATGGATGTGGATGATGACTACAAGATCTGGAGGCGGTGATGGTTCGTCGGAGGAGGTGGCAGCGATGGTGGCGGCAGCGGCAGCGGCAGAAGCGGTAACCGAGGCAGATTTCAAGGGTGAGAGTGACTTTTGGTCTAGGGGTAGCTTAGTCAATTTATTTACTGGATTATGGGTTATTTATAGGGAATTAGGGCTAGATTAGTATGTTTAATTAGACATATGTCTACAATATAATAACTAATGTGATTATGTTTGGAATAACTACTAGAAAATAAGTTAATAATTCAAACTCAGACATAGCTGAAATGATCATAACTAGTTTTACAGGTCAGTTAAGAAACTAGTGAGAAAAGTGTTGAACTGAACAAAGAAGACAGGAAATGAAAATACAAGAAAAATTCTCACAGTACAACATGGAAACCAATTAATCCAAACAACTGAACTTGATATTGTAAATACTTTGTTGTGAACTATTTGTTATCATTTTGTTGGTGATGTGACATGTAAAGAAAATAGAAATGGTGAATTATTGTTAAATTTGAGATGGAGAACTTTATTAGATTTAGAATAGTATAAGAATACTTTCCTTGCTAGAGTTTATGAAAGAGAAGATTGTAGATCCTCTATTTGGAAAGAAAAATTTATACAAGGATTATCTAAACACTTTGGACAATTAGTCATAAATCACATTAAGGAGAAAAACCAAGGTTGTCCCAATTTAGAAAATTATACTTATGGTCAAATCATAGTAAAAATTAAAAAAATTAGTCTAAAAATGTGCCATGAAATGAAGTAGCAAAAACATGTAAAAAGAAAGAAATTAGCAGGAATAAAAGAAATGGGAAGATTCTGTTCCCAATTTGGTTATGATATCTTAAGACCATACTCTGAATATGAGCCTAGAAAACAAAAGAAGCATAAATCCTATAGAAAATATAGGAGAGGAAAGTTTGAAAGACTGGAAGAAAAACCAAGACCTTTTAAAAGGTATAAGAAGAGAAAATCTAGAAAAAATCAATGGGTTTGATGATAATGTGGTAAACCAGGACATTTTGCTAATACATGTAAAACAAGGCAAAAAATAAACTCTTTAGAAATAGATAAAGGTTTAAAAAAAATTTAATGAAAATGTTGTTGAATAGTGATAGTGAACCTAAAGAGGTCCAAGAAGAATTAACTTCTGAAAGTTTTGAAGAAGTAAATGTAATTGGTATTTTTGGCAGTTTAGAATCCAAGTCAAGAAGTTGTGGTTCAAATTGTGGTTGCGATTTTTTCCAGTTACAAAATACATTTGATAGTCTGTAATTAAATGTAATACAGGTTAATGTAATCACTGAAGAAGATGAAAGAGTCCTAAAAATTGCTAAATAGATTAATGATATAAAACTAAGAAAAGAAATTTTGTTCAAATACCTTGATAAAGGGGTAAACAAGAAAATCAAACAAATCAAGGATGAAGAAATTTCAAAAAGAAAGTTGATATACAAGAATTAACCAAGCCTCTTGTCTATAGTTTAAATGAAATTATAAAAAGGATAGATGAAGCACAAAAGAGTCATAAAAAACCTACAATAGCTGAATTCAAAAATAAAGGTATAAATGAAATCTCTCAGAAATAGAATTGAAATCTTAGAACTTCAAAATTTTGAGGGATACTCTCAAGACCTTCCAAAAGATGATTCAGTTATGGAAGATATGAAAGAATTTAGATTTAAGTCAAAATAGAAAGAAAGAGAAAAAAAATGTTCTAAAAAATAGCCAAGAGAATAAAGATTTAGAAAAAGAATATCCCCAATAAAAATCTTTACAAATTAATGAAATCTATTCTATATCAAACCAGAATTTTACCAATAGAATGACTTTATTAATAGAAAATTAATTCAAACTAACAACAGCAGTTTTAGTATATTTAGGAGTTGATATGAACAGTACTAAAGAAAGAATTGCTCCTTATCAATATCTTGAAAAATCCTTTAGACCTATTATTGTTGCAAACAAATAAACTATACTAATAAGGTTTAAACTAACAAATGTGGATGCATGCAATAAAGATATATGTATTAAACAGCATTTCACAGTTTTAAATATGAACCAAGAAATAATTTTAGGAACTTCAATCTTAGCTGCAATCATGTCTTTTAAGGTAAGTATAAATGGAATTTCTACCAAAAAAATTGAAAAGAAATTTACTTTTGAGCTTGATGAACCACATAAAAGAATTTAGTATAGATTTAGGAAGAAAACAGAATATTCTTATGTGTTTACAAGAAGAAGTAAAATATAAAAATGTTGAAGAAAAATTAGAAGACCAAGAATTAAGAAGAAGAATAGAACATTTTAAGAAAGTTTTAGCCAATAAAGTTTGTACTAATATTCCCAATATTTTTTGGCAAAGAAAGAAACACATTGTGAATCTTTCTTACAAACCAAACTTTAATAAGAAAAACATTCCTACAAGGTCTAGAGCAATCTACATAAATGAAGAATTAATGGCCCACTGTAGAAAAAAAAATCCAAGACTTGTTGGATAAAAAATTGATTAGGATTAGTTCTTCACCATGGAGCTGTTCTGTTTTTTATGTAATTAAGAATTCGGAAATTGAAATAAGGGTACTTTGATTGGTAATTAATTATAAACCTCTAAATAAAATTCTTAGATGGATTAAGTATTCAATACCTAACAAGAAAGATTTGTTATCTAGATTTCATAATGTTTTAATAATCTCAAAATTTGATATGAAGTCGGGACATTGGCGAATCCAAATTATTGAAAAAGATAAATATAAAACAGGTTTTAATGTCTCATTTGGCCACTATAAGTGGAATGTCATGCCTTTTGGGTTAAAAAATGCCCTATCAGAATTCCAAAAAATTATGAATGAAATTTTTAATCTTTATAATTCTTCTACTATTGTTTACAGTGATGATATGCTTGTGTTTTCTCAATCAATTGATTAACATTGGAAACACTTAAACAAATTTTTAAAAGTAGTAGAAGATACAGGATTAATGGTATTGGCAAAAAAAATGGAATTATTCCAAACTCGAATTAGATTTTTAGGCCATATAATTCATAAAGGAACAATTAAATTTATTGATAGATCAATAAGCTTTACTGATAAATTTCCTTATGAAATTATGGATAAGAAACAATTATAAAGATTTTAAGGAAGTCTAAATTATGTTGTAGGTTTTTATAAGAATCTTGCCAAGGATTGTAAATCTCTATTTGATAGATTAAAAAAGAATCCTCTTGATTGGAGAATAGAACAAACTAAAGCTGTTCAGCTAGTTAAAAGAAGAAAAAAAAATTCTTGTGTTAATATTCCCAACCCAGAAACTTTTAAAATTATTGAAATAGATGCTAAAGATATTAGCTATGGTGGAATATCAAGACAAAAAATTGATAATAAAAAACAATTGGTAAGGTTTACTTTAGGAGTTTGGAGCCAAGCTCAAAAGAATTATGCTACCATTAAAAAAGAAATTCTTGCAATTGTTTTTTGTGTTATAAAATTTGAGGAAGATCTCCTCAATAAGAAATTTTTAATTAGAGTTTATTGTAAAGCAACAAAAGATGTTTTGCTTAAAGATGTTAAGAATTTAGTTTCTAAGCAAATTTTTGCTAATTGACAAGTCATTTTATCTACTTTTGATTTTTCTATTAAGTATATTGCAAGTGAAACCAATTCTCTACCTAATTTATTAACCAAATAATTTTTGCAGAGAAGAAAAGATAACAAAGAATTTGAATAAGAAAAACAAAGTTATTCTCTATCAAGAATCTAAGGAAGACATAATGGAAATAAAAAGCTGTTTGAAAATAGATGCAGAGTTAACCAGAGCTTTTTAGCTCAGAATCATTTCCAGTTGAAAAATCCTAAAAAATGAGGAAATCTCTATCAAGAATTAATTCAGAAAAAGATAAAATCTAAGGGAGAACCTTCAAAGAAAATAGATTTTTGGCTTGATAATGATGAACCATTGCCCTCCCAAGAAAGAAGAGCATATAGGAATTTCCAAAGAAATTCCCAAGAAATTAGGCAAAAGAATATTTCTCTAAGCCCACCAAAGCCTTAAAAAATTTTCATGCACGGTTTAGGCATACCAATTGTATTCCAAGAAATAGAAAGGAAATGGTTAATTTTCCTAGAAGACAAAGATTTTGAAAATCTTTCAATTATAGAACTGGCAAGAAAATACTGGCCTGATCATCAAAATCCTTAGTGGTAATTCTAGCCACTCAAGAAGCCTCTATTCTTTAAACTAATACTTCAAGAAATAGGTTTTGTTGAAATAGAATATAAACCCAAGAGAACTAATATCACCATTAATCCTAAAAGTAATGACAACTAACCTTTAGAAAAATATATTTCAGAATTAGGAATTTCCTCATTTAAAATATTAAAAGTCTGGATATTTGAGAAATATGGAGTTCCATATGGAAAAAGAAGAATCTTGACCCGAGGAAAATATGAGAATTTGTTATTCTTATATTGGGACTATATAAAGGCTTGGGAAGAAGTCTTCCATATTCAAAACAAAGATCATCAATATTCATGGATTATTTTATTCAAGACCAAGTAAAGGAAATTCCAAAACTGGTTTTATAACTGGTACTTTGGAAAGGGTTTATTCAGAGACTCTTTCCTAGAACAAGTGATGAAGTCCTTTGAAAGATTCTACATGTTCCATGAATAATTTCTCCAGAAAGATCAAAAGGTGTCATTCCCTGATTTTTTTTTTGCGGTCATGAAATATATTCCTTGGATCCTTCAATGGCACTATAGAAAATAAGAAGTGGATTATGACACCCACTTTACTCCTTGGCCGAAACGAATTTAGGAAACAAAATGGTGGGATAAATATATCCTTAACTAGTATTTACTCGAGAATATCAAATTTGATAAAATTAATACAATTGATGAAGAAAAAAAACCTAGATAAGGATTTTTTGGATGTCATGCTTAATCAGTTTTATCAAGAAGGACAATTTAAAGATAGCCAAATTCCTATCTCTGTAATAAAAGAAAGAATCCTAAAGTCTACCCAGAAGCAATTATCTCAGAAAGGCCAAGAAAACACAGGATCCTCATCCGACAAGAATAACTTAGCAAGGTCCTAGTAAAGGCATTTTTTATAAGAAGCCTTGATTTCTGCAAAATGAAAGATAGTGTCGGCAGAAACCGACAAAGAAATAAAACAGCCAGCCAGTTGCTTAGAATGATGACATTCACCAACATGATGAAGCACTATCCAACCACTATCCAATGGTCCTAGATTCTCCCTTTCTCTGATTGGCAAAGAATGGCTAAGCCTTATCATCAAGGCCAAGGATTTCTATCTATTTAAAGAAGCCTTCCTTCAGAGTTAGGACATATGAAAAAATATCATCTCTTTCTCTTTCTTGTAGTTCATGTGCTGGACGCCTTTCTCATTCCCTCTAGAGTTTGCATTTTATTGTTTAGTGTTTAAGCTGTGTGCTTGTACCTGTACTAAAGTGGTGTTGGTGTTATTAAAGCTCAGTCTCCTTTTTCAACAAAATAAGATTTGTAATTATCTCACTGTTCTTCATTATTGTGTAGTAAACTAGCTTTCACTAGTTATCTGTAAGTTTGTATTTTAAGTTAATAAGTTACGTGTGTGTAATTTCCAGTTTATATGTGTGCATAATCTATGCTTTTATCTATGTTGTGTGTTGTGTTTTAAAGTGCCTGGGCATTTTGGTATTAGAGCCATTTTTGTTGATTTGGTGAATGTTTTGAAACTTTAGGTACTTCTTTGTAAAAACAAGAAAACTAAAAACCCTGTCTTAAAATTTAACGCATCTACTCTGCTCAACACATTAACATATGCCAGAATTGTCCGTTAGAGCTAAGGATGGTAACGGGGTGGATCGGGTGCAGATACCCTCTATTCATTATCTATACTTGCAGTTTTTTTTATACTCATGACATCATAGATATTTTGCAAATAAATGAAAAATCTCACTTGTGCCCACAGCCTATGGTTAATCCTTACCCGTGGTTTAAACTATGTTTTTTTAATTTCATAAAAATAAAATATGAAATATAAATACAAAGTAATTGTCCATATATAATATAACATAATCATAATATACAAACAATAAAATATTCTATGAGAATTAGTATAAAATATTAGTTAAGTGTTGGTGTTGCATCCTATTATAATTAATAATTAGGAAACTCATACTGGTGGATTCTATGGTTGGGTGAGGTGGATTTACCCATGTGGATACCTCTTGCTTGCCACCCACCCGTACCTACTAGATGGGTTTAGTTTGCTACCCATGTACGCCCTACCGCAAGTATTTTTACTCGTTTACTAACCTGTCATGGGTAGATATTTACGGGTTACGGATTTCGCCCACCCAACTGTCATCCCTAACTAGAGCTAGGTAAAATTGGTTAAGGCCAAACTAACTTAACAATTTGTCATCCATTCCATTTATAGTAGGTGGCGCTCTATGCTAGAGGTGGGCATTGGGCCAAGTTGAATTGGCCCAAACCGAGTCAAACCTAGGCATGGTCTAGTCAAAGCTTAATTCGGCCTAGCTCGGTCAGAGGCGAAATGAACATGGACCTAGGGATGGGGCGTGAAAACTCAGCTTGGCCTAACCTAGAGGCTGCCCCAAGCCTATTTCGAACCAGAAATCATGATTGGGATTTTGCTATTAAACGAAAGCAACATCAACCCCTTAATAGTCTTGATGATGAGGTGTTAATTGAGGACGAGAAATGGATTTTTTTTTTTGGTTTTTCATTTTCACTATTAGTTTGTACTCAATTTGAATATGCTATCAAATATAAATCCTAGGTTGATTCTTGAATCTGCTGTCAAGTATAGATCCTAGGTTGATTCTTCTTTTTATGTTTGTTTTTCTTTGGAACGTTTTGTTATTATCTCATGTGAGGCACATTCCAATTGTTGTAAATGTCATTATGGTTTTCAATAATAAAATCCACAGTGATGGTAGTGTTTTTTTTATAAAATAAATACATATGCACATTTTTTCCAATATTTTTTTATAATTAATTATAATTTTTTTTTTTTTTAAAAAAAAAGAATACCTGACTCGGCCCAAACTCGCACCATCTATACCTGGGCCTGGGTCTAAACCTTGCCTAGGCCAAGCCCGCCACACCTAGGCTCGGCTAGGCCAACACACTGCCCACCACTAGTTCTTGCTAATTAAATGGCTGTAATTTTTTTGGTATAGGTGGGCATGAGTTTGGTTAGTTCGGTTTTCTAATGAAATTGAATTAATCTGAAATGTTGACAGTTAAAAAAAATACTACTCAACCTGAGAACTGAAAACCAAACATGTCTAGAACTATAGGTCTAGTTTTTGTGGTTCTAATTCTTAGGTTCTAGTTTAGTTCATATTATATAGATATAATAAATAACAATTTTATCCATAACTAATTTAAGAAACATTTAAAATAATATACAACTTAATCCACCTTTAAATGTACATGTCCCATATGGAATCAGGACTAACAAAAAAATTGATGGTTTTCCTGGATATGTAACCAACCCATTAACCATACTATATTTTTATCTAACCCAACTCAGCCTAATAAAAATAATTTAGGTTGAATTTAGAATTTACACACCCCATACTTACCCTTAATTTTGGGCGAGCAAGATCTGTAAAAAAAGTGGCGGAATTTCCAACAAATAATCGATTGAGTTGCTGAGTTTTATTTATTTATTTATTTGTGATGAATGTTTGTGAGCTCTAGTTTTGTGCTGTTTAGTTGACATAAAATTTATGTATCTAGCGGCAACAATGGCGTGTCTTCTTCTTGAATCTTAAAATGCATATTTCATACCCTTGCTCATTTCATCCTTTTCGGTACCCTTTTGACTTTTCACATGCAGTAATAGTACAATTGTTTCCCAGTTAGTTTTCCGTTTTCTCCGCACAGCGAAGAACGGTAAAAGTATTGGGATACCGAACTCGTAGCGGATCCTCTCTTTTCTCTCTCAATCCACAACATAGTGTATGTTATGTAGATGCAATAATTAATTTTTTTATTTTTATATTTTTTTACTTAAAATTAATTTCATTTGAAAGTCAATATTATGTAGATACAATAATTAATCTAAAAATAAATTTTTAGGATATTGTTAAATTTTTATGAAATTTTCTCTTTTAAGGCTTGAAACTAGAAAAATTCATAAAAATTTAGTAAGATTATAAAAATTTTATTTTCAATTGATTATTGTAGTTACATAATATTTTCTTTTAATTAAAATTAGTTTCAAGTAAAAAAATGTAAAAATAAAAATAAGTCATTTTATAATCAATTAACTAAAATTAAAACGAATTAGGTGTTAGTTTACTTTTAGGGTCTCAAATAGTTTTTAGGCATTTTCTCCTTAAAATATAGATATTTCTATCTACTCTGTAGCTTTATATAACTGATTTTGAAAACAAAAAAAATCAGTTGAAAAAATTATTTTTTCATTGAGATTTCCCCCTTTTACTTTTTACATTCTAGTTACGAAAGGCTCAATTTATCTGTTTGAATATGAGTAACAAATAGTTCTACTATTTTTATCAAGGTGAAGGTGAAGCTGTAAACATACATGACATAAATTGCCTGGAGTTTTCAATTAACACGCGCTTTATATAACTTTTAAGGCCTGACCCCTAATTTAAAGTTAGGATTCATGCACTTCTGTCAGTTAAGCTAAGTGCAATAAAATACAAGTTTGGGTGTAGATTCACGAAGAAGCTCACTGAATAGCCCGAAGTCCATTGATAATCTCTTATACAAAAATTTTGTAATTATGTTTCTGCATTAAACTTTTTTATAATACAAAATATTGTTGGATTTGTTCCAAGAAAATATTTAATTTTGATAATGATAAATGTATTGTTTTAGTGTGCTTAATCTCATTTTATTGGGATAAAATAGATTTGTTAAAGTTGTACTTGATTTTCAAGTATTTCAAGTATTATTTAAAAAAAATATGTTTTAAGTTTATTAAGGATATTTGTTTTTTAAGAGAAGTCAGTAGGTTATCAAAATATGCTGGTGTTTGAATCAAGTTTGATTTCCAAACGACAAGTTTTTCTAAGTTGTTTTATGTTTAATCCATTAAAAAAACAGTTTAAAAAGTTTTTTTATTACCCAAGTCTTCCCAACTCCTAGGCTTATGTTTTAATTCATTAAAAGCCTTTAATTTGAAGTCTGAAGCTGCTGTCTATTTTTTAGATATCATAACACCATCTAGACACTCCTACAGAGTATTTAATGACCTGTTTTTAGTTATTTTTTATCGTTAGAAGACAAAATCGAGTTTAATGTGTTAAACCTGGAACTTAACATGAAATCTGGAGTTTTTTTCTTGCATAAAAAACAGAGCAATGGTCACCAGTTTTTCAGAAGCTTTTCCAGACAACTCCAGCAGAATTTTAACATCTACTTGGCTCCCAAATGAGTATAAAAACATAGAGAAATACTTTGGAAAGAACTCTTGGCAACTAGAAAAAAAATTTCATTTTCAAAGAGCATGAGTTTGAGAAATGCCAAAAGATTGAGCTATCACTTGCTTATCTAACTTTGAGAGCTTTTATTGTTCTTACCACCTTGTAACCTTGTAAACACTATTTTGATGAGATTGAGTTGGTGAGGTTTATAATTAGCCTATAGGAAAACTAGTGAAGGAAAATGTGTTGGTGAGGTTTCTAATTAGCCTCCAGGAAAACTGGTGAGTGGTTGTGGTAGAGAGAACTACCAAAGGAGTATGTACTTTTGTGATTCGTAGTAAAGAAGAAAACTCTCAAGTATTGAACTTGGGGAGTGGAGTAGGTTTTCAAGAAAAGAGACCGAATCTTTATAAAAATTCCTATGTGCAAGCTTTTCACCTTTTACTTACTTGATTATTGCTCAGTGATTTGTCTTCATTCACTGGTTAAAGTTGTTTGTTTTCAAAAACACTTTAAAGCAAGCTTTTAAAGAAAAATTGAGGATAATTGTGGTAGTCATTTTCTGGTTAGAATAAGTTTATTTGAGCTCCCTAAATTACATTTTGATATAAGAGATTAAAAACTTATTTTCGATGATTTTTGAAATTAAACCAATTTACCTTCTTCTTGGTTGCATTTGGCCTACAAATATCCTACAAAATTTGGACATTTACAATTTTTACTTTCATAAAAGTCTATATAGTTTTTCTCATTCTATTGTTGTCTGTCCTTTTTTATGAGTCTGTGTATGAGAGAGAGAGAGAGAGAGAGAGAGAGAGAGATGGGCTTTATTTCATTTCGGCATTTGCTTTTTCAGGCTTAACGGGCCAGAAGGAACACTAAACCAATTTAAACTAACAATATAACACCAGACCACTTGAAATACAGTTGGATCTCGTCATACATAGATCATAGCCCGATTCGATTAATGAGAAGCCATATGAATAAAATATAGAAGTGTGAAACGTTTTGGAGTGAAGCCCAATTACATTGTCAATCATAACTGTTTTTTTTTTTTGGAGACTTGTCAATTAAATGAGAACTTTTTCAAAAATGAATGCAGGTACTTATTTTTATAAGGATTGTTTCTCAGGAACTTAGATCAATTCAAGAAGTCAAAGAATATTCTAAAACATTTTTTTTTTGGTGAAAAATACATATTTTATTAATTTTACCTTTTTTCAGCTAGGAAGGGGAAAATTATAAATAACTTAAATCTAAAAGAGTATTATTTGTACAATTAGTTGGCAAATAGAATATTTCTATCAAATGACATCATTCTAGATAAAAATAAAGGGAAATAAAATTAAAAAATAATGACTATAGACATCACATCAGCAGATATCCCCTAAAATTAATGAGGCCCATGCACCCATCTAGCATATAACAGCACGTGAAGGTTAGGCATCTTCCAATGAAAAATTAAATGGCAAAGAGTGGACCGGATGGTGATAATTATGAAAGGGATTTGTGCACTGTCTGATCTAGGCACTTGAAGTCACGTGTTTCAATTGGAGGGTGCATGATGTGCCTTTCATTATCACCGTCCGTGATGCTGTATTGTCCTTTCCCCCAATTTTTGTATCCTTGTAACTTTTCCCTCTCTCCCAATTTTGTACCATTTCAGAACAAACAAATTTTAAGAAGTTGTCTTTAAGTGTTTATACCAACGTTTTAAATTTCGAATTGGATAGTGTGTCGTTTTTCTAATTGTAAATATATCGATATTGTATCATATTATTTTAGAAGTACCGATTTTAAATATTTTTACTATGTAGACACACACACACACAGATATATATATATATATATATATCTAACATATTAACACATAGAACATATTAAAATTTGATATTGTAAGAGTGTAAAGTGTGTATTATATATATATGTAGATTAATTAAGAGTTTTTTTATATAAATATTTCACTGTATGTATTAAAATCATAATTTTTAAGGAATGAAAAAAATAAAAGTACAAATTTTTTTGTAAATAATAGTAAATATTTGTTATAAAACTAACCAATTACACATACTAATAATATATTTATCCTAAAATAATAAAATATTTTAAAAAAATAAAAAATTATATTTTTTTTTTACAGAGATGGTACGGTACGAATTAAAAAACCATGATTTATACTACAACCATAGACTTTTTCTTGCTCTCATATTTATTTGGACCCCGCAAGCAAGAATCTTGCAAAGATAGTACCATTTTAAGAAATTGAATAATAATTTTGAGGTATCCTAAATCAAGATAATAATAAATTTGGGACAAAAGAGGAATATAATTCTTTTTTTTTTCTTTTTAAGGAAAAGGGAGCATAATTCTTCTCGTAGTTAGGATTAATACTCAATATAATCCTACACTAAACAAGAAAAGGAATATTGGGCGTCTTGGATGCTGGAATTAACTTTTGCTAAGAACCATGAGTAGGCTCTAGATATCATGACCGAATGAACTTGGGGGGCATCGGGCTCTATCTGGCTACCTAGAGGCTTGTCAATTACAATGCAAGCAAGGGAGGGTTCCGAACCTGGGACCAAGCCCGAGCTGATTGTCTTCCACGTCACTTTGTTGATGGGAAAAAGATATATTTATTTTTTGCAATGCTCAATTCCATCCCTAATTAATAACACAGTTAATTACAATTTACCCCTTAAGGTTTATATAAAATTACACTTTGCCCTTCCTATTTAAAAAAATATACTTTACCCATACCTTTTTAATATAATTCAACAATAATTTTTGAAATTTTAATTTAGAATGTACGGCTGTCATTTTCAAGTAGCTTCAATCTGTATAGTACTCCCTCCGTCCCGAAATCTTTACTCTATTTGACTTTTTGTTGTATTTTGACATGATTTTTTTATATTATTATTTGTTAGAAAAAATTAAAAAATATATTTAAAAACTACATATCTTGATTTATCATTTGTATGCAAAGATTTTTCATTCATATATTAAAATGTTGAAAATAAAAAATCATAGATTAATTACTAAAAACAAATGGAGCAAAGATTTTGGGACGGAGGGAGTATTTTTTAAAATTAATTGACATTTAAAAAATATGTTTTAAAAACTGAAAGAAATAAAAAAAAATTGATAATACAAAATATCTATTAACTATAAAAAAATAATACAGATTGAAATTACTGGAAGATTGCTACTGTAATGTCTAAATTATGATTTCAGAAATTGCTATCGAACCGTATTAAAAAGGCATGGGGCAAAGTCTATATTTATAAAACAGAAGGAGCAAAGTGTAAATTTATCTAAATCTCAAAGAACAAATTGTAATTATCCCTCAATAATATCAAAAAGAAATGACCTTATCCAACAAATGGCCTTCCAAAGAGACTACCAAATCAAACACCCATTGTTCTATTTTAACCCCTCAAATCCTCTATGCCACATCTAGGCGACAATAGCCCTGCTCAACTAGCTTATTGTTTGTAAATCTTTGTAGTTGATGGTGCATGGGAAGATACTCAAGTAATATTTGAGCTTTAAATTCAGAGGCAGAACTAAAAGAAGGGTAGTAGGAGCTAAGAGCCCTTCTAAAATTATAAAATACTTATATATTTTTTTTAAAAAAATTAAAGGTAAATGCATTTTGAACCTTTCTTAAAATTGGTCAAATGCCCTTATAAAGATCATAGTTTTCGAAAAAATTGTTTTGACCCCTCCTTTAAAAAAACTCTAGATTCGCCCATGCTTAAATTTGGGTGTGAATGAAAATTAACACTCTTATTCTAGAATGCGTTTTTTCCTTTAAGGAAGCTTAACAGGTTGCAATAACTCATGGAATATATTTTATTGCTATTTTACCCGATTGTTCTCCGGTTCTTCAAGCTGTGTGTGGTTGTATGTCATCAAGTTAACAAATGTCCCATCTGGTTGCTTAGATTGTTAGCACGCTCCAAGTGCTTCTTCGCTGCTTGATGATGATGGTTTCTTGGGAGTGCGCCACCAAACTTTTAAAATTATGCCTTTTAGCTCTTTGAATATCTTAATTGAAAATTGATAAAACTATGGATCAAACATATAAATTTTACAAATTACCGTTAATATAGCAAGTCTTCTCAATGAAACAGAGAAACGTTATTTTTGAGCTTTTTTCCTTGTGATATAATTAATGTGACATATACATTCTTAGTTGGAAAAATTATAAAAACCCGCCTGTGATTTGGTTTAACCTACATTTTGCCTCATCTATTTTAAAAAACCTACACTTTGTCCCCTGCTTCCTGTATAGTATTGTACAACAACTTCTGAAATCCTAATTTAAATTATATGATAATCATGTTTCAGTAATTTCAAGATTTTATATTTTTTTTATAGTTAACCGATCTTTAAAAAATACTGATATACATTTACATAAATTATTATAAGATGATTATCATCTTGTTTAAATGCAGTTTCAAAAGTTATTATTGGACAATGTAAAAAAAATTAGGAGGCAAAGTGTATGTTTTCAAAAAATGAGGGGATAAACTGTAGGTTAGGGAAAAACTCAGGGGATAATTGTAAGTTTCCCTTCTTAGTTAGTCTTATGTCCAAATGAATGTTTGAGAGTAATGTTTTTTTTATCAAGTTTATGTAATTTTTAATAATTTATGGGAAAATTACAAAAACCCCTCTGTGGTTTGGTCTAACTTACACTTTGCTCTATCTATTTTCAGAAACCTACACTTTATCTATTCCTTCCTTTACAGTATTTGACAATAAATTCTGAAACCCTAATTTAACTGACTAATATTCATGTTTCAGTAATTTCAAAAAAATTTATTTTTATTTTTCATAACTAACAGACCTTTAAAAAATATTGATATTCATTTATAGAAAGAAAAAATTGATAATTTACAATGTCTATTAACTATAAAAAAAAAATTGGAGAGATTGAAATTACTAAAAAATGACTATTGCACAGTTAATTAACAATTTTAAAAGTTGTTATTGAACTGTATAAAAAAAACAGGGGAAAAAATATAAGTTTTTAAAAATAAATGAGGCAAACTATAGGTAAGAGCAAACCGCAAGGGGATAATTGTAAGTGTCCCATAATTTATTATTCTCGTCATTTCACATCTATTGAACAATTTGGTCGATACTGAGATTGAGAAAATGAAAATTTTTTGTGTAAATCAATAAAATTGAAAAGGGTAGAAATTCAAATGATAGTTTAAAATGTAATATGGTAAAAGTTATTACTATATTCTAAATATCAACATTGGTACTGTTGGATGAACAGTAACTCACTTTTGAGCTGGTTGAGCCAAGTTGGTTTTGGGCCATGGTCCAGCAAATTTTTTTTTTTTTGCTTTTTTTAGGATACGATTTGCTCTTTTTTGAGTTTTATCTCATTTTGTAAGGTGCTTGCCTTTATGAGGGCCTAGGTTGCAATTTTTCCGGTTTTCATCTCTCTAATATTTTTTTCGGTTAAAATGTGATTTCATTCCCTAACTTTCTAGTTTTTTTTCTTTTTTTGGACCTGAGTTACGTCCGTGTTACATTTTAGTCTCATAATTTTATAACTATTTAATTAAATATTCTATTTGTTCTCTCGGCTCCCAATTTTTTCAGTTTGTTGTTTTTATGTACTATTTTTTAAAGTAAGACATTGATTACTATAATTTTTTTATTTTTTAGTTAAAATTTATTTATTTTTTAGTTAAATCATTTTTTATCTTCATTAAGTCAATTATTAAATCTTTAATTCCTAAAGTTTTTTCATTTTTTTGTCTTGATCCTAAATTCTTTTTATAATTGTTAGATTTGAGGGTAAATTTTTCTAGATAAATTTTTCATCGATATTAAAAATTAGATTTTGCGTTAATAGGAGATGGAATTTTTTATTGAATTATTTTTAATTAACAGCCAAATATGCATTGTTTTGAAGCATGTAACTTATTTTGTGTTGCACTGTTATTATAAAAATTTATTATAAAAAATATCCACTACAATGTGCGTGTCACAAAATCTCTCCATTTATTCTCTTGATCTCCAATTTTTTTTTATCTTTTTTTTATCGTCTTCTAAAACAAAATATTGATAACTATGATTTATTTTTTCTTATGTTTCTGATAGTAGTATGTTTTACTCTAGTCTCCACCTAGCAAGGTATAAACATTATTTTATTCAAAAATTACAAGGATTGAAAATTGAAAGCATATTTTTTTTTATTATATCAAGTTTTTATGTCTTTTCACGAATTTATGTAATGATCATATGAACCGCTGCAATGTGCAGTCTTCATGCACCTCGTATTTTACTAAATATGGAAGTCATAGTTTGGTGTAGAGATTGAACTATTTTTTTTCGCGTAGATATTGAACTTAATGTAATTTTTAATAATTTATTACTCTATTCATTTCATATGTATTGAATTATTTGGTTTAATGTGGAGATTAAGAACATTAGAAATCTCTAACATTTTCATTTTAGTTGATTGGAGAATATAAATCTTAAAAATCTAATTAAATTGTAGAATTCATAAACCAAGTGTATAATTAGAAGATTCAATCCAATAGTTGGATCGATTATATTTATCATCAATAAAAAAAAAAGTTATGCAGTAGTGGAGCTGGAATTTTATTTTTAATAGAATATATAAATAGAGATGAGAGCATTTGACCTTAACATGGAACTAGACCTATATGTCATGTTAGGATCATGTCAGTTGATGAAATAAATAGGATTTAGGTTAACCCGAACCCGTTTGATTCAGAGTCGCAAAAAATGGGTTAGTTTGGGTCAAACATGAATCAACTTGATTTTACCTTGAAATTTAAGGCCCACTACCTAAGCCCAACCTAACCTACAAAATTATCTATCCTAACCCTAACCTCCAGGCTCCCATAACCTTCTTTGTCACTCACATAGATCGTCATTTTCTCTCAAACCTCACCACTTTCTTAGCCTCACTAGTCGCTCTTTAACCCACTTCTATTGCCTTTCGTTTGCCCTACACTCCCCTGCCTTGCCCTTTTGGTGGCCCTCATCCTTTAGTTTGTTGTCGCCATTCTCTAGTTCGTCTTCATCGTCCTCTGGTTCATCATTATCCATTGTCCTGTTTCAAATTGTTGTCAATTAACAAGGAGATGGCGAAGGGGAAATGAAGACAAAGAAGTGGATGATAACAGTAGTGGCGGTGGGCGTCGAGGTTGAACTGACCCAAACCTAACCCTAACATGATATTTTTCAGGTTAGGGTTTGTAAGGGTTAGAAGCCTATTTCAATTCTAGTTTGGGTTAAACAAATGGAAGATGTTTATGGGTTTAAAAAAAATGGGGTTTGAACATAAATCTCGAAACTTAAAACTTACACCACTAGTTATAAGTATCAACCCTATTTGTTACTTCAGACAGAAAAAAGGTATATTAGAGTTGGGCTTAGGCTACATAATCCATTGAGCTTAACCGACATGAATACAAATTTCATGAGACCGAATAAATAGATAACCTATAAGTCATACTTGAATATTCAGCTGTAGCAACGTGATTTTTAGGAGTCGCCACCAATCAGTTTTCCTAGGTCGATTGGATACCTGAAAAATGATCTACGAGAGATTCTAAGATCGTGAGTCGGTTACGCTAAAATAACCCTATTAAAGCGCCCGGGAATTGGTACCATGGGGTTCAGTTTTATCTTTTCCTAACCTATTTATTTCTTGATCTAATCTTTGATTGAAAGTGATTCTTTTTAATTCCAAACTGGGGATCTTATCAGACCAACCGAATATGGAATAAACAATCTGTCTCGGGATTTTATCAAACCACCGAAAACAGACATCCTGAAAAATAAATGTCAAGTACTAAAAAAAATAAAAGAGTTACCTTCATTTGATTTCTTGTTAATGTCTATGTAATGAGAAAAATAAGAAAAATCTAAGTTTAATGGGTGCCCAAAACAGACAGACAAAAAAGAAACAAAGAAAAGCTTGCTGTCAGTGATTGATCTGCAAAACAGAAGAACGTTAGTGACTTGTAGGAACGAAACAGAAAGTCAAGAGGGCAAAACAGGGGTTTTACCGAAAAGTTGACTGGGTCAGAACCGGCGGGTCGGGTCGCGGGTCTGGAAGCGGATCTCCTCTGATTGGCAGACCGGAAGTAGGAACGGAGGACGATGGTGGTTTGGGCTTCACCGGCGATGACGAGGCGACCACCAGGAGGGGCTGACGGAAGGGAGCGGTGGCGGACGGTGGTCGGGGCGAACGCAGCGGTCCCTTCGACTTCGACGTCGACAGCGACAGTGCTGTGGCTGGGGATCAAGGACTGATGGCGGCGTGAGGACGAGGACCTGGGCACGGTGACGGCGTGGCTGGCGTCGGGTAGCACGAAGCGTCGGGGAAGAGGGAGCAGGGGTGACGGCGACGAGGGAGGAAGTTTAGGGTTTTTGGGCAGAAGGGAGGAGAGGCAGGGGCTGCAGAGTGCAGTTTTCTCTTTTTTTCCGAACCAAGCTTAGGGTTTTGTCTCTCTCCCTTTTTCTCTCGAAATCTGAGCTATATTTATACTAGTGTGGGCTTAAAACGTGATTAACACTGCTTTTTTAGAGTTTGAAATCCATCCAAATCAGATTTGAAGAAGTTTAGTCCAATTAGGATATAATCGGGTGAAATTACCAGTTTCAGTCCAATAAAACTCCCAATCTGCCTATTCTGCCCTAAATTCTGTGCGAATGTCAATTTGACCCAAAACTTTCAGGAACTGTCAGATTAGCCCAAAACCTTGCAAAAACCCCAGATTTTTCCTGAAATTTCATAAAATCGCCAGATTTGGCTCAAACTCTCTAAGATTGACATATTTGCCACAAACCTTCGAATTTTGCTCAAAACTTTCTAAAAATCCCCAGTTTCCTCCCAAACTTTCATTTTCGCCCAAATTGACCTTACAAGACCTTTAAGACTCTAAATTAGTATCAAAACTAAATTAACTCCTATAACCTAAATGTGACTAGACCAACTAACTATACAAAACCCTAAAATGACAAAAATGATCCAAACTCCTCATAAATGACCAATTAGTCCTTAAAAATGAAAATGCCCCTTAAAAACTAAAAACTTAAGTAAAAGTCAGTCCCCGAACAAAATTGGGTGTCAACATCAGCCAATTAATTTTATATGCATCATAGTCTCTTTTTCTTTCCCATTCCCCCTTTTTTTTTTTGTTTTTTTTCCTGTTTTGCTAGTAGGAAGACAATTTCATCAAGCATGATAGTTATATTACATTTATAAAGTTGATTCCAATAGTAATGAAAATTGACATGACCATTTGATCAAAATTATAGTTAAAACTTTAACCTATTTGAATATATTTAATCTCATATATATACTTCGTTTTACCATGATTTTACCATTAGTAAAATTTGCATTATGAAATTTGTAGGTGAATTCATAGTTTATCCCAATTTAAAGGCTCATCAGAGTATACGTGTACATTTAATTAAGCACTACCTAAACATTTTGTTGGGGAAAAAAATTCCCAACCACCCATTACACACAATGAAACAACAATCACAATCAAGCAAACACACATGAAATTAATGTGGTTTGGCTCTTAACTAGCCTACTTCCACAAATGAGAGAAATTCATTCGAACAAAATATAAAGATTACAGTAGAGATATGCCCTTAGTGCTCACATGGCCTATAAATCCTCTATACACTACTGATAACCTAAATATCTTGTCTTTTCATAATAATAACAAGATATGAAAAATTATAAAAGGCATATCGTCCTAGCTCTATTTGGCCTCTGGACTTTTTATCCTTCTTGAAACCCTCATATCTTACCTTTTTACCACATTAATTTTTCTCTCATACTCAAAATCCTATCACAACATGTATTTTTATAGACTGCACACAACCCAAACCATATTAAAATAGGAAAATTAAATCCTACACAAAAAGAAAAACTAAAACCAAATCCTAAACAAAATCAAAATCTTTAACCTTTTTGAATTTGGGCCAATAAACCCAATAATCTCCACTTTGACTCAAATTCTTAATTAAACATGAGCATCACGAACACATGATCATGATCACGGATACGAACATCATGAACATCACCAAAACACGAACAGAGCAACGAACACAAATAACTATGAATAACACGAACATGACTACGAATGACAAACACCACCAATACACAAACAACAATGAACAGAAATGACTACAAATTGGACATCACGAGTATCAACATACATGAACAAAATCTACGATCTTCAAACTTGTATCAAGCCATTAGTACCACATTGCAACCACTGTCAAAATCCTAGGACGATTCTCTAAGACTCAACTAAATAATCCAAACGCTCCACTTTGCTAGAATGCACCACACGGTCCACCATACCAAGACTAAATCATAAGCTCTGATACTACTTGTTAGGAAAAATTTTCTAATCACTCATCACGCTCAACGGAACAACAAACATGATCAAACAAACACATATGAATTTAACGTGGTTTAGCTTTTAACTAGCCTACATCCATAAATAAGAGAAATTTACTCAAACAAAATATAGAGATTACAGTAGAGATATACCCTTAGTGCTCATGTTGGCTTATGGATCATCTACATACCACTGATAATCTCAATATCTTACCTCTTCAAAATAATTACAAGATATGAGAATCACAAAAAGGTATAGGCTATATATAACCCAAACCATATCAAAATAGGAAAATTAAATCCTAAATGAAAAGGAAATCTAAAGCCAAATCTTGAACAAAATCAAAATCCTTAACCTTCTTAAATTAGAGCCAATAAACCCAACACATTTGTACCTTTTTGACACATAAAATTTGATATAGTCTTTATTTTTTGAATGAAAAAAATAATATTATTAAAATAAAATAAATGTTACATCCCAGTTCTAGAAAAGATTTTGAAACAAAACCCAAAGCTCCCACAAAAAAAGTGCATAACCAAATTCCTAAACACTAAATAATCCTTGAAATAAAATGCCCAAAAATCTATAACAACTCTCTCTTATCTAACAAACAAACATCCCTATAAACACCCAAAAAGTACACACTTTGGCACCTAAAGGTACAAACACCCAAGACCCAAGGTGCAATGTTAACAAAACATCTAATCTTTAATTCTGCATACCAATCTTTTCAATTCACACTTAATGATGACCGTTTTGGCTTTGATCCCATCCTTTTATGCATTTTTTACTACCATTTAGACTTATCAAGATTATCTAGAACACCTAATGCCAATTCATCACATCCATTAAGAGATGCCACAGAAAAATTGGAAAATCCTAAATTTTCAATATTCTCCTTGCCACGACTTAAAGATTCACCATCTTTCGTTTCTAAAAATTTTGAAGGCCAATTAAAATTCACAAAATCATTCATCCCCTAATTATCCATACCCTTTATATTGGATGAGACTCCAGGAAAAATTAAATATGAGTCATCTTTATTACTACTATTTTCCCTAACTGCTGTTATATCCATAATATTTTTTGCACCCATACAAGATTTATTTTTATTATTTGTTTCCTTATTGATAAATCACTTATACCATTTACTACATTTCTTAACCAAAAGGACGCATTTATAGCTCCAATAACCAATTTAGTAGAATTTTTTGAAAATTTAAGCCCAAAGTTGTTTTGTGCCTGGTCCCCACCTAACTGATTTCTAGCAACCCTAGCCTTAGACCTTACACTGCCGTCATAGCTTGGTGAGAAACCAGCTGCCGCTGTCTCTTGTAACCCCTGGTCTACCTGATCGTTATTAGCCGCAACTCCCATCGGGTTCACTTTGTCCCACCTAGCACTGGACAACTAGTTTGGAGTAGAGAAAACATTCACAATTAGTTTAAAATGAAGTAGAAATATTCACAACTTGTTTAAAATTGAAACATTCCCATCGAGTTTGCCATTGAAGAGTTTTCTCCACTATAACACCGCCAATTTCCAAAGCTCCTAACAGTATTCCTGTCAGACTCCGATTCCAAGCCACCCCATTAGAAACCTCATTTCCCAATCTCTTGCACAATTACTCCCAAATGACTTTCAGTTGCTGAATGTGCTGCAAACTTGTCTGAAACTTCACCATTTTGTACAGCCTCTCTAAACCTAAAACCAATGCACCTTTTGACTTCTCTGTAATCCTTATCACATTTTCACCTATCCCTCATTCAATAAAAATGTTGAAAGATCTTTTCTCAATAGTAAAAAGGACTTTTGCATCAACTTAAGTGCTACACCCAAAGGCTTGCGAAGCTCAAATGACACATACAAATCTTTAGTCTCATAATTATAACTTGGATGAAAGATAAGGACCAAATATGTAATTTTTTTACAAAGACAACAAAAGAAGGGAAAATTATAGATCTCATCCCAAACTTTCTAATTCTTTACCTTTTTACCTTGATTTCATAAACTTCACAAATAAGCCATCTTATTCATTAAGACAAGCTGGAAACATGATTCAAGTTGCAACAACAGTAAACTCACTCACAGAGAAAAAAAGGGCCAATGAAACACGAAAAAAACTAGGAACAGGTTTATAAATACGAACTACACTTTTCAATCATTTTTCACCTAATGCAAGAAGCTTTACCTTAACATCGACAGAGAAGAGACTTTAAAATAGATGATAAAATCAGAAATGGTCGTGAAGTGTGGAACTTGGGAAAATTGTGACATGGAGGGAAATTCTAATGAGGGTTTGAAAGAGATGATGTCGGGCTTAAGATATTCCTGTTAAGGAAGACAAGATGTTCATGAATCATGGAGTGTTATTGAGAAAGATGATTACAATTTGGGATTAATGGGCTGTCATCATCATCGTGCCTTTACCTCTGGTGGGTGGGACTGGCAGTCTGGTTGGGTTAGTCGTGTAAAGGCTAAGGTGTAAAAGGGATTAAGGGTTAGGAAGGTTTAGTTGTTTGCTAAGCTCGTACAATAGACTAAATGGGAATTGGGAAAGGAACACAAGGTAGCCTTGTAAGGCCGCCGAGCTTATAGGGTCAGGTTCTTTTAGGCTCAAGCTCTACCCTTTTAGAGCTCGAGCCCATTTTCCAACTCGAGAGCTTGAGTGATAACTCAAATGGGCCTGGCTAAAAAAGTAAAGAACAAGAAACAAAGGAAGTAACCAAACTCCTAATGTCAGACTTAATGATAAAGAGTTGGTAACGCCTTACCTTGGCTTCATGCAGTCCGTATAGAATGGCTAAAGCTTTCCACTAGCACAAGATGGTCACCCACTATTTAAAAGAGCAATAGAAACTATAGATAGAGAAAGCCAATAAGTCATAAAACACAATACTGACTAAACTTTGGAGAAGGGAAAAAGATGTTGGCGAATCCACATTAATCTTGATGTGGCCAAGAAGAGGAGGATACCAGTGAATAAAGGAAGGTGTAGACAAAAAAGGTGCAGATGAGGCAGTCGATGAGAAGGCCGACTTTTCCCAACACAATGTCCAGTCTTTGATAGCCTTTGTTAGCCTGCCAGGGTATAGCACTGATATTCGTGCACCACTTTATTGTGATTCCACCAGAGAAACCATCCCAGGGACACAAAGAGACAACCCCATTGAGACACACCCATAGAGAACCATCAGAAAATTGATAAATTAGGATTATTTATTTATTTATCTTTATATTTAAATATATAATTAAACTATGCATAAGATGAGTATAAAACTAGTTTATATCTATATGCTTAAGGTTTTTTTTTTTTGACTTTCTAACTGGATTTAACTAAACACCAAACAAGTTGATAATTTAACTGGCATAAGAATTGATTCACGGTCAAACTCCTCGCTCCAATACAACCTGTACAACTATGAATAAAATATATATACATAACAATGAAGTTACATTCCAATCAAAATGCTTAAATTGCTATATAAAAATTCACTATTTGGTGTCCTATTCCACTCTAATTCCAAGCAACCAAATATGTCACACTCACAAAATGCTTAATCGCATATATCCACAACAAAAATAAGCACCATAAGCCTTTTGATTGGGCCATAACAAAAGTAATTATTATACTATAGATCTACATCTAATTAGACATATTAATGTATTCATAATTCTCCTATATGTAACCCACAAACCAGTAAAAAAATTGACTAATTTGCCCTTATATCAAAACTCACCATCATCTTCAAAAAACCTACTGTTACTGTTTCCATGTTTGCTACCACCACAATTGCCACCGATGAACTGTCACTGCCTCTAGATCTTGTTGTCATCATCCGTTTCTAGATCTCGCAGCGGTTCACCTCTGGAGCTCGTTGTCACTTGCCATCCTTCGCATTTGGATCTTGCACCATCGATCATCTTTAGATCTCAATGTTGTTGCTTGTTGGATTGCACCAATCATTGCCTTTGGGTCGCATCACTTGTTGCTTTTGAAACACAAAAGTGTCTGCAATAAAATGTAAATGTGTCTAATATAGTAGTGGAAGAGTCTGCAAAGTAATATAAAAAAATTTATTATAATATGAAATTAAAAGTGCCTCAAGCTGTAACAATAAGTGTTTGATTGAATATTGAAAAATGTCTAAAATAATATGTAAAAGTGCCTAAACAAAAAAGGTCTGAAACAACTTGTGAAAAATTTGTTATCTTTAGAAAATATTTGTTGGAAAATAATGAAAAAAGTATCTGAAACTATAGAAATATGTGTCTGATTAAATATTGAAATTTTTTTTAAAGAAATATGTAAAAATGTCTGAACAAAAACTGTCTGAAACAATTTGTGAACAATTTATTATCTTTAGAAAATAACTGTTTGAAAATAACAAAAAAAGTGTCTAAACCAATAAGAAGAAGTATCTAATTGAATATTAAAAAATGTCTAAAGAAATATATAAAAGTATTTGACTAAATAACTTGTGAACAATTTATTATCTTTAGAAAATAAGTGTCTAAAATAATTAAGAAAAATCTGACTAAATATGTAAAAGTGTTTAAATAAAAATGCAAAAGTGTCTAAAAATTTAAAGAAGTGTTTAAATAAAAGTATATGATTCAATGAATAAAAAATGTCTAAATAAATATTTAAAAATGTCTAATGTGCAATACAAAAATGCCTAAACAATAACAAACAAAAAAATTTATTTCTCTTTTGGAAAAAAAAATAAGTCTCTCATCTACCTCTTTTCCATCTCATCCATGTCATCTCCTCTCAGCAACACCCTCCTTCCCTCCCTCCACAACCATCGCCCTCAGTTGCCCTCCCTCCAGCCTGCTATCCTTCCATGTCCGTTCTCTTATCCCCATCTACCTCATCATCTTTGCTTCATCGTTTCCCTCGACTCTCCATTCATGGCTCCTCGATTTTCTCACATCGCCATTCGTTGGTGTTCCATATCTTGCGATTGTAACCAACCTCGCGACGCTGTTTGTTTCTTGCCATTCCTTGTCATTCAATGTTCCTCAGCATATGGGTGAAAACATTTGGCCCTAACCCAAAACTTAACCTTATTTTGCGGGTTAGAGTTAGGTTGAATAGATGAATAAGATGAATGAGTGGCATTCGGGTCAACCCGAAATTGACCCATTTAAAAAGTAAAAAATCGGGTTGGTTCGGGTTAAACCCAAATCCACCCAAAACCAAACCGAATATTAGCCCAGCCCACACCTGCTATCCTAATTCCCTATTCCCAACCCACTCTTAACCTAATTATTTCCCAACTCATTTCTAGTCCAAGCCCAAGCCCAGCCCTAAACCCTAAATTCCATATTTCTAACCTAGTAGCCATACTTTCTCACAAATTCCACCGCCTTCACTCCCCATCACTTTCATAGTTTCGCTTGCCTCGCCGCTATCCTCATACTCACTCATCTTTCCTTTGGTCCTTCCTATCGCACCGCCCTTCTGCCATCTCTCCTTCATACCGTCCTTGCACTCGTACACTGTCTAGTGTTCGCCATCATCCTACCTCGATTATTGCTCTCAAGCAGCCGTTCGTTGTCCCTCACGTCATTGTTCATGTTGTCGTCCTCCGCCCTTTGCGTTGTCTGTTCATTGCGCTTTGCGTTATCCATCCTTCACCTTTTATGTTGTCCGTCACGTTGTCTGTTGCATTGTTTCTCACGGTGTTGTCATCTTCTAGCGAAGGAAATAACTACTGGCAGTAACATTTGAGTATTAGGTAAATTTGACCCTAAGTCGAAATTTTAGGGTTAGGGTCGGTTCGGGTTTTCTATTAATTCTTGGTTTGTTCAGGTTGAGATTTTAGAATGATCAAAGATTGCATTTATTTTGGGTTTCGGTTTGAACCCGAACCCAAACTCGAAACTTTCACCCCTACTTCAGCCTTCCAGATCTTGCGATCACAATCGGTCTTGTGATGCTATTCATTTGTTGATTTTTTTGTCGTTGCTTGGTGTTTGGTGTTCCTCATCTTCGCCATTCGTGGTTCCTTGGTTTCGTCAACGTTTGTAGCTTCATTGGATTGCTGTTCGTTTCTCATCATTCCTTGACAGTGTTGCTCGTCCTCCCGTCACTGGCGCGGGGTCACTCGACCTCATCGGCTTCCTTGTGCAGATCTTCCCGTCACCGGAAGAGATGACTCATTGATTTCAAGTTAGATCTGGTGGAATGATTAGATTTTGTGAAGATCAGTGCCATAATCGAGATTGAGAGAGAGAGCGTTTGGGGAGGGATAAATTTAAGGATAAAATTATAAAATGATAATTATGTCTAATTAGACATATGTTCATATTATCCATACATTAAGGAAAGAGAGAATTTTTTTTAAAAATATAAAGAGTGGAGTATTACGGTATATGTCCACTGGGTACTACTAACTACAATTCAAAGTGTGTTTAATGAGATTTTGAAAATAGTTATTCTTAATTGGTCTTCTATATAATAGTTATTTACTTAAATTAGATGGCTATTAAGACCCAACGTTTTCATAGGTTTTAAATTTACTCTTGGCAGAAATATCAAATTTACACTAATGTTTTTGGTGGGGAGCAGATATGCCACTATAGTTTTTTTTAGGCCAAATTTCCTACTAATGTTTTAAAATAGGCTGAATATGCCACTGTTGTTTAGAAAAATAGTGAAAAATGGTAAAAATAGCATATTTTAAAATCTTGGAGTTATTATGTTTCTTTAAAAAAAATTAAGACATTTGAGATTTTTATAAAAAGAAGATCTGATCTCTGCCATCAGCGCTTCAACTTTATTGTTGTTTCCGTTACCAGTGCCCCAACCCTATCGCCATTCTTCACCTATCTCTACTATCTAATCTCTTCGCTAACATTCTTGAGAGAGAGAGAGAGAGAGAGAGAGAGAGAGAGAGGCTTTAATGATAAAAAATCTTTAAAATTTGTTAAAACTTGCATTATCACCTTAAAATTTCAGAACTTGTTATTTGTAACTTTTTTTCGTTGGTTTTTTAACATTTTCCGTTAGATTTTTAACGGTGAGTGACATATCCACTCTTAATTTGAAACTTCAATGATATATCTGGTCCATTTTAAAACATTAGTAGAGTATTGGGAAAAAAAAACTATAATAGTATATCTGCTTCTAACCTAAAATTTTAGTGCCAAATTTGATATTTTTACCTTTACTTTTAAAGTAGATTTTTTATAAGAAAATATTTTTTGTTTATCTTTCTGTTTTTAGGCTCGGAAAGCAAAAGAAATCGTAGAAATTTATTAGTTTATAAATTATGATTCATTAGAAATTTTTTAGGCTTGGGACAATCCTTTCCCGGACTGGTTGTCTTCGGTGTTGCATTCTTCTTAGTTGAGGTTGAGGGAATATCCTTTCACTCAAAAAATAAAAAAATAAAAAAAAAAGAAAAAATGAAAATAATAGATTTTAAAAAATGAGAAAAGGTGTACTATTCGAAACTTCTTAGCATGCTAGTCCATCCTCTGCGTTGACCAATAAAACAAGAAATTTCTAGTTTCTTGTTAATTTCGCATTGATAATATTGGAAAATTTCCATTTGGGGGATTATTATTCCATCGAAGCTGTGAAAACGCGTTCTGGCCTCGAATTTTGCTTCAAGCGTACAATTGTCATCGGCCTGCATATATACTAAACTTGGGTTCGCTTCTGGTTTTCAATTCTCACCTTCCACCTTCGTCTCTCTGAGCTTGCCCGGGTTTCGAGAGCGCAAAGCCATGGGGTCCCAGCAGCACTTGGAGAAGATGCAGCTGCGCCAGAATTATCGCAACCTCTGGCACACCAATCTCATGAGCACCATCACTGCCGACACTCCCTGTGCGTACATTTTTTCTGTATTTAGTTTATCGGTTAAGTCCAGTCATCGTTCTTTTTATAAGCTTCTGATCTTTTTTTTTTCCTCCTTATCTTTTTTTTTTTTTTGGGGACCTGGATCGTTGCAGATTGCTGCTTTGCCCTTTGGTGGTAAGGCTTTTGTATTTTCGTTTTTAATTTTTTTTTTTTGGGGGGGCGGGGTTTGGATTTTCTGCTGCATTTTTTGGTTGTAATTACAGGGCTTTGACCAGATTGACCCGAGTCTTTAACATATGACTTGACATCTTTGTAGTGCTTTGGGATTTAGAAACCACAAGTATTAACGCTAATATGTGCTTATTTGCTGTGAATTTCTTGCTAAATTTTAACGTTTTACCTTGAAGATTTTGGAGGCTTTCCTAAGGGTACTTCCTAGGACTGTGTAGGGTGGGGAATGAGGATTTGTATGCCAAGTGATCTGAAGCCCCTTAGAACTATAAATACAAGTGGGGTTTTCTGGGGGAAAGGTTTTTTGCTCTGCAACTTCTGGTTCAGTTTGGAAGGCATGTTGCGCTGCAGCTGAACAACACTGCTGCCAAATACTACTATTAATTTTGTAATGTAAATAATCTTCCAGTATAGCACCACTTTAACACTCAAATGGTTACAAATTATAAGCACAACGGTCAGCAAAAGGTGCTTTAGTTGGCACCACTAGTTTCCAAGCAGAGAAGAGTTTACAGATTATTGGCTACTCGTATCATTTTAGATTGTCAGGCCCTGCTTTTAGCCACAACGCTCCTCCGGCTGGCTCCCCCTAAGTTTGTCTATGCGCCATCCACCTATATGTAGTATTTGTAGTACCTCACTGGGGATTGCTGATTCTTAAACTTGTTTGTGGGATCTTCAATTAATTGATCTCTTACCTGTATCAACAACCAACTTGATCATTTTATCCTTCACTGACTTCGGAACTGGGTATTTTACCTTCCAAGTTGTGTTATGCTTATATCTAGGCTTGTGAGGTTTGACTAGCACCATAATATTACCATTAGAACATATATAATTTTCCTTCTTTGTTGTAGCGGACCATGTGTTTCATACTTGCTACGGAAGCGAGCACTTTATAATGATATGTCAAGGTAATTGGTCCATAATGTTCCCATACTCCCTTCACAGTGATGCTATAGTTTGAATGATTGTGGCATCCTCTATGTTTCGTTTAGGTACACATGTTGTGCTGGATATATGCCCTGCAGTGGTAGATGTGGGGAAAGCCGATGCCCTGAGTTATGTCTGTGTACTGAGGTATATTGTTTTGTTTAACCATGGTCTGCTGTTCTTTTCTCTCAGTGACTTCTTACTTAATTTCACTGCGTTCATTATATCAATGCTTGAGAAGTGGCTATAATAGAAACATAGAGATTTGTCAGTTTCTAGCCTGAAAATTATGGTGTTGCAAGTGCTCCACATACTTCATTTATGTATATGTAATATAAATGCCAAGATGACACAAGGATCTGTATGCTTTGGTTAGTTACAGAACAACAACATGCACTTGCTCTTTCCAGCAACTTCTGGATTGTCATCCACCAAGAGTAACATTCTCAAGCTCCTATTCATGGATATGACTTTCAGAATGGAGTCTTTAATTTGATTTACAGCTTACCCGAACAGAATGCAGTGATTTGGTGTGATATTAGATTTAATTCTTTCAACCTTTCAGCTGTATCTGCCATGATCATGCTTGGAACGATGAACCGAACATGACTGTCCTATCTTGTCCCCCAACCAGTTCTCCTAATCCAGTCGGACAATCTGTTCACGAATTGTTTTGATTATTTTGATGAGAACTATTTTGACTAGATTGTGGTATTTTGATATCATATCCAGGTGTTTCTCTGCTTTGGGAACTCAGTTGCCTCGACACGATTTCTGTTGCAAGATGAGTTCAACATTCAAACAGCTCAGTGTGATAACTGCATCATTGTATGTTCTCCCCTGATCCCTCCCTCCATGCTCCTTCTACATGGTATGCGTACAAGTGATGCTTCATCTGTTACTCATCAAGCTTCTATTTTTCTATTGATATGCAGGGTTTCATGTTTTGTCTTCAACAAGTTGCATGCATATTTTCAATAGTTGCATGCATTATTGGAAGTGAGGAGATTCAGGAGGCGTCTCAAATTTTATCTTGTTTGTCTGACATGGTATATTGCACGTAAGTAATATGCCTGATACAAGAATTTTTGCTCTTGGCTGAGTTAGTCTCTCCAAATATATTATTCTGACCTATACTTTTGCTTTATATATGCAGTGTCTGTGCGTGCATGCAGGTAAGGCACTTTTCCTGATACATACAGCAATCAAAATTGTATTCACATTCCTAGTGTAACTTGGAAAACAAGCTAGTATGATTCTTCATTTACAGACGCAACACAAGATTGAAATGGACAAAAGAGATGGCAAGTTTGGTCCACAGCCAATGGCAGTTCCACCGGTGCAGCAGATGTCACGCATAGATCAGCCATATCCCCCGACAGTTGGATATCCACCACCAGCATATGCTCAGTCCTATCCACCGCCTCAGACCACTGGATATCCACCTGCAGGCTATCCTCCAGCGCAATACCCTCCACCATCCAGCTATCCCAGGTGATCTTGCTGAGGGGCTTTGTAGATGTTGTTGTGGAAGGAAGTGTGTGAATGTCCTTTCTGGGAGGAGATTAGATTGATTATGTTTTGTTACAGGTACAGCGGTAGTTATGTTATGTGTGCATCTTTTCTTACTGGTTTTTTTGCCGCTTGGCAGAGCTCTTGGTTTATAGGATCCATTCAAGTTATGCTATATTGTTTTAGACTGCTACTAGGGGTAAGTCCGCAGTCGCAGCGGGAGGATCATATCTTTGAGCATGGAAATGCATTTGGGGCAGTTATATAAGCCGGTGAACAAGCGCTTACTTTATGTTTTACTTTTGTTATATTTAAGTCCAATGTTATTTGGGACGTAATAGTCTTTCCTCTATATATGACCAAGTTCTTACAGGTCCTGACATATCACATGATGAAAATCAAAATACTCTTCCCGTCTTGGTTGAAACATTTTGATTTTGATATGAAGATTAAGAAAGAAGTAAATATTTATGTCATTTTTATTTTTATCTTAAACTTTTTTTGCAAGTAATAAAGAAATATGGAAAATTTTAATTTTAAAAGGATAGCTTAAAGGCTAATATAGTAAAATATGAAAATGTTAAAGATTTGGGATGACCTGTAGTAGAATATGTAGCTTACGATAGATGATGTAATAATAGCAATAAGTATAAAATCACCCTTGTGATTTAACCTATGTTTTATCCTTTTTTTTCAGAAAAAAATCTACCTTATACTGTCCAATAACAATTTTTTGTAGTTATTTTTTAGTAATTTCAACACATCTAATATACTAGCAGTTAATAAATAATTTAAATTATTAATTTTTCTTTTGTAAATGTAAATTAGTACTTTTAAATGCTAGTTATCTGTATGTAACATAGTTTGAAACTACTGAAATAAAATTACCAAATAATAGTTTGTAGGGATGCACATTGCACAATATAACTACTGTTCGGTCAAGATATTTTAGCAGTACCGTAAATTTTATCCTAGAAATTTGAAGGTATATGTGAATTTTGTATATGAATCGAAGATCATAATCGTCTATGCCAGCCCGGTCCATCCCAGTGAATTTTGTCACTTATCCAAAAATGTGTTGAAAAATATGCATCAGCTTTTTTATCTTCATGCATCATTTCTCAAACTATTCGCGTCTTGTAAAGTTTACAAGTCTTTGCCATAGAAAGTTCAAACTCGAAGAAACTTTTCCAATATGCTGATGTGGTCTAACATTCGTATTATTTTAAGAAAGTCAAACGCGAGAAACATTTTATGACGAATTAAGTGTTGCTCTTGCATCGTGAAATTCTTAAAAAAATCACAAGTTATGAGATTCTACTCCAAATTTATAACTCACCGAGGCACAAATATGAACCATTATTTATCACAAAAATCAGTTAAAATAACATAAAATAGGCATATAATTAGATAAATATTGTAGCATAAAATGCAAAGTAAATGAAAATTAAATAACATAGATTTCACTACTAACTTTTCTTGCTTTTCCAACAGGTTATTTAGCCGTTGGTAATTACCAACGCGTAGGACCGTTGGTGTCAATTTCCAACGTGCACGCGTTGGTAGCACAATAAATTAAATTTTTTTATTTCTAACTTCCCTACGTCGGTAGAAGGATTGGGCTTTTATTACAGGCTAATTTAGTCGTTGGTAAATTTTTAAAAGAAACGGGGCGTTTCATTTGGAAAATTTCCAACGGCTAGCCATTGGTAATGGGTTTTTAAATTAGTCTTCTTTCTCATTTAGCTTCAGTCAGCCATTTCAGGGGGGAGGGGGGAGAGAGAGATCTCACAGCCGTTTTCAGCACCGACGCCGCCGACAGAGGTCGTTCTCCCGCCGTTTTGCGCCACTTTTCCCTCCGTTTCGTAGATCGACTTGTAATATTGACGGGTACGTGTGTATTTTAATAGGTTTGATTTTAGGTATATAGTTGCGAAAAATCGTGATTTGATTTTGGAGCATCATTTTTTTAGTTTCAACTCTTATCTGAGGTTCCATAGCTGGTCATTGTTATTCCTCAGGTTCTGAAGTTGATAGAGATACGTTTTTATTTATTTTTTTTCTATATCCGAATTTTTTTTTATTTGGAGGGAAAAAATTGTATTTTATATTTATGTTGTGATTAAAATTTATGTATTATGGCTGTGGTTCCTACATTGCTCTGGCTATTTTAGTTGGGTTTTTCCCATTTATTTTGTGTTATTTTTTTTATTTATTGGTAATTTTAGTGATGGAAAATGTGAAGATGAAATTTATTTATGGTATTTAATTGTGTTGAAGATAGGTATTTTCAATTTCCATATAGATTGTTTATTTCATTTATTTTTTCTATATTCTTTAGATCGTAATTAGTTGACTTAAGCTTTAGTTTGAGTGATTTAGTGTTGGGTAATAATAACAATAAAATAATAATAATAATAATAAGATGTACCCAATAATATAAACATAATAATAGTAATAATAATAATTAAGAATAGTACGTAGTAGTAGTAGTAAGTTAGAAAATTATAATAATGAAACTAAGTAATAATAATTACGTTAATCATAAGAACAATAAGAATGAGAATAATAATAATGTAATAATATGCTTAATAATAATAATAATATGAACAATATAACAACAATAATAATAATATTAATGATAATGATTATAATAATAATAATACAAAAAAAATTATTTGTACCCAATAATTATAATAACAGTAATAGTTCTAATAATAGTCATAATAATAATACATCAAAAGCATAATAATAATAATAACAATAATAATAATAATAATAATAATAATAATAGGAATAGTGGCTATAATAATAATAATAATAATAATAATAATAATAATAATAATAATAATAATAATAATAATAATAATAATAATAATATTTATGATACTTATAAAAATGCCAATACTAATTATATATAATAATGAAAATAATTATAGTATTAAGTACAATAATACCCATAGTAATTAAATTTGACTAATAATAATACTATATCCATAATAATACAGATAGTAATAATGTATAGGTTTGACAGGTCCGCAAGTTTGGAGGCTGTAGCTTCTAGAGAGGAAAACTATAAGGACTTTCTCTAGGTTTTGTTTATCTCACATTTTTTTAAGTTAAATACGTTTCAATCCTTGATCTTTTTTTTTTTTTTATCTTTATTAACTCAATATTAAACTTCACTACCTATAGCATTTCCATTTACTTTATTGACCACCAAACTTTACTTTAACTTTTGTGTCAATGTTTAAACATAATTTTTTGTGGGTGTTATTTTTATCTTCTATGGAAAAACTTTTTTCCCATGGTTTGTATCATTTTGGACATGAGTTGGATTGTTCCAAGACTTTGCTTAAACTTTTTGGTTTAAACTTGCAATTTGTGTCATTTTTATTATTTTAATTTTTTTTAAGACATGGTTGAGCACCAATTTTAGTTACTAGAATTTAGCTCTTTACTCTATTAATCTTAAAACTTCATCATATAGAGATTAGATCATGATTCTATGTCAAATCCAAATTTCAGTTTTTAATTTTCATGAATTTTTTTTTGCATCAATGGTTCACTTTTAATTCCATAACTCTAATCTTTACTCTCTTTATCCAAAAAATTGTTTAATAATTATTTTACTATATTTACATTAAATGCTCTTGCATATCAAATTACCATCATGCACGGGAGAAATGAATCTCGTTATATATTAATTGGCAACCAAGAACACAGCATAAGTTTGGACGGAAGTGAACCATGTAGCAGTTGGTCCAAGAATATGTCCACATCACACAGACATCGCAATTCAACGCGCAAGTACAGAAGATGATGGTGGACGAGAATGCACGAAGGGATGTTGAGAACGAGAGGAAGCTCAAGAGAATTAAGAGGAGATAAAGAGCAGAGATGGAGGCGAATAGGGCTGCATTGGAGGCGAACCGGGCTCAGTTGGAGATTATTTGTAGTTTACTTAACCTTTCGTGCCCGCTGGCCCAACAAGTTCCACAGTATCCTGATGACTCGGACTCGGAGGATGAGGAGATAGTCGGGACTTCTTGATTGTCGTCTTCAACAGATAAATCATTTCATAATTTCTTATGTTATCAGACTTAGACAAGAATTGTTAGACCTAAGACTCAGATGAAATTCCTGAGATGTGTCAACCGTTGAATGTTGTATGGTTTGTTTCAGACATATATGTACTTGTTTTAATTATGATGTATTAGAAAATGTTTGATGAAAATTACGTGTGCCTATTTGTGTAATTTTGATTGCTTAGCAAGGCTGGGGGAACTTTGGAATTGGTATATTCGTTTCGAACTTGTTTCAAACAGGGAAAAACACGAAACAACCCCGGTCCGGAACTGAAAATGTGCATTACCAACGCGCGTGCATGTTGGTAAATACCAACGGCTGTTTACCAACTTGCACGAGTTGGTAATTACCAATTGTCACCCGCGTTGGTACTTACTAACATACTTATCAACGCGTACGTAAGTTGGTAATTACTAATGGTTTATTACCAACTCGCACGCGTTGGTAATTACCAACTTCGACGTGCGTTGGTAATTACTAACCCCTTTACCAACTCATGTAAGTTGGAACTTACCAACTTTCCTACTAACGGGCATGGCAGTTGGTAATTACCAACGTGCGTGGTAGTTGGTAATTACCAATAAGCGAATGTTGGTAACTACAACTACGCGTTGGAAACCAAAGCTGGTTCCTAACTGTTGGTAAATACCAACATGCATTTTACCAATGTGCACGCGTTGGAATTTACTAACGTGTTAATTTTTACGGGTTGGTAAAAAAATTTCCAACGAATCAATTACCAACATGCGTTTACCAACAGCTCCGTGTTGGTAACTTCAGTTTACCAACGCGTAGCAAGTGGTAACTGCGCGTTGGTAAACAGGGAAAATTTAGTAATATTATAAAAAATCTCTTTTAACATTTGGTGTCACTCAGCGCAGCATCCTTGGTCATGTACCATTCAAGATGAGACAACTCAATATATTTTTTTGTGGTTTTGCATGCATATGCACCGTTATAACGCAAAATTTTAACCACACATTTCTTTAACCATAATTGTGGATATAGAAGTCTAGAGAAGACCAAATTGCTCTTTTTTTCGTTTACAACAAACTTGAGATGGAGGGCAGTTGTATACACTCATGAGAAACCAAAACGTTGAAAAACAAACCAAAAATAATCCACTAGCGGTTTTGGTTTTAATACCAAAATTTAAAAGGTCTGTTTCATTGTGAAGGGAGTAAAACCCAACGCTAGAAGAGAGGAATAAATCTAAATTACTAGAATGTTTATCAATTCACTTTTCTTGAAATTATCTGCAACATTAAGAATATATAATGAATTTGTAATTCTCATTTTTTTTCATTACTTAGAAGTATCTATGTAAGTGTATATATTTGATAGCACTTAGATATTCACAAAGAACGGGATGCCTAACTTTTTTGGACTTAGAAGACTATTGGATTAGCTTATGTGACATTTAATAGAGAAGTAGTGGATGTGGGATTTGATCCCTCAACTTCCGCCAATTTTCCCTTAACACCTAAACTATTTTATCGAGATGCTGAGACGTTATTACTGTTTATGATATGTTTTAGCCAAAGTCTTATATTGCTTGCGTTTATGGTACAACGACTCAAACTTCCAGATTTTTCTTTCAAAGAAAAAAGGGTGCTGATTGCTGCCATGCGTTGCTGGTTTGTTGGTTAAAATTTGGGTAATCTAAAACGTGAGTTACTCCTACTACCATTATATTATGTGGATTATTTTTTCCTTAGAAGCTTCGTTTTATGCAACCAAATTTGACCAATGCTTAATTTCCACCCTCAGAAAAAAAGGGCCTAATGCTCTATTCGACCCATGTACTATGGTGATTTGGCCATTCGCTCCCCAGGACTTTTGGAGGGTCATAATCGTGCCCTAAACTTTAATGACCGGGGCATATTGTTCCATTGACTCAATAACTTGGATGTTTTTTTGTCAATTATATAATAGAATTGCATTTGATTGTACAATTTAAAATTTTAGGCATTTAATTGCACAATCCAATAACTTTGTGACTTAAACTGCAATTAAACCCATTTAGAACCGACGGGATTCCTGCGTGATTCTACCGTTGTCATTGGTCTCGATTCCAAAGCGATCGACAGTCCTGATTTTGATGTGATCGATAACTTTGATTCTTACATGATCGATAGTCTCAGTTTTGGCATGACCGATAGTCTTGATTTTGGCACGATCAACGGTCTTGCTTGGGACAGAGGATGGTGAATCAGGGATTGAGTGAATTAGCGAATCAAGGATGAAGTGAATCAGCAAATCAAGGTTGAAGAATTGAGGAAGGGAATCAAGGTTGTGAATGAGGTTGGTGAATCGAGGAATGGACAAAGGAATGGAGGAACGGACGGGCGAGGGTTGATGGATGAGGCTGACAAGCAAAATAAATGAGACAGAAGGAGTACTAAAAAGGGAGCAGTCAAAACATTAGGGTACAAAATATACAAATTAGAAAACGTAAGTGGCAATTATGTGGTCTTCTTCTTTTTAAATAAACAGAAGTTAAGTAAATGGAGCAAAGTGTCTCGATCATTAAAGTTCAGGGCTCGATTATGACCCCCCAAAAGTCCAAGAGAGTGAATGACTGAGTCACCACAGTACAGGGTTAAATAGGGAATTAGGAAAAAAAAAACATTGCTTTATGACACGGAATTCTTTTTTGGTTTTTTCGCCTACACAGTCACACCTAACCTAATTCATGCTAATGCTGAAACAACGAAGCAGCTCATCTTCTCTAACCATTACTTTGGCCTTTTCTCATGTCAACTTGAATTTTAAAACATAAAATTGCATGTTGTTGTTAATAATTCTCTACTAGTAGTCATCTTCTCCACAAGGTTGTGATTTAATTTCATTTTTCATCAGCTTCGTATTTTCTTTTCTTTTCTTTTTTTTTTTTGGGTGGGGTGTACTTGGATTAAAAGCTAGATGCACTATTACTTCCTTTTAGGATTAAAATGTGAACATTAGAGGATGTTAGCTTTCATAGGTTTTATGTGTCAAACAAAATTTCATAACAAAAGATGTTTCATTCAAATCAAAAGTGAGTCTAACGATTCATCTTACAAATCATTAATGACATAAAACTAGCTATTAAAAAGGCTACGTGTTTTTGTTTTTATCAACAAAAATGAAGATTTAAATTAATAACAAATCTAGTAAAAAGAAATTTGTTTATGTAACACCAAATGAAAGGAAGAAATTCAAATCAAGCTGAACAGTCTATGCATGTAGATTAGAATAAATATGGAGTAATTAACTCATAAATAATTATAACAAAACCTAGATAGTGAGTAACCAAATAGTTGAAATGAACAATAAATAATCTAATTAAATAAAAGGTTGATCAACATCTAACGATATATCAAACAATATAAAATCTAGTATAATGAATAGGAAAAAAATTCAGACACTACAACTAGACCCATTACTAAAAAATGCATCAACATTGATGTCTATCATTTTCTGCCATTCAACCTCTATCTAACCCACTAACATTGAAAACAAATCACCCAAATTTGTTCACTGTAGAGCGTATGATAAATCAGACAATGCTCATGCTAAATAGTGATAAAAGAGAGGTTTATGAAGGAAGAGGAAGAAGAAATAGTGAAAAAAAAAAAGAGATGATGATGGTTGATTAGGTGAAATAAAAGACAATGAATCAACTTGTTGGACTTGGACTGGTATTTAAACCCGACCAAAGGTACGGAGAAGAAAGAAGATGACGCAAAAAACAGATGAGGAGCAACGGCTAGGTTAGTATTGCTTCGTTGATATATTGTGAATATAATTTTTTCGATCTGAATTTTAGATTGTCTATATATTGCTGAAACCCACCCACTTGCCTCATGTACTTCATCCTATGCATTCGGGTTTAGCGCTTATAAAGCATTGAGAATGGCAAATCTCCCAAAGCACCAAGTAAAGGGAAACGATTTGGATATTTAAGTACAATTGACTCAACTTTTTCAACTGACGTATCAACAATTAATGTTTTCAAGTTGGACAATAGGCCACTCTTCGTCCCATTAGAAATTTTGGGAGAATATTTGGTCGAACCTACAACTGTCGCCTATAACTCACTGAACCTTTTCAACTGACATATCAACGCTCAATGTTTTTCGAGTTGGACAATAGAACACTCCAGGATATCCTAGTTAGAAATTTTAATAGAATTTCTCTTATAATAACCTCTATTATAATTTAGTTCTAAGTATTAAGAAAAGAAAAGTAGTCAGCTTGGATCTACATCATAGGCATCTCAGGAATGAATAATTAATCATCTTTTTGGTTTTGTATCCAATCCGTTCAAAGAACAGCTGTTTTGGGGACCCCTGCTCTGCTTTTAGTTTGAATGAAATTAGGGTTGAATATGGGTTGGGAACCCCAAACCACTTTTATTGAGTTGGTTTAGGTTGAGTTTGGTAAAAATAAATCACGGTTCACAGGTTAGTTTCACATATAGTAGAATCAACAGTTTTTTTGTTGGTTTTGATTTTATATGGAACTAACCCGAGGTATATATATAATTATATAATAAAAATTATAGTATTACTAATATATATATAAATATGTATGTATATATGTATGCATGTATGTATGTATGTTTTTTTTTTTAAGAATTATGATGGTCATTTTGTGTTTTTATATTAAACCCTTAAACTGATGTCTCAAATTGAAACAACATGAAAGTTATGAGATCATTTACAAAAAAATTTCATGTTCACTTGAATCACTTCACTTTTTAGGCCGACTACTCCTGGGTCATTTTACTTTCGATATCTCTACTCTAAACTACTCTTTACAATATAATCATCATGTTTTTTTATTTATGAGTCATGCGAAACTAAAAATGCATAACATTAACATATTTTAGGTTTTGATACTGAAAAAAATAGTCTTAATGGCTCAATTTTTTATGTTGAATGTCGTGCCAATATTGTAATTACTGGAGAAAGGGTAAACTAGGTGAAATGAAAGATATTGTATAAACAACTCTTTTGAATCATTTTAGTAATAACAGCACTTTAAACCCTTTTGAATGTGTCTATATATGTGTATTTAAATGTTAATTTAATTATATATTTCATTGAATATTTCATAAGTTGGTTAGGGATCCAAATTTATTGATTTTTAGTGTTATCATAGATATATGGTATAAACAAAAATATCTGAAAATCAGAATAAAAAAACCCAAAACATGATTCTGATTCTGTTTAGTTTTCGGTTCTCGAGTTGAGTTAAAAAATTTTAAAATTAAAAATATTTTAGTTTAATTTGGTTTCACCATAAAATTGAACTAATCTAAACTATACTCAATCCTAAATGGAGTTAAATGTGGAACGGAAACTTCTTCCCAAGGCTACGAACGACTAATCTAATCTAATAATGGTGAGACGAGCTACTAGCTGCTGCTACTATAACATTCTACATTTTCAGCTCATCTTGTTTAATTAATGCGGTGGCTTTGTTAAATCAAATGATGATACGAAGAGCGGCTGCTTGACGATTTCTAAAATCGTGTGGCAACATACTTAAATCTTCAAATCTTTTGCTGTTGCTAGCTTCTATTTTATTCACTCGTGCAAACCCGGTCTGGCGTTGAAATTCTGGAATAGTGGTAGGACTCATCCTATTCCTATCCTACCTAGACAAACCAAAGCGCACCCATAAGAATACATATATATATATAAATCCACCCCATCATTTATTATTCAATAGCCGTCTGCTTAATTAATGCTATAATATTTCACAAAAGTAAGTTCTACATATACTGAGAGGGTCTAATAAACTGTTTGGAATGAATTAGTAGGCCTTAGCACAAAATTCTACTTTAGTTACAAACTCTCACATCCTTTATGGAGAAGTATATGTGGCTATGCCATTATTCTTTCATCATTATATGGTATGGAGCAGTTTGATTATAATAAGAGAAAGATTTGATGGCCTTTTCTTTCAACTTTTTTTAGGTCCGGTGATAATTAAAGTATGTATGAATGAATTAACGCTAATTTTATTTTTTATGTTTTATGAAACCTTAGGGTGTGGGGTCCATTCCAATAATAATGTTTGCAAATCGAAAGAACAACTGTTCCAGCCCCCTCTACTGTCACTTGGAATCAAATTTCGACCGTCCAACAATTAATTTATTACTTTATCTTAAGGTTTGATATGTCACCCATGTCTACCATTTATCAGCGAGAGAATCCTAATTACAGTATTTTAATGCCTCTTATAGTTAAAACCTAGTGATTAATCTATTTATGTCAACCGATCACGATTCGGCTTTGTTTTTCCTCTTGTTGGGTTCTCAATTTTTTTTATAAGCAATTTTATAAGATATAAAATTATGAGGAATTATGTATTTAAAAAAAAAAACCTATTTTTTTAGGATTTGAAAATTACTCGAACTAATATTAAGTGACATTTTATGGATGGATGCTCATGTTAAAAGGTTTCCTGTGCTGAGAAACAAATTTAGTTATAAACTTCTAATTTAAGAAAAGTTCTGTTCCTATTGGTTTGGGGGCGATGGTAACTTTTTACTTTTTTAGAAAAATGATAAATAATTTTAGATTTCTAAAAAAAAGTAACGGTTAGATATTGTAATTAATTTGTTAATGGAGGCTTATTATTAACCCATTGACACAATATCAATCATTTTTGGTGGTCATTATACATTTAAATTCTAGGGAGAATTTCAAAAAACCCCATGAGGTTTAGTGAATACTTCACTTACTCCCTTAAGTTTAATAGATCCTTCACTTACCCCCTTCCATAATATTGAGGACCAAAATGCCCTTTTCTCAATTTTGTCAATGTTTATCTTTGAACAAATAATTTAGAAAATTTTTGTTTTGGTAATCAGAAATTTAAAAAATATTGACAACACTTTTTACCATCTCATGTTAATTTAAATATGTACTATTAGTCAGTTAATTAATATTAATAAATTAAAATTATAGTCTTTCTAGAATTGTAGATTTTTATAGTAATAAGTCACATAAATACTAAAATGAATACTTAAAATAAAAATAAAATCTATTTATATGAACATTTATATACTGGTATATGAACATTAATGCTCTTGTCAAGTATGGACGCTGCATTTACTTAGTCTAATTGCCCAATAATTATTGTATAATTACTATAAAATTTAAATTATTAATTTTTCTTTACTTAAAGAAAGAAATTCTTTTTTCTATTATTGATGAACATTTCACTTAGGTGAAATTTCAAAAAGTTGACAATTATGATAGAAAGAAGGTTTAGAAACCTTACTACGTATTTAAGGCCAAGATTATTTTGCATTAGTGTTAATGTATTGTTGTATATTATTCTTATACAAAATTATCATTTACTTTATTTCAAAAAAAATTATTATTTACTCAAATTACCTATTTACCGAGATTTACATTTTAAGAAGTCCAAAACTGCCTGGAAAGTCACATAAATATTTTAAAATTATTTTTTAAACGTATTAAAGTGTAGGGTTTTAATAAATTAATATTTTTAGCAAAATAATCACTTTATATAAGAATGATGAAAAAATGATCTAATTCTAAGATTTACTTTAATTAACTTACCTATTGTTCATTTTATATACATATAATCGAAATAATTATTATATTATAGACATGCAAAACTTCCTTAAAAAATAAAAATGTATGATGTAATAAGTAAAAGTATCTAAATTAATATATAAAACTCTCAATTATATGTTTCTGTTGAAATAATATAGTTTCATCTCTGACATTATCTAACAGGTTGCTCTTGACAAATATTTACATTTGTTGAATAATCGATGACACTCGTTATATCCAACAATTAAGGGTGTAATAGTCGGTTATGAAACTAAGAGGCACAAGTGTGAGTACCTTTTTAACCTAACCTGTGAGGTTGTAACTAACCATTTTTCACAAATCGTCATATTGACTTTGACATAATATTCCACTTAGTTTTTTTTTTATATCTAGTTATACACTGATACTTAAATTGAGTTTTAGAATGTGCTTTATAAAATTAACATATTTTCATGCTTTGAAATGACAAAATGGAATACAGAGGAAAAAAAAATTTGGGGCGTAGTTTGAGTCTGTCATTGAAATAGCATGATATAAATATTTGCTAACATTTGTCTTTCTTTTACAAATTGAAGTAATTATTATATTATAGACATGTAAAACTTCTAATTATTATATTATAGACATGTAAAACTTCATTAGAAAATAAAAGTGTATGAAGTAATAGGTAAAAATATCTAAATTAATATGAAACTATCAATTATATGTATATAAAATGGACAATATGTAAGTTAATTAAAGTAAATTTTAGAATTAGATCATTTTTGCATCATTCTTATATAAAGTGATTATTTGTCTAAAATTATTAATCTATTAAAATCTTACACTTTAATATGTTTAAAAAATAATTTTAGAGTATTTTTATGACTCTCTAGGTAGTTTTAGATTTTTTAAAATGTAAAGCTCAGTAAATTAAAAATTTCATTAAATAATATTCTTTTTGAAATAAAGTAAATAATAATTTTATATAAGAATAATGTACAACAATATATTGAAACTAATGCAAAATAATCTCACTATTAAATGTGTAGTAAGGTTTCTACACCCTCTTTTTATCACGATTGTCACCTTCTTGAAATTTCACCTAGGTGAAATGTTCATCAATAATAGAAAATTTAAATTTTCTAGTAATTATACAGTGATTATTAGGCAATTAGATTAAGTGAATGCAGTATCCACATTTGACAAGGACATTATTGTTCATATACCAGTATGTAAAAGTTCATATAAATAGATTTTATTTTTTTAAGTATTTATTTTAATATTTACATGATTTATTACTATAAAAATCTACAATTCTGTAAAGACTATAATTTTAATTTATTAATATTAATTAATTGACTAGATAGTACATATTTAAATTGATATGAGATGTTTAAAAGTGTTGTCAAAATTTTTCTAAATTTTTAATTACCAAAAGAAAAATTTTCTAAATTATTTGTCCAAAGATAAACATTGACAAAATTGGGAAAGGGGCATTTTGGTCCTCAATAGTATAAAAGGGGGGTAAGTGAAGGATTTATTAAACTTTAGGGGGTAAAGTGGAGGATTTCCAAATAGGAGGGGGCAAGTGAAGTATTCACTAAACCTCAGGGGTTTTTTTGGAATTCTCCCTAAATTCTATCATGTACAACATTTTTCTTTCATCTGCCACCAAAATGGAAAAAAAAAGGGGGAAAAACTTTAAAAAAGACATAAAGCTCTAATTAACTAGTGCACGAATCCAGTGCAAAGCTTTCCGGTCCCAACAAATTAAACAATCGAAATTGCTAACAATATTTTTTTGATGAAGCTAAAAATGTTAATTATTCAATACAAATTGGGGGAGATGATTAATTCAACACGAAAAGAACAATATTTTTTCAGCTGATTCAATTATTATGAGTGGAGTGGGCATATAAGTAAAATTATATATCACGAGTCGAGAGATGAAGTGATGCGCCTAGAAACTTTTGATTAATTGAAGTGCAAAACATGTCCTAATTAGAATTGATAATGATTAAGCCATGGGACTACCCCACTTGGAAATGGACAAAGAACCATTTGACAATCCTGTCTTCCGTATGACCAAAACTTTGTCTACTCCATGTCACACTCCATCACCACCCTCACATCCAATCACCTAACAAACGACAATGATTTTTCCCCCGACTTGTTATTAGTTTTTTTCTTTTTCTTTTTCTTTTTTTAAATCAAATTCTAGTACTAATTGCTAGCAAAAGAAATTCATTTAAGTAGCTTTCTCTTGCAGTCTTGCTTTTTCAGAACAAAATAATAATAATAATAACTTATTAAAAAAAAAGGAAAAAACAGTTACTATACTCTTCAACTCGTTGGCTGGCGCTTTTTGAATATACATTTTTATTGTCGCTAGCTGCCAAAATTGCCCTCTTCGCCATATTTTTCTTCGGAAATGGGGAGTACGGAATAGCGTTTATGGCCATGGACGAAATGAAATGGTAAGAAAACATAAAGAGAAATTAAAGGAATTTGATTTCCGAATATCGTTCGTTTTTCCCCCTAGTTTTTTCATTCTCAATATTGATTGTATATGTACAGAAACCACTAAACAAAGGCCATTTCTGATCCTAAACATAAAAATAAAAAAAAATAAAGGAAAAAAAAAGAAGAAAAGATAAAGAAAGATAAAAAAAAATTAAAGGGAAAAAATGTTCTCCACTTTTCAGAAACCTAAAGCTACAAAGCAATAATTTGAGAGTAATCACCGTAAAATTCGGGGATCCCAGAAGCTGCCCACAGCCTTTCGTTGAACGCTTCCTGCATATCGTCGGGGACAAACGGCATCCGGCAGAGCGGGCACGTCCTCTGATCGTACCCCATCCAACGGTCGAGGCAGCTCCGGTGGAATATGTGCCGGCAATTCGTTAGGCGTCTGATCTCGTCCTCACCCTCGAAGTCGTACAGGCACACAGCGCAGCTCTCCGGCGGCTCCACCAGCTCCGAGAACTTCACCACTGGGAGGAGCTCCCGGATAAGGAGCGCTGACATGGGGATGCGCCGGGCGGGGGAAAGGGATTCGGGTCCAGGTACCGGGTCGGACCATGAAATATCGGGTTCGAGGAAATCCGGCAGGCCCATGAACCGGAAAAATGTGGAGATGAATTTACGGACGTAACCCAGAAAGGTGAGTGCATGTAGGAGCAGTTTTGGCAGGAGAAGCTCCGTATACCCGACGGGAAAACCCATTTTATGGAGGAGAGGGGATGGTGGAGAGGAATTGAATCTGGTTTGGTTTTGGGTGAGTGAGGTGAGGGAGGAAGAATATATAAGGGCTATATATTGGGAATATACTAAAGCGGGCCAATAAGGAAATGACAAAAACAGGTTTTTACTGCAAAATGGTGGAGCGAATATAGTAATTACCAAATTTGAAAAATATGTGGAGACATGATCGATCCAGGGAAATAGATAGGACTTTGTCCTTGGGTCATTTTACTTTTTAGCTCCTACATGTGGTAGTTTTTTTTCTTTTTTAACTTTTGTCCTTTTCCAATGGCTATACAGGTTATTCTACCGGATATAGGAAAAAAGAACATAGGGTAAATTTACAAAAACTTTCCCAAAGTTTAGTTAAGAATACATTTTATCAACTACTATTTCGGAACTTACACTTTACTCTTGAATATTAATATAACACTTCATTTATATTTATCTTATTTGTTAGTTACTAATATCTACTTTTCAAATCTTGATTTAGAATGTTCAATGGCTATTCTCTAACAAAATTTAAACTAACTTACAATAGTGTAACTGTTAGTGGAGAGTTTATAATATACATGTTTCCTCCATCCAATTGTTTAAATCATATTCTCTTACCAATGTTTATGATGCTATAGGTTTGTAATGACACAAATTGCGCTTCACTTCCCCTAAGGGTGCTTTTGTAATTTATGCAGAAATAAAAAAGAAAAGTTGGAACGAAAATTTGACGAATTGTTATCTTGTAAATTAAATGGATCATCCATAAAAATAACCAACTTCCTATTTTTTTTTTTCGGGGTTAAATTTAGCATTATTCAGCTAATATTTAGAAATTCAAAGCATTGTAAGTTGCAAAAATATTTTAACGCGCAATGATGAAATCTTTTTTGCAAGGTGTCCAATGTCTCTCGAGCATGTTGTTGACCAAACAAAATGTTGGGTTAACTAATCATTTCGATTCTAACGCTTTCTGGAATGCCTGATGAGTCGGTGTATCCTTCATAGTTCATAGAGTAATATTTCTCAGTTAAATTTTTTTTTTAAATAAAATAAAATTGCAGCGAAATGGTGGTAGGGTTATCCTGCTATCCACGAACAAATGAAAGGAAAGGAAGTAGTACTAGGAGGTAGAAACTAGCTAGTGCTAGTGGGGAAAAAATCCTGGAATTGAAGGGACTTGGGGCCATAGAGAGACGTCAAAACCGTGCTTGGGGGGACCTCCAAATTTTATAGTCTTGCAATTCAAGTCATCTTATTCATGCTTTCAATATGAAAATGATGATCCCAATTTAATGCAATGTACCGTGTACGTAGGCTGCTGCATCAAATCAGATGTGCACATTCATTCTATCCGTCGTCTTTTACTAGGTGCGCCAAATCACCCACTTTTTCACCCTCAACACACAACAACCACCTTTCTTTTCCTCTTATTTTTTAAAGAAGTTTACAATTATCGTACTGAAGTATCCTATAATCTACAATTTATCTCTTATTTTTAAAATTTATACTTTATTTTTTATATATTTTATATTATCTAATAATAATTTTAAAACTATATTTAAACAATATAAGAATTAGTATTTTTTAGTAATTTTAAATTTTTAAATATTTTTTATAATTAATAGACATTTTAAATTTTCATTTTTTTCTTTTTATAATATATATTTTTCCTTATAAATATATATTAATATTTTTTAAAAGTGAGTTAATTGTGAAAAAAATATTAAAAATCTTAAAATTACTGAAATATTATTATCAAACAGTTTAAATTAGGATTTCAGAAGTTGTTGTCAGATATTTTAAAACAAATAAGGGGTAAAATGTATGTTTTTTAAAATAAAGAAAATAAAGTGTAGGTTATATCAAACCACAGGGGGGTTTTTGTTATTTTCCCTACTCTTTAACATTGCAAGTTTTGACCGGGAATATGGTAGTTGTAGATGATAATATATATACATTCAATTTTACCATAGTGATTTTATATCATCTAAATCTGCGCACTTGATTGCTTATAGGTTTAAGTTATTATATTAGTACATAAAACCGCTTTAGTAAAAGTTAATATATGTGTTGTATTATCTATCCATACACGGATCCAAGTTTATAAGATTTTGAAAAGAGGAAGATGAAGTTTATGCATAGACAAATCTGTTTGCAAAATGCTCAAACACAAACAAAATGACAAGTGTTATAAAAGAAAAGTCTATTTGAATTGCAAGAAGCCATCTGTTAGTAAGTTTATAAATCTGAATCATAGCAACTATTTAACAATTATTGAAATTATAGTATGACACCTATTTCGAAATAATAATATGACACTTTCGGTATTATTATCGTTTTCTTTATTAATGACGCAATTCATGTAAATACAATCCTAAACTAAACAAAAACAAGAATGTTTAACAACTTAATTTAGTTAAAAATCTACTGAATTAAACAGTGATACATACGCTTTAGGTGGCAGGAATTAAAGAAGAGATGATGGGTAACTAACGAGTGGGGCAATGAAAATGAGATTCCCACGAGAAGAAGCGAAGCCAGACATTAAATCGACAACACATAAGGGGTCGTCCCGTCGTGACCTGTAGCTGTGGGGTACTTGACTTCGCTGTCTTTGTTTTGCACCATCTCCCTTTCCATGCCTTCAATTTTCTCTCACCTAAAATATTAAATTTAATCTAAAATAAAAATACCAGAGTGATAGTCTGTTGGACTAATAGACGCATCTCGTGTGTCAATTGTTATGGGTCTTATGTTGGGTCTATAATGACGGACATATGAGATGTGTCTATCAGTCTGTTATCCCATTATCTAATAAGAACCCATTTATAATGAGCTTCTTCAGCCATTTTAAAATTTTTTTCTTTTCCAACCAACTCATTTTACTGTGTAATAAGGAACAACTCCCTTTTGAAATCTCGAGAAACAAATTAATCTCACAAATTGCTGCAACTGATGTATCATAACTCATGAGTAGGTAAGTCTGACCTCCGCTAGGGATGGAACGCCAACCGCCATCTTTCTCTCTCTGAATTCAGTTTTTTTTAAAATATATTTTATTAGGAAATAATAATGCTATCTTTAAAAAGATATTTTTAGAAAATATTCCTTTTTAAGAATTTCATTTTTCTTATTTTTAAGAAATAAAATAAATTATCATTTTTCATTTTTAATGCCAAACAATTTCTATTTATTTATTTTTAAATTTCTTTCTTTCTTTCTTCTTATACTTATAATCATCCATTACTACCAGTAAAGTAAAGGGCTTTTGAAGGAGGGAAAATGGGAGGGGAGACTCGATTCAAAGTGAGGGATGTAGGAGCCATATCTCATTCCCAATGAAACTAGGGAGGTGGTACATTAAATGAGCAGACAATCATGTTTTATAGGTTTTTTTGCGAAAATTTATGTTTTATTGTTCCTATTTCTAAATGAATCAAAATCAATTACTTTATCTGTCTAAAATTTTTTACACTGTTTTACTTTTTCAACTTGAGTTTGATTTAAATTTCTTTATATTCATACTTGGTACAACAAAATTTTTAGTTTCTAAATAAAATATTTTAAAAAAATTGTTTCCAAATTTTAATATAAATAAATTTGAGTCAAATTTAAGTTAAAAAACTAAAATAGTGAAAAAAAACTTGGTAAGAAGGTAGTACTATTTATTACTTTTAATGTCAAACAATTCCTAATCTAATTAACGAAGATGAAGCATACACACAAAAGTTGAAAATATGGTGTCTAGTTCTTTTAGTACAATGTCTAGTTCTACAGTTCTCATGTCTATTTATGGTATCACTATTTTATACCCATACTAGCATATGTTTATTAAAAGACAACTAGAATTTATTTTCAGATATTTGTTTACCAAATTTAGACACTAAACCCCTTATATTCAATATCGAATTATTACAAATAACACTTAGATACTATAAATATTTAGACAAGACACTTCATTGTCATATGCAGACACACAAACTATCATACTAATATTCAACCACCATAAATTATGAATAGTTTCACCTTAAACATGATAGGAAAAATGGTAATTAATTTACATGACAAAAAAAATGAAATAATAGAAATATTACAAGATTTTTCCACATAAATATCCTTCAAAATAGCATGACTATCTCCCAATTAAATATAAAAATTGAATTGAAAAATTTTCTTGTTTGTATAATTTAAAAGCGACTTATAAAATATTTAAGTATCTAAAGCAAACACTAAGAAACCAGAAGGAGATACTAAAACACTAGAAGCAGACACTTTCAATCCAATGTAATACGCTCTGAAGTAGACATTTTCAATCCATTATCAAACACCAACATTTAACTACACTATAGTTTTGCGTTTTGGGTTAGCCTTATTGTCTCATCACAAGTTGACGTTGAATGTGGGGGGGGGGGTAATGGGGAGGGCAGAAGAATTGCTTGATAGGCTTGGAATAAAGTTATGGCGTCAGAAGAAATGAGGGGGGGGGGGATTGAGTATGGGTAGTCTTAACTCTAAAAATCTAGCTTTCTTAGGTAAGTGGTAGTGGAGATATAGATGTGATGGGGATACTTTGTGTAGAAAGGTCATAAAATTATTGTATGGACCTGAAGGAGGGTTATCAGTAAAAAGAGGTGGAAGGCTGAAAGGTAGGGTATGGAGAAATATATTAAAGTATAGGGAGGGTTATGGAGAACCTGGGATTGGACTTGAGGAAAAGCATTTGTTATAAATTGGGTAATGGGAAGAAAATATTGTTTTGGAAGGACTTATGGGTGGGGGATTCGATGATGGAATCTAGATTTCCTAGGTTGTATACATTAGCATAAAATAAACAATCCAAAATTTTTTAGAGGGGAGAATGGTCCAATGGAAGGTGGCGTTGGATTTGGGTTTGAAGGAGAAACTTGAGGGGTAGAGAACAAGGGGAGCTTGATAATTTTATGATTTTGCTACAAGAAATGTAGGTTGTTGAGCATCTTGAAAACCATATATAGTGCTCTATTTCATCTGATGATATGTTCTCAGTTAAGTTGTTACCCAATGAAATTGACAAAAGACAACTTCAAGTTAACCAAGATATGGAGAGTTTTGAGTGGATTAGATGAATTCCATTAAAAATAAATATATTCATTTGGAAGGAACAGCAAGACAATCTTCCAACAAGAATGAACTTGTTGATCCAAGGTCTGCAACATTTGCAGGAAACATGCCTCTTTTGCAATAGAGACTTGGAGGGTGCTAACCATGTTCTCTACACCAGTAGCTTTTCTTTTTATGTTTGGCTTCATCTATTCAAATGGTGGAACATACCAAGACTGAGCAATGCTCATTTCAAGGAGCTCCTACAGGAAAATCAATCACCATTTAGAAACAAGAAACAAATTCTAATTTGGGATGCCATAAAAAGAATTGTAACCTGGGTAATTTGGTTGAGGCGTAATAATGTGGTCATGTTCAATTTTGGAGTTGGTTTATGAAACTCAAAGGATGTCATATTTATGGTTATCTGGTAGGTGTTGCAAATTAAAGTGCTCATGGTATGAGTGGTGTCAAGACCCTATTGCCTCTATTTTTCTTCACTTATAATCAGTTCATCAATGTAATCTAGGAGCTAGGAGTCTTGTATTTTTCCTTTGATAAGTAGAAATACAACTCCCTACTATATTACACTTCAGGATGTATTTCATTTTTCTTTTAAATGAAAGTTTTGCTGTTAAAAAAAAAAAGTTGACACTGAATGTATCATGGACTCATGCTGACTGGAGCCGAAAAAGAAAGAAAAAATCAGGTCTAAAGGGATATCTAATTTAAAAAGATCATAATTTTTGCTGTGGTTGTTAGATTTACTATTATAGTTCGGCCTAAATACCTATTGCTCCCTGAACTTTAGTAACCCGGACAGTTTAGACCCTGAACTATTAACTGCATAAATTTGAACCCGAAACTTTAAGAAATAGGACATTTTGGTCCTTCAACTCAGAAAAAGCTTCAGGTGAGTGCACATGCTATGGACAATGTAAGTTAGTTAATAAAGGAGCAGGGTTCTTTGCTCACGCTCCTTCCCCCGCCCTTCTTCCACTCATCCGACAGCCCACCAGCCACAATTCAGCCTTCGCTTCCTCACCCTAACCGTCCTCTCCTACCTCTCTCCTTCACTTTCCTCTTCTCACACCTACATAGCAGTAGCCCCCTCCGAGTGTCCTTCATCCTCCTTATCTCTGCCCTCTAACCTTTGCCTCTAGAATTGCAGCCCCCTCTCAGCGTCCCTTCCTCTTCTCTTATCTCCACACCACCAGCCATGTGTTGGCCTGCGATGCCTCACCCTTCCTCTTCTCCTCTCTAGACATCGAGTACAGTAAAGTGGTCGATCCGGCGCCACCTTCAAGTGCTCCAAGTTTGTCGCCCATGCCTCCTCCCTAGCCCCCTATTTTGAGCTCTAGTCCAATTAAGCAAGGCTTCTACTCAGGTTCCATTAGGTGGTGTTCTAATTGGGTCTGATCAAGATAACCAGCGGAAATTGAAGATTTCCCAAATAGCAATGGATGATTTCTTCATCAATTGAATGGAATTGAAACCCTGGAGCAAGTATTATCGTGAATCACGACCCATGAATCAATATTCGATCAATAGCAAAGGGTGCGGTAGTGGAAGAGATTGCTGGATACATGGAGATGGTGGTTTGAGTGTTGGAGATAAAAGTTTAGGGTGAAAAAGAGAACAAATATAATTTGTGTGATTATTACATAATTTTTTCTTTTTATCAATGAGTCAAAGGAATAAAATGGCCGGTTCATGAAAGTTTAAGGTTCAAATTGATATACTTTATAGTTCAGGAGGTAAACTGTTTAAGCTATTGAAGTTCAGGGGAATATAATTGGTATTTAGGCCTTATAGTTTTTTTTTCTTGAAAGAAATTTCACGCTTAATTTACAGGTAATCAAGTATCATCAGGGTATTCCTATTTTATTGCATTTTTCAGGCCTAAAAAAATATCATATGTGAATCAATATCGCACGTTTGAAAATTCGATCCTTCTATTTCAGAGTCCTTATTATTTTTGGTTTTCTGTCTCTTTTAGGCTTAGTGTTCGCACAATAGCATATAAATTTGGGACGTTTTCATATAATTTTCTAATAATATTCAAAGTACTATTAGCTTTTAACATTCCTTGCAAATGAATTCTCGTATTTTTCCTTTAGGTTAAGTGTGTTGCTAAGTCTTTTTTATTTTTGCTTTCCCACTACGTCACAAATTCTATAAAATTTACTAGTATCTTATTAAATGATAAACACAGTTGCTAGTAGATAATTTAAATTTAGGTAGGTCATCGAACCCATTAACGCTACATTCTAAAAGCTGTGGAATTGGTACTAATTCATGAACAGTGCGAATCATTCTTCATGAACAGTGCTCCCCTTCTTTGCTTTTTTTTTTTTTCTGGATGCGATTGAGTCTTTTTGAACTTAGATCCCCTTTTCACAATATAATCACTTTTTTGAGGGCCTGGTTTGATATTTCCTAGTTTTAGTATGTTTTATGTTTTTGTGGTTAAAACACATTTTTAGTCTTTGAATTTCTACTCTGTCCCATTTTAGTCCTTAAGCTAAATCCGTGTGGTGTTTTGGCCCCCAAATTTAATAATTTCTTAACCATATTCTTTCTATTTGTTCTTTTGGTCCCCAATTCTAAAGTAAATAATTCATTACTATCTATAATATTTTCATTTGCTCCATTGATATTGAAATTTTACTTTGACATTTGTGCCAATGTTTAAACATTACTATTGTGAAGTTTTTTTACTTGCTTTTTCTTAGGTGATGGTCTCTTTTTCCTTCTCAATTTAATGGTTAAACAGTAAATGGATTAACATAAATTAAATACAATTTGTAATTTGGTCATACCTTTTCATTATTAATAATTGAGTTTTGTAGTATGGGTTATTTACTTCAAAGATATATAGTTTAATAAAGTAATTTACTCCATAATTACTAAAATTGAAAATAATTTTTTTAATGAATTATCTTTTAATATAAAAAATTCATATTGTCAACACATGCAGTGTTATATTTCAAAGTGTTATCTTTCAATTATAAATAATTATTTTAATGACAAAAACATAACATAAATATAACTCAGCTTAAAATCAAAGTAAAGTGCAATTTTAATTGATTTATATGTCCAATATCTAGTGGAGACCTATATTAAAAAAATTTAGTAACATTCCTAGTGTATTAAGCATCATGCCAGCCACAATTGTCACATGGTGTTATAGCTAGCTCATTTTTCTTGGAGGATCGATTTGAGGTGTCGGGCATGATTTTTCCACACATGCTCATTAATCTTGAATCGCATGAAGTGTTTCTGTTGGGTGCTCACGATTCTGCTAAAAAGTGAGGGGAAAATGATGTTACTCTTTTTGTGAAATACAATTATTGAACGATGGGAATAATTGAAAAAACTCATTGCCATTTTTCAATTATTGAAAAATTAAATACTCGGTAGATATACTAATGACATCTTCCTGATGAAGTCGATCTCTATTGATAGTTTCGTGTTGATAATAAAAATGACTCCATCTGTCCTTAAAATAATGCAAAATATATCATATTGGGCCATCAAAAAAAGAACCAATATTTAATTTCTTTTTTGTAACTTTTTTGTGATCTAATTTTTATAGTTGCCCTTTGACCCCCAAAACTCATACCAATTAATTTGAATAGATCAGTTCATTTGATGGAATATATTCACCTCACAAAAATCAACCCAACTCATCCTCCTCCCAGACTGACTAAATCTCCTCCTTTGTATGTGCAAATTAATAAAATCGCCATAACAATCCCTGATTTGAGCAGACCCCTCTTCCTAAGTTTCGATGTCAGTTTGGAACTCCGATGGTTGACTTGGCAGTGATGGCAAAGACCGAGATTGATTTGGAAGCGTAGATCAGTAGGGCTGTGGTGGCACGTACGGTGTGCATTGGCCTAGGTTTTCTTGCATATATATGCAAATGAAAGGATGGAGACATGAATGGAAGAGCTCCATCTTTTTGGTCTATTAGAATAGATTGTATGGTTGGTTCAAGTCATCAAGCAATGATCGATCGTTCACTGCCACTATAATTAGTAAAAGCTAACATATAACGATGGCTGATAGAGCCTAGTCTAATTGCATGGACGTTTAGATTGCACATGTATATATATATATTGATGGAAAGACAGTAACTAGAGAAGAAGAGATCGTACACATAGAGAGTATGGAAGAATTCTTCTCTTTTAAGTATTTGCTTCTATAAGCAACAGAATAAATTATTGATCTATTACTTACTTATGTGTATCTCGGAGATTTAATTGAGTTGGGACTAATTAATTTGGATTAAGTGGCTAGTGGACTCATTTTAGAGGGAATTAATAAAGCAAGCTCTTCCAGCTAGTTACTGATTGTCCACATTATTCACGAAGACTTGAAGAAGTTAAAATTGTAACTTGTAAAAAAAAAAAAGGTTCTACGGTGGCTAGTGAAGGAAAGAATAATGGAGGCGAAGTGGGTGTAGGCAGGGGCAGGGGGTGGTCCTTTGGTTGATGCAAACACAAGAGATATATACGACACTTAGGCAGGTACATGGGGAGGGGAGACGAGCAGGGACAAGGTAAGGTAAGGGCGATGGGATTGGGGGGTAGAGAGATCTCATATGATGGTGAGGCAAGGATAACGTTCTCTCCTGTGAGAGGTGCCCTATGGAGCCAAGACAGGGTGTGGCCCACCCACAACGGACCCGACCGCGAGGTGCGCTCCCCTCTCCCTTTCCCACCCCCCCTGTCTCTTCCCTTGTCCTAATTGCGCCCATCCCCTTCCTTCCACTGTGTCCACACCACATATTTGTCAATCTCTAATAAACCCACCTCGCTCGCTCGCTTATTCCTTCTTCCCTCTCTTTGCCCGGCTCCTTCTTCCCTTAAATCACAGAAATGCCTTAATACAGATCAGCGTCCTGTTCCGATATCGATCACGTGATCATATGGTGGCTATATATCATGCATCTAAATGAGATGAAAAATTGCACTTATTTTTTTCAACTTGTAGAGAAGCCTTTTTTTTTTAATTTTATTTTTTGGCTTCTGGGCTTTCAGCTTTTCTTTTTTAAACGTTAAAGAAAAAATTAACCGTCACATTATAATTGCTTTCTTTCTCTTCTTTCATGCCCCAGTTAGCTTATTCAGATGGCATGATCACGATCTTCACTTGATCACCAGCTTCTCGCAATGCATGTGTTTTGGTACGTAATTATTCCAAATAATTAATTGCAGATACATATATATTTGTGCAAGTTACTGTCCTCGACGATTAGTTAGGTTTAGATCCACCTCAATTGTATCAGGTAGCTAGCTACATCACCCTGTCCACCATCCGTGCATGTGCTCTTCATTTATAGCTACCAACCTATATATGCACATATATTTGCATTTCAATCACCACCCAGCGTAGCTCCTTTGCTTGTTGCATTTTATATATACTACTATTTATATATCACAAAGTACATACTACTATATTATAATACACACACACACATATATATAGATCATGAATGCAAAGCTCCCTTCTCCAAATTTTGCAAGTACTCCTCCATGTGCCCTTAATTGCCTTCAAGTAATTAACTAGGGCATTTGTAAAACAATGCTAAATGGATATATGTGACAACATCTTGCACTGAATCTTTTAGGATCTAACTCAATAAACAATCCTTATGGATAATTAATTAATACAGGATCACATGTATATATTGAACAATACTACAATATATATACTATTATTGAATTACAGAATTAGCAGTTGACAACCAATTACAGCTAAATCATCATTAAATTGCACAAAATGGACGGGGAATATATGAAGCATGAGAATTGAGGAGGCCCTTTCAAAAACAGAAAGCTGACTGGTATAGGAGTAGCATTTGGCTTCATTAGGAACACCTTGGCAGGTAGGCCAGCTAAATCCAACCAAGATCCCCTTCAAAACCCTACATGTACCGCACACATGTACCTTTAACCCAAAACTATACATATTCTCCTCCCCCATGCCCAAATTAAATACTCCCAGGCCTAGCTAGCCCCCACGATTTTTAATCTGCCCAGCACCCTTAATTTTTAATTATTTATCAGAAGTTGTCTCTAAATATCTCTAGTAGAAACACAGCCTATTTTCACATTAATTGGGCTGATAACAATCATTCAAGAGACCTTCAACGTGTATTTGTCAGGAACTGTCCATACTTGAAGAGCACAAGAGCTCAGATTTCTGGCCGGGCCATTATTCTTAATACAAAAACTGCAATAATCTGCATGCTTAACTGGACACTTAACTGCAAAACGTTATTATATATATCGCCGTATGTATAGCAATCAACGAGACAATTAGAAGCAACCTGCACCGTAAAACCAATAAATTCATATTTAATTTGTTTTTCTCGATACATGAGGGGTTAATTAATTAAATGACATGTGAATAGTACCTGTTGTTGGTCGCCATTTGACTGACGAGGACCACATGGTAGTGACTTGCTCTGAAATGCTGTAGCTGTCTGTACACGTGTAATTTCTATTTTTGGTGGCAAATCAGCTAATTATTTACAAACGATGCAAATAGGAGGTATGGTATTGTCCGCCAGGACAGATCCACCACTAACGGAAATATTAACGTTGTTAGTATTTAATCATAAAAAAATAGCGTCTGAAATTGGGTTGCTAGTATCTGTGTTTGCTGTTTTAGTGTCTGCTACTAATATGTAAATGTTTGTAAGTTGTTTTCTCAGAGATGAGGATAACATACCTTAATTATTCAAAATTTTTCTTAATTGAAAGTATAATAATGTTATTTTAAAGGATATTTAAATTAAAAATTATGTCATATTTTTATAGCTTCCAACATGGTTGTATTTTGTCTACATGTAGATGAACTTAAATACATTTTATATAAACTGAACACCATGCAGATATAGTTGGACATTTTATCGTAGAATTAAATATCTCATATATAAAAAATGACATTAAATCATTAATTTTTATTCTAAGTACAAGGTATTTAACTTCATTTTTTTTTAATTTTTGTAATGTCCAAGTACCTAAATGTGGTGGTTTGATGTTTAATATAATAGTTTAAATGTCTGAATATGGTAAAAAGGTGTCTAGTCTACCAGTTTGAGTATAATGTTTCAAGTGTTGGATTGAAGTATTCAAATGTCTAATTATAGTAGTTAAGTGTCTAATATAATGAGTTAAGTGTCTAAATCTGATAAGGAATTTTTTTTTTAAAAACATGACAACCATTTTATATTTTTATGCAAACAAATTATGTACTGATATTTAACATAATCAATAGGATTGTCTAATTTTATCTACAGTGATATCCAATGTCACATACTGTGGTATCTAATGTCTAAAGAAAAATAAAAACATAGACACTATTTTTCCTTTTTATATTATCTCAGTTTGTGTATTAGTTAGAATATTAACATTTTAGTGTAAAAATATAAAAAAAAAATTGTAACTGATTTGGATACCAACAATAGGAATAATAAAAGAGATTTTGTAAAATGAGAGAATTGTTTGATGTTAAAAATAAAAAATGGCAATTGATTTAATTCATTAAAAAATGAAATAAAAACTTTCAAAAATATTTTTTTCATAAAAATATATTTGGAAAAAATATAATTATTTTTTAATTAATTCTAAAATTAAAACAATAATTGGATTTGAAAAAAAAAAAAAACCAAACGAAGTTACGCGTTCCGTCTCTAGCGTACGTCGACTACAGTAGCCGCGAGAATTGTCCTGCAAATAGACGTGGATGAAGTGTCGCTGCCGATTCTAAGGTGCATTGGCCGTACGCACCAATTAGATGCCATTAGGGGTCTATTTTTTAAGAGAAATGATAATTCTTATTTGTTAGGATTAAATCATATTTGATCGAAATAATTATGAAATATAGTAATTTTATTTAAATTTTTTAGTTATAGTGATTTTTTAAATTAAATTCATTTGAAGAGATAATCTTAATAAAACAAATAAAGATAAATACACTACAACACAGAAAAAAAAAGGCAATAGTGAAAAGCAATGAGAAGTTTGCGTTGCAAAATGTTTCGTTAGTTTTTGTGACTAAGTCTTGATAAGAAAAAAAAAATGAATATGTAACGACGTCAAAACAACGACTAAATGTGGTATTACTTTGTTGTGGCAAATTCATCTCTTTTAAGGAACATATTTGTCACAAAAACACACCATCACATATGACTGTTGCTTTTTTATCACAATATCGTTACTTCAAAAATAACAAATTTACCATAAAAAAGTGGCTTCAAGTCCATTATTGCTTTTTTGTGGCAAATTCATAGATTTTCTGACTTGAATTTTTGTGATGAATTTGAAGCAATGGTTTTACCATGAGTTAGTATTTTGAAAATATATAACACATTTCATCTCCTCCTATTTCTTTACTATCCATTGTCTATTTTTTCTTCCACGACATCTTCTACCAATTCTTCTTCTTATTTTTGTCTTTTTTTTCTTTTTGCAGCTTTGTACTTCTGTTTGCTCTATGACTTCCTAATAGTAGCCACTCCACCCCCTTATTGCCAGCCTCCCTTTCTTTGCTTACCCAGTTGCCGCCACACCACGTCTAAGCCCCCCCCTCATTTCAGCTTAATTGTTCTAGCCAGGTCAAACTCTCAAGTCTCACCAATCGTTTCACTGAACCCAAGTAAACCATGAGATGAGGATGCTCAACTCTTTTGGCTAAGCACTCTCCGGCTTGTCTGTAGATGACATCAAAGATGCTGTACTTGTCCATTTGATCTCCAAATCTAGGGATTAAGGATCCAACTCAGAAAATGTTATTTTTAAAAACACAGACATGATTTTGGGAGAAGATGGATTTTGGGCTAATCTATATTTTAAATTCCTAAAAGTATGTGTTTGTGTTAATTTAGTGTTATTAAAGAGAATGACATGTTGTAGTGTGGGATTCAACAGGGGGTTTAAAAGGTCATATAAGCAACAACATCTTTTGTTGCTTATTAGTACTGCAAAAAAACAAAAAAAAAAGTTTTTTTGGTTGCTTAATTTATTGCAGCAAAAATGCAATGGCCTTCCTTTGTAGCTTTGTTGCTATGAAAAAACAATAGTCGATGTGATCGTTGCTTCTTTGTAACAACAAAACAACAAAAAATTATTATTGCTTTGAGTCATTTCACATTTGGGTGCTTCTACAAAGCCATGGCCATTTCACCAATGAATTTGTGATACCCCATTTTCATTTTTGTTTATGTAAGAAGCAATGAATCTACAACCAATTATCCCATTGTTTTATTTTTATATTGTGTTATAGTGATATGATAAATATGGTACTTACTTAAATAAAATGAGTTCATTTATTCATTTTTTCAAATAATCAATCATGTACAAAGAGTTTCACAAGTACATTCGGATATCAGTTTTATACAATTAACAACCTATGTAATATATTAAGGATTCAATTTCATATTTGAAGAGTTTCTTAAATTTTAGGGAAAAGACTCAATTTTGTATAATAGAAACTCATTTTTTTATATAATATGAACTCAATTTTTTTTAGTAGAAACCCATTTTTTTCAATAGATATCTTGTTTCATTCTCAATATTTCAATTTAATATAAAATGAAACTCTCTTTCATATATCAAAATCTTAATTCCCACACTTATATAATATGAACTTAGTTTTATACAACAGGTCGTAAGTGTCAACAATAGAAACTCAATTGCATATACAATATATCAATATTATTGATAGGAACTCAATTCCACCTATAATTTTTGTTTAGGCTTAGTTTTCCTGTAGACTAAAATGCTAGGTATGTCATCAAGTTTCATCGATGTATCTGTATAGTATGTTTCAAAAAAATTACTCAGTTTCACACAAATAATTTTTAGTTTCATACAATTAATTTCCAATATCATACATTATCAAAGCTCAAAACTATACAATAAAAACACAGTTTCATACATATGATCCAATTTTGTGCAATAGAACCTAAATTCATACAATAGCATCTCATATTCATATGATAGTAATACAAGTTTACACACACACACACATACAATATATATATATATACATATACATATGATAGCAACACAGTGTTGTAAAATAACAACTAGTTTTATACAATCGCAACTTAGTTTTGACTATAAGAAATATAACAATTAGGACTAGTTTTAAGAATAGATTCCAAAATTTTTATTGCCAGTTTCTACCGCTTCCATAAAACCGCTCCCATTGTCTCTGCTCTCAAAATATTTAGAGCAGTTGGAAAACCACTTCCTCATTTTGGACCACTTAACCGTTTCCAAGATTCAAATTGGGAAGCCTTCCACCAAACAAAAAGGAAATAAATATTGGTCTGAGAGAACAATGAATAGAAAAATGGAGTTGACACCTACTTTGATGCACAACTTCGAGCCAGGGCCGATAACGCCTTATAGCAGTAGATTTTTTATACTTCATTCCAGTGTGATATCTCACTTGGTTTAGTTGGGGTTAGCTTTGTCTTTCAACTCAAAAAAAAAAAAAAACGATACGGGCTTTAACAAGGGAGGAGTTGCGTAAATCGAAGAGACAAAATGGGTATATTTTATTAACAAATTCAAGGGCAAAAAATGAATTGAGACCTAGTCCAAGCTTTTAGGACTGATGTTTTGTTCACCTAAACTCGCCATGTATCAGTCCTTACTGTTGCCATTTTTTGCCGATCGAAGGAAATCAAAGGAGACTAGCCCTGGGTTTGTGAACGCTCGATTCCACCACACTCGAGCTCTGACCTGACACGCCTCCACCATCGTCTAAGGCTTGAATCTGCACGACTGCTCCTCATCCACAATAAAGACATGATGGCTAAGAAAGAAACGGAACCGGCACTTTCTTTGATTTCTCTGTGGCGGTGACTGGAGCATTAAGGTGAGAAGTTCTGTTTAAGTGAGTTGAAAGATGAGGGGCTTCTGGTTGTGCTAGGGTTTGGGTGGTGCAAGGGTGTGAAAAGAATGAAAAGCCTCGATCAACAAAAAAAAAAACAAAGGTTTGGTGAGAATGGAGGGAGACGAATTTAGGAGCTTCAGTTGGACCGGTCATAAAAAGCGTCTCTAATTTTTGCATCCCTATTTATTTGGTAGCGATTATAAGCAAGTGGTCCCAAAAACCTGGCCCGAACATCCATTTTCTTATAGTGTTCCTACATCTTAAAACTCCATAATTGTACACAATAACCATAGCTTTATAGAATTCATTTCCAATTAATTTCATTCACAATCAAGACTCATACAATAGAAACATAATTTGATATATATATGAACCAATTTCATAAAGTAACAACTCAATTCATGCAATAGCATCCCAGTTTTTGTCCCCTTTAATTGTACAATTATTATATTTATGTCCTTTACAAACTCATAATCAAGTCCCCCCCCCCACACACATAAACTCAAAAGTATAAATATATGTCTGTTTTTTTTTTCAAACCCATAAGCATACATGCATAAAAAAAACCCAATCAAACATATAAAGATTCAATTCAAAAATAAATTTCAAATTTTAAAGCAATTCTTCACAAATCCATGTTATTTCATAATAAAAAACACAAATTACGTATGTTTTGACGCAAATCTCACCTTTAAATCTCTTTTTTCTTCCTGTGAATCGAGTTCTACTGTGCCCAGATTACTATCACCGAGTTTACAAATCTTCTTCGTAGTAAGTCACCACCTCCGATGAACGCGAGATATTTTTAGGTTCTATGGTCTGAATAAGCGCCAATCATCCTTCTTGGGGGGGAGAATGAGTGCAAAAATGATGCTGATCATAGTCTCGGAGAAGCAAAAAAATAGAACAGTGGTCGAGATTGGGCGAGTCCGATGGAAGCGCAGAAGTTTGTGAATTTAGGTTTTCAGTTAGTGGAAAAGAGATTGGACCAGACATGTATAAAATTTTCTAATTTCCTGATTTTCTTCCCTCAATCTTGCTCTCATAACTCTAGTTTCCAAATGAAAAATGGAAGAAAAGGAAACGGTGGTCTAATGGAGATGATGTGGTGCACATGCACCAATGAGGATAGTCTCCGTTCCTGAGGTCTGATGAGTAAATGCATTTACTATACATATATATGTTTGTGTATATAATGTATGTACGTGTAATATATTAATGGCATCATTTCATCGTAAACAACTTGTATTATTATACTTGATCAAGATTTGAGTATGCTTCTCAAACATGTGTGTAGAAGATATATAATCACTACTACTAATTAAGGGTTGTTTTTCAACTAAAATCAGGTTTAAAAAAAATGTGTTAATTCAAAAACAATGTGGGCTAAGGAACAAACAAATCTCACGGGTTTCCAGGTCAGGGTGATGGGTCATGAACCTAGTCTTGAACTTTAGGAGTATTTACAAAATATGCCACTAATTCGGTTTGTGACTTGCTGGTGTTGTGGCCACGATTTCATGGTCGTCGGAGGAGAACACCATCGCTGTTGGAGTCAAATCAATTTCCCGAGCTCTCTCTCGATTGGGAGGTGATAAGGCTAGGGGTGTTAGAGGAGAATGTGGCTGTCAAATGAAAACGACATCAGAGGAGAACGGCGGTATACCAAGAGAATGGTGAAGCCCAGTGAGTTGGGGATGTACCGACAAAACTGAAAGAAGGCACATCAACAAAGCTCGGGAAGAAAAAACCAAATCAGGCCTTCTCTTCAAATCTCTCTGATCCTTTCTATTTAATTCCAGCCAAATTGTTGAACAGTCAAACAACTTAATCGTTGAGTCGCCGAATTAGTAGTCGTATCGTTGCTGAATAGAATCGTGATAGGGATTTCCGAATGGCTGAGATTATTGTCAGGGCTTGATCTAAGTATGAAGCCAAATAGAGAAGAAGAAGATTCAGTTGATAACTAACATTGGGTGAGGGGAAGGGCAATTGGAGCTAGGCTATGCGGTAGACGAAGGCCACTAAGTTGGAAAGAGCAACGAATCACAGTGGGGGTTGTGGAGCAGTGATGTTTGATTCAGCTTGGTGGAAGAGCGACTATGAGAGGTTGGGGTGGGGAATTTGTTAGGTTAAAATAAGTGGTATATGTTGTAAATACTCCTAAAGTTCAAAACTAGGTTCATGACTCGCCACCTTGACTCGGAAACCCATGAGATCCGTTTGTTCCCTAGCCCGCGTTGTTTTTGAATTAACATTTTTTTTTAAAAAAATCTGATTTTAGTTGAAAAACAGGCCAAAAAAATTAATGGCTAGTTAATAATTGCACAAGTTCATTTAACCATTTTATGTTATTTCAAACAGGTCTTTAAAATTTGTTATATCCTTTTAATGTCTTTAACCTCTTTATTTTTATCCCAAACATGGTCCTTTCGACAAATTTACAATTAGAATTAACAGAATCTCAGGAAAAATATTAACTTTGGTCCTAAAATTTTTTTCTTTCACTCAGAGCATCCTAAAATCAATAAATTCAACAATCCAACCACCATCTTGCTCTCTCATATGTCACTCAACCCACCGACATTTCTCGCTCTCTCAATCGCCCCATCCTCGGATCCTCCCATCCCATCGTTCTTCCACCGCCATCTTCATCTTCTCCACGTCGAATCATCACCGGCCAAACGACTTTCATTTTGGTGTTTTCGTTTGTTGTGTTGAGAGTAGGACGACCGGCGATGCTCGTAAATGGTGGGGAGGTGAAACGAAATGGCAGGCGGTCAGTGGCGGCGACCAGATTGGCCTGAGAAGCGACGGGTTACGGAACAGGGGGCATAAGGGAGCAAAAAACGTATGAACGATCATGGATAGTTGGCATTTGCCACACAAATTTCCTCAAAATTAATCCTAAAAGTGATGGAAGGGCATATTTGAGTAAAAAATGAGGAGATCAGAGATTTTAAGAGAACAAAATAAAAGTTAGGAACCCATTTAAAACAACATAAAAAGATTAAAGGCCACAAATAAATTTTAGCCAATAATAATCACAAACAAGAAGTATTTTATATGGATATCCACTGAGAATAATAATGCTGTGTTTACAGATAAGTTTGTTTGTGCTAGTGTTGTGTTGTCGAAGCTCGACAATACTATTTGCTTTACATGATATATATGTAGTTGCACGTTTTCGGTGTGTGCTAAACCTTATCATGAGTTAAGGATTTAATAGCATATGGGAGATTAATACGGTAAAGAAAGATTTTATTGAACTAAAAGAAGAAATAGTAGATAAATTCATCATCTTAGAAAAAAAGAAGAAGATAATGTCCCAAACATCTAGTATCCAAGGAGTCCAACAATAAGAAGAGCACAAAGAGTAAAACTGAATAGAGAAAAAATCCACAACCTAGCAACTTAAAGAAAACATAACAACCGAAACAAGAATCCCAATAATAGAAAGATTTTCAATCAATAACTCAAGCCCAGATTAAGCTTATACTTGTAACCAAAGACAAGAACTAAAGAAGGAATCTTAAAATAGAAGAAAGTGAAATATTGACCGGTTCTTGGATTTCTTTTTAAGTGATTTAAATAATACTTCATTCCAATGTTTTTAGCTTGCTTGTTGAGGCTGAATCTTTTTGAATCCAATTTTTTAAGCCCTTCCTCTAAACCTTTATCTTACAAATTCTCAAGAATATTTAGTGAAAGTTCTTCACACACATCTAATTGCTCCTCTTGAAGATTAGATGGATATATGTGGGTAATATGTGTTTTCACACCAAAGTCAGGCTACTATCTGGGAATAGGAGTGAGCATGGTTCGATTTGGTTCAATTTTACAGTAGAATCAAATCAACCTAAAGTAGCCTCAATTTTAAAATTTTTCTATCAAATCCAAGAACTGAGAACCAAAAAGAACCAGAACCATAGTTATAGGTTTTTTTGTTCTAGTTCTCAAGTTTTTCAGTTTATACTATATACCTATAATAACACCAAATTTTAATAAAATTGCATCCATAACCAGTTTTTAAAATATTCAATATAATATACAATTAAATCAACATTTAAATACATATAGTTAGATACATTCAAAAGAGTTTAACATGATGTTACCAAAATAATTCAAAAGAGTTGTTTGTAAAATATCTTCCATTTCAACCAGTTTACATCCCTATAGTAATTCTAACATTAGCACGACATTTAACATGAAAAGTTGAGCTTTTAAGACCATCTTCTTATTTATCAAAATTTGAAATATGTTGATGTCATAAATTTTCAATTTTACATGGCTAAAAAATGAGAAAACATGAGGATTGTGTAATAGAAAGTTGTCTAGAGTATAGAGATTAAAAGCAAAATAACCTAAGAGTAGTAGGTTTAAGAAACGAAGTGATTCAAGTAAATATGGAGAAATTTTGTGAATGATCACACAACTTCCATGTTATTTCAATTTAAGACATCAATTTAATAGTTTAATATAAAAACACAAAATGATCATCATAATTTTTCAAAGAAATACACACACACATATTAGTAATACTATAATTTTTATTGTACAATTATATATATATACCTTGGGTTCAGTTTCATCTCAGATTGGTTCTATATAGAACTAGAACTAACAAGAAAAAAGATTAGTTCTTTTATTTATGAAACCAACCCATAAATCATATTCAATTTTTACCCTACCCTAGTCAACCCAACCCTATAGAAGTGGTTCAAGTTGGGTTTTGGATTTACCCAACTCCCGCTCATCTCTACCTAGGAATTGACATGTATATTTTAAAAAAATATATTTACATAAATTGATCACCTAAATTCAAAACCTTAATTGACATATATGTTTGAGGAGTTTGATTTATAAATTCTCACAATTTCCTATAAAATTTTGAAAAGGTTAGACATGGTGTTTAATAATAGAGTGTGCGGGACCAAATAATGACTGGCATCGCGAATTAGCTGTTATAATTGATTTTAAGTGGTTAATGGATCTCTTAAATTCCCTCCTCACAACATACGTATATATTCCTTACAAGCAAGAAACTAAATTAAAGCCAAAAATTGCGTCAACATTATTCTTTTGTTTGGGTTTGGTATAAATTTTGTGATCGCGAGCCCACTTTTGACTCTTGTTTTGGTTGCTCTCACCCTTTTCTATGTGTCAACATCTTAACCACCCTTCTCGATCATAGTCTATTCGTAGGTAGTCCCCAATGTCCTTTTCTTTTTTTCATTTTATTCCTTTTCCGTTTGCTTGCTTGCTTTCTTTCTTTATATTGTTTTTTGCAAGTATAAATATATGGATTTCTTTTGGTACACAAATATATAGATTATTGTATAGAACCATTGCTTTACTTACTTTCGAACAGCTTCGATGATAGGCCCAAAAAGGAGTTTTCTATGCCTATGCACGAGTTGATTTTTATTTTCTTTATATATATGAGCTAGAAATTATATTAAGCAAAAGTACGAATTTTGTTTCTATATAATCAGAAGCATAAAAGTACAAATCTAAACTTACACTTAATCCATTTTAATTTAAATCAACTTAATTTGGAAAGATTTTTTACATTTTCTTATTTAAAATTAATTTCATTTAAAAACAAATATTATGTAGGTGTAATAACTCATTGAAAAAAAACTATAATAATGTTAAATTTTAATATATTAGAAAATTTTAAAGTGATTAAGTGAGAGCTGCGACGTTAAAGTCCCAATTCAACTATAGTTTTTTCTTTCAATTGATTCTGTTCCTTTTTATGCTATTATTGTTGTTGTTGTTATTGCTATTATTGTTATTACTATTATTATTTTAAAAATCGAAGGGGATCCTACTAAGGGGTGTGAGAGGCTTCAACTATATTCCTCAAATCAGAGTAACCCTAATGCACTTTATACTGGCCATGAGTGAAACCGTCAACTATTTATTATTATTATTATTATTATTATTATTATTATTATTCATTACCGCCAATTATTTTATTTTGTTTTTTCCTTTATATTTCAAAAGTGAATTAAAAAAAAGTAATGTGGTTTGTTCATATTCTAAAAAATAAATAACAAAATAGAGAACATAACCGAGTTATTGGTTTTTGACACTAAAAAAAAGCAGAAACCATATAAAGCAAATAGGTTAAAGCGGTCACTTAAAAATGCTTTAATTTTTGTACACGATCATTTATTGGAAACAACTTTGATGTCTACTTCAAATGTCACTTTTAAATAATGAAAAGACTAAAGATAAATCTAAATTTTAAAGAAACTTTTTTAAAAATAAAATAGTTGGGGAATTTGAAAAAAATATTGAAAATATTGAATCCTAACCTAGATAAAACTTTGTTTTTGTTTGAACCCAATGAACCTGTAGGTGTTGTTCACTACTAGTATCAATAATTAGCATTAGAGTTTTAAAAAAATTATCAAAATGTAACTTTTAGCTTCAACGGTTTTATGTATATTGTTAAATAAATTATCAAGAACTCTAATGCTAATAAAAAATATTCCCAAACATGGCCTTACTCTAGCTGTAGCCTTTTCCAATTCTTTGAACTTCTCTCTTACTAATTGATTCTTCACTCACTTATCAGCTGTCTTTAATTCTAGTCATTAACCCCAACCTCTACCTTACATTGCCTCCCATTATGTTATACTTAGAACCACCACTTACCTATTCATTGAGCAGAGCATACCCTGCATGTTTCTAGAATTTCTGTTGCAATTTTGCCAATGAATAGTTTGGCTTCAAATACAGTGCATTTCTTGAATGACAACCACATGACAATGATGGTGGTAGAATTTAGGAAAAGAGTGATAAGGAATTTGGTTTTGTAAGCGGATTGTTAGGGCAACACAACAACGTAAGGCGAACACCACCAACCATTTATGCATTGGGCATATCATAGCTATGGTTTTAAGGTAATTGTCTTTTTCTCTATCATGGTTTTTGTTTGTTTCTAGGACCCTAACTATGGAGTGAATTTATAAGGTTGTAAAGTAGAAGGAATGTTCAATTTTTTTTTAGAAAATTTATTAAAAAAAAAACAAATACACCTAATAGCCAGCTAGTTTCTCGACAAGCACAATCACAAAGCCTACAACACCCACAAGACCTTCACCCCCTCAACAAGCAAAACCCATTTTGGACCTAAAGAAGAAACCCTACCCCTACAAAAAAAAAATCCACTACAAAAACCTTAAAAGATTACCACTAAGTCTTTATACTCTATTTCAACCTTCTAAATTCTTTTCTCAAGGCCAATTTTCTCCTAATAGACCCTAAATTATCATGACTCTTTTTCCCACATTTAAAAGCACTTAGATCCTCATAAAGTTTTAGAGCCAATTCTTCACAACTTTTAAAAGACATTTATAATAAATTGCCTACTTTATCAATATGTCTTTTTAAATTGTAAATTTTTAATTCCTTTGACGCATCTGAATTTGAAGTGATGTGGAGCATCTAGTGGATAAGTTCATGGAGCTGGTTGAGCGTATGAAATCGAAGAAGAAATCCCGAAAATAAGACTTGCACAAACCCTAACTTCCAGAGGCTATAACTTTTGCTAAAGTTGTCAGAATAACTATTATAATATTTCACTTCGAAGGAAATTTCATGTTTTATAAGTGTCTTTGGAGTTTTGCTCTTTGTGACCATATTTTTTAGGTCAAAATTCCATCATTTTGAAGGTTATCTGGGCCTCTAAAGTTTCTTTAGATTTTGTTTCCTAGTTATTTTTTGTTTTCTTAATTATTTTGGTTTAGCGTTTATTTGTAAGCCTATAACAAAGCCTCCTATCCCTGTTGGCAAGAGGGTTAAGGGCATTGATTCTTTCCAGGACCTCCTTGAAACCCACCTCCAAACGATTCTTTAATTTGTTGGATGATTCGATGGTCCATCTTTCGTAACGCCTCCTAATAGTCCACCAACCTAGGGTTTTTAACAATACGATGTCTGTTCTTACTACTGTCACTAGCAATGGAATAGGTGATTCAACCTGCTTTGGCACTACCTAATGCAGTGAAAGATGAAAATTGACCAAGCAACATGCTTAATCAATGAGAAAATAAGAATCCATACTTAGAGAAAGCCAAAAGCTCTGAAATACTTTAATATTATTAATAGAATATCTCATAATAATGAAGAGATAAAGGAAGACAATGTGCCAGGGAAAAACCTGCTCTAGGCTGTGCTGTTCAGAGACTTGTTCTTGCTCGGGGTCATAGACACATTGTCCACAATAGTGATTCTGAGTTGAAAGAAATTTATGATCCATATGACAGATTTCAGAGAGATTAGAATGTAGGAGGTCGTACTGGGGATTTTCGATTCAGGGTGGATATTTTTTCCCTTGACGGAGACTTCAGTATTGAAGATATTCTTGATTGGATGGCCAAGGTTGAACGATTTTTTGAATATCATGATGTCCCGGAAGAGGGGAAATTCAAACTGGTAGCCTATAGATTAAAAGGAGCAACCTATGCTTGGTGGGAGAAGATAAAAGAGGAGATGGCATGACAAAAATGACTCGATATGCTCATGGGCATAGATGAAATGGATGATTCGAAGTGATTTTCTACCCCGAAACCATGAGCAGATTTTGTTCTAGCAATATCAGCGGCGTTGACAGGGGTCGTGGTTGGTCCAGGATTATATGACAAAATTTGTATAGCTGTCCCGACGTAATGATTTAGGAGAGATGGAAAGACAAATGATTTCACGATTCTTGGATGGGTTAAAGCTTACACTTCAAGACAGGATTTGGATTTTGCCAGTGAGGACTTTTGCTGAAGCTCAAAATTCAGTGTTGAGAGTAGTGGTTTCAGTTTAGGAGAGGGTGAGACTGGAGTTTTCTCACAAAAATTACCCAGGAAAAGGATTGGCAGTTGAGAAGATGATTGCGCTACCTGAACCTACTCCATGCAAGAATCATTACCAGGAGGAAAAGGTAACGGGGAAGTAAAAGGTCAGAGAAAATATAGAGACTCCAAATGCGATGAACCATTATTCGAGATCGGCAACTAACATCTATTATCGTTATCACGAACTTGGGCACCTATCCAACAAGTGTCCGCTTCAGAATGTGAATGTTGTTGATAGGGAGGATGATGAGGAGATTGTATGTATGCCTGATGGGAAAAAAGGGAAAATGAGAGCCAGGAGGAAAATGTTGATGAGCGGGAGAATTATGTAGTATAGAAGTTGTTGTTAGCCCCCAAGCAAAAAGACCTAACCCAATGCCATATGTTGTTTTATACCCGGTGCACGATAATTGATCAATTGTTTAACATGATTACTGGCACTGAGAGTTGCAAAAATATCATCAGCAATGATGTAGTATGGTGTTTGGGGCTAAAGACAGAAGCATCCAGAACCTTACACAATTAGATGGATTAAATCGACGGACAAAATTCAGGTGACTGAATGGTGTAAAGTACCTTTTTCCATTGGTAGTATCAAGCTGAAGTTTATTTTGATGTTATGGATATGTATGCTTGTCACTTGTTATTTGGTAGGCCATGGCAAATTAATGTTGCAACACAGCATAATAGACAAGACAACGTGTATAATTGAAGAAAGAAGGAAAAAAATTTGTTCTTCATCCACAGCAACCGAAATGCTCCTAGCCCAAAGTGTTTAAAGTAAAGGGGTAGGCATTTTTTACCCTTACACAGTTTAAATTAGAGGTGATTGCAGCAATAAAGGAGGCCAATAAATTCTATGCATTGGTATTGAGACAGGTTCTCCCTATTTCTCGGTCACAAGGAGAAAAGATGCTGGAAGCAAGTCAGGCGCTGTTACAGGAGTTTTAAGATGTGATGCTAAAGGAGTTTTTGAATGGCCTTCCACCCAAGAGAGACATTCAACATCACATGACTTGGTTCTTGGAGCAAGTCTGCCTAACTTGCCCTATTACCGAATGAGTTTGAAAGAATGCAAGATCTTATGAGAAAAGGTGGAAGAGTTGTTGCAAAAAGGATATATTTGGAAGAGCATGAGTCCATGTGCAGCACCAGTTTTGTTGACCCCTAAGTTGGACGAAAGCTGGAGGATGTGTACTGGCAGCCGGGCCATCAATAAGATTACTGGTGGTTACAGATTTCTTATACCCCAATTGGATGACATATTATACCAGTTGCATGGATTGGTGGTGTTTTCCAAAATTGATCTTAGGAGGAGATACAGTGTTAAAGACCAAAAACGGGTTGTATGAGTGGCTGGTTATGCCATTCAGTTTCACCAATGCACCGAGTACATTTATGAGGGTGATGAACCAGGTACTGAAACCATATATTGCAAGTTTTATTGTTATATATTTTGATGATATCTTGATTTATAATCGTTTAGATGAAGAACATGTTTCACACTTGTGCCAAGTACTCATAGTCTTGCAGGAGAATAAGCTGTACATGAACCTAAAGAAATGCAATTTTATGACTAGCAAGATAGTATTTTTAGGCTATGTAGTCAACGCAGATGGGATTCAGGTGGATGAAGCTAAGGTTCGTGCCATCAAAAAGTGGCAGCTTTATGACTAGCAAGATAATATTTTTGGGATATGTAGTCAATGCGAATGGGATTCAGGTGGATGAAACTAATGTTCAAGCCATCAAAGAGTAGCCTACACTAAAGACAGTTTCTGAAGTTTGGAATTTTCATAGGTTGGCCACTTTTCTACAAGCGGCTTATTCAAGATTTTAGTAGCATTATTATCCTTATCACAGAGTGTTTGAAGAAAATGAAGTTTCACAGGGATAAGGAGGTAAAGGCGAGTTTTGCCATGTTGAAAGAGAAGTTGTGTGCTACAAAAGTTCTTGTTTTGCCAGATTTTAAGGCTACTTTTGAGGTGAAGTGTAATGTTAATGGTGTGAGAATCAGTGTTGTCCTTTCCCAACAACGTAGGCTAGTTACTTTCTATAATGAAAAGCTTTCTAATGCAAGGCGAAAATGGACCACTTATGATAAAGAGTTCTATTTGTTGTGCACACTTTGAAAGTATGGGAACATTATTTGATTGATCGTGAATTCATTATTTATTCTGACCATAATGCCTTGAAGTACCTTAATAATGAGAAGAGGATTAGTAAGAATATGCTTGCGAGGTGGTCCCAGTTTTTGCAGAAATTTCCTTTTAAGCTCAAGCATAGGGAGGGGGTTTTGAATAATGTTGCAGAAGCCTTGAGTTAGTGTGCAGATTTACTGGTAACTTTGAGACAACAGATTATTGGCTTTGACGAATTGAAGGAAGTGTATGCTACCGATAAGGAATTTTCTTGCATCTGGGAAAGGTGTAGCAAATAATAACCTGCAGATGACTTTCACATTCATGATGGGCTCTTACGGGGTAATCAACTCTATATTCCTAAGACTTCATTAAGAGAAAAGATAATTCATGATTTGAATGATGGAGGTCTAGCTGGTCATATGGGCAGAGATAAGACTTTTGCAGTAGTAAAAGAGCTTTATTATTGGCCACATATGCGAATGGATGTTTTTAAATTCACACAAAGTTGTTATGTATGCCAAATTGCAAAGGGGCAGTCCCAAGAAATGGGTTTGTATATGCCTTTACCTGTTCTTGATAGTAGTTGGGAAGATTTGTCTATGAATTTTATTCTTGGATTACCTCAAATCCAAAGAGGGGTAGATTCTGTGTTTGTTGTGGTATACAAATTTTCCAAGATGACACATTTTATTGCTTATAAGAAAAAATTAGATGCCAGCGGGATTGTAAAATTGTTTTTCAAAGAAGTTGTTTGCTTGCATAAGTACCCAAGACGATAACATTAGACTGAGATAGTAAGTTTTTGGGGCACTTTTGGAAGACTTTATGAAGGATGTTTGATTCTTCCTTGAATTATAGCACCATTGCCCATCCCCAGATAGACGAATAGATGGAGGTGGTGAATACAGTATTTTTGGAGACAAACCCAAGTAGTGGTATCTTGCATTAGCTCAGGTGGAATTTGTCTACAACAGTGCGGTTCATAGTGCCACAGGAAGTCCCCATTCTTAGTGGTTTACAACAAACCTCCTCAACATACTCTTGATCTAGTAAAGGCTGAAATTAGAGTGAATAGGGCTACACAAAATATGGCAGAGCAATGGTAGAATAGTTAGGCTGAAGTTAACAAAAGTTGAAGCAGGCAAATAGGTAGTATAAACAGACTGCTGATGGATATCGTCATGAACAGATTTTTTTTGTGAGTGATAAAGTAATGGTGTTTTTGTGAAATAAAAGGTTCTCAGTTGGTACTTACGGTAAGCTGCAGCCACGCAAATATCACTTATATAAGGCTATGAAAAAGATTAACAACAATGCCTATATGATTGGTCTACCAGATAGTATGAGAATTTCTAAGACATTTAATGTGGTGGATATTTTCCCTTATTAATTTTTTGTCGAACCTTTATATCCAGACATTCCGGATAACTCGAGGTCACGTTTTTCCCAAGTAAAGAATATTGACATGGAACATCTAGTAGATGAGTTTATGGAGCGAGTTGAGCGGTCGAAACCAAAGAAGAAATCTTAAAAATAGGATTCATGCCTAATTTTTAAAAGCCATAACTTTTGCTACAATTGTCAGAATAACTATTATAATGTATCATTTCAAAGGGAATTTCATGCTCTACAAATTTCAATAAAGCTCACCTCTCCATAACCATGTTTTTTATGTCAACATTTCATCATTTTAAGGGGTATTCAGGCTTCTAAAGTTTCTGTTGATTTTGTTTCCTAGTTACTTCGGTTTTCTTAATTGTTTTGATTTAGGGTTTCTTTGTAAGCCTATAAATAGGTTTTTTTTTTATTGTTATGAGACATTCTATCAATAATATTGAAGGATTTCAGAGCTTTTGGCTTTCTCTATGAGTGAATTCTCATTTTTTTATTTATTAAATGTGTGACTTGGTCAATTTTCATTTCTCTTTGCGTCATGAAGCTTGCTCTATCCTCTTTACTTCTTGCTCCCTCAGCCTTTCCAAGCCTTTAAACTTGGCAGGACTCCCAGAAAAATTAAGAAAGAACTTTTTTAACAATCACATTCTTTCCCGATAAATCATTATTTTCAATTTCCCTCACCCTTTTATTTAACTTAGTAACTCGTTGAACCTTACTTATACCCAATACTGGGTCGAGAGCCGCACCTATAGATTCCTCCTATTTTCCTTTTCCAATATATGTCTGACTAGTACCCTCTCTGAATTTGGATCACATCGGATCACATCCAAGAACTAAATCTGGAGTACCCATGGTTTGTGCATTTAAAGATGTGTTTTGAGGGCATGATTCATACCCTATTTGAATTTGAATTATTTATATTCATTCATAGTGTTATAAGTTATGTTTGTGTTTGAATATGTGTTGCTTCATTGGAGATATTAAAGTTGGAATAAATAATTGGTTCACAACAAAAGAAAGTTCAAAGAATTACATGATATCTAGAGCATTAATATGGTGTCCATAGGTCTGCAAGAGTTTTGGAAGGGGAATCTTATCTAAATTACTTAACTATGCTTAAGCAGGTTTCTTTAGTTTAAAGAATTGCATGTATCTAGAACATTTATTTGGTGTTGAGTGGACCTATTTTTACCTTAAACTTTTCTTGTAGTACGCAAGTGGCAAGACATATCATGTCATACCCTTAGTCTGAATATGCTTGTGTTATAGAATTAGTACTTGCTTGTATTGTTTGTTCTGATACTTTATAACATTTTTTGGGTATTTTTCATTCTAAATAAACCTTTTATAACTAGCAGATATTAGGAAGAAACTATAATTTTCATTCTAATAACACAGTGTATATGTTTTAGTTTGATCTTTTAATCGCTTATGATAAAAATAAGCTCATATTCATATCATGGAGTGTGGCATTAAATACATGCATAACCTAGAATGTTGCATTAAGTAACCAAATGAGGTCAATTCTTTTGCAAAGGTTACGCAGTTTTCACATTGATATCTCCTTATTTTTCAACACATAAGTGTTTCATTGACTGATTTTGGATTTGGCATAAATATATATATTCCTAGAATGATTGTTTATCAATTAGTTCTTGCATGCCAATAATGAAATGATTAACAAGCAAAATTATTGTGTTTTTCCTTTTAAGGAAAAAATGAGTTAACTTTGTTCTCCTCAATACAATACTAATAATGAGAGAAGAAGCAAGAACATAAACCTCAGTGGTGGCTATTCTTAAGACAACCATAATCGTAACTCTACTAATTAATTGGACAAATGAGATGATTGGTCTGATCAAGAACTAATCCTCCAGCCTAGCATTTTTGGGATTATGAATGCTTTTGAAAGCCTGAACACAATTTATGAGAATAGCAACAACCAAAAAAGAATTCATGCTAGCATACCATAAATCATTTAAAATAGTAAATAACTTTACAGCCAAAAAAGAATGCAGATTCATCAGATAATGAAGGCTAGCAATTTCACTCTAGTACCATAGTGTTTATGTTTTACCCTGATCTCTTAATTGCTTATGATAAAAATAGGCTCGTATGTATATCATGGAGAGTGGCATTAAATACATGCATAACATGAAGTGTGGCATTAAATAACCAAATGGGGTCAATTTTTTTACGGTTTTCACCTTGATCTCTTCTTATTTTTCAAGGCATGGGAGTTTTGTTCTTTGATTTTTTATTTAGTTTTGAAAATAAGCAACTCTTCACACATATGCGCCACACACACATACTCCTAGAATGATTATGTGTCTATCAATCCTTGCATGCCATAAATGAAATTATTAGCAAGCAAATTTCTTGTGTTTTTCCTTTGGACGGAAAAAAGAGTTAACTCTGTTCTCCTTGGTATACTACTAGGTTAAATGTGTTTCTTTTTTTTTTTTTATACTTAGAACAAAACAAAGATATCTAAGTAATGATAAAAAGCAAGAACATGAGCCTCAAGTGATGGTTATTCTTGAGACAACCATGATCGCAACTCTACCAATTGAATGGATGTAAAAGAAGATAGATCCGATCAAGAATTTATCCTCTAACTTGACATTTCTAGGATCACAAATTTTTTGAAAGCTCATACACAATATTTATATTAGCATACTGTAAAACATTTATAATAGTATATAACTCTGCAACCAAGGTAGAATGTAAACTCATCAAATGACAAGCTTAACTTATTAACAGTAAAACTTAGTCCAATAACATAACTTATGTAGCCATTACTAGAGCTGAATTTGATCACCAAAAACCATCTATCTTAAAAATACGATGATGAATTATAGCATTAAAGTCCTAAGAGGAAGACTAAATGGCGACTAACTATAGAGAAGGTATAGTTTCATTTTGACAAAAATGATGTTTTAAAGCCTAACACCTTGAATATTCTTAATAACATCATCTCATTGTATTTAAACTCTCTCTATTATAAAATGAATTTGATTAAAAAGAACCTTCTCTGAACCTTCCAAATGGCCTAGAGCATGGTCACAAAGAAATTTAGCTCCATAAAAAGCCAAAAAGACTTTCTATTCAACAATAGCTTAAGCCCATATTGTAATTAGAAACATGATCACTAGTTAAAATACCCATTGAGGGATCCCATATTATATGAGAAGAGGTGTAAGTAAAAACAAGATGCAAAAGCATTTCCGGCTCTGTACCACAATGAGGACATATGGGATCCATATTAGGTAGACGACTAACAATATTAGCCTTTGTTGCTTGGGCATTTTACAAACATTTCCAAGTAAAAACCTAAAATTTTTATGAAATATTCGCAGACCAAAGTCAATTGATGTGAGGGATATGAATAATGTCTTTTCCAATATTAATCTTATCTAGAATAGTTGAGAGTCTAGCCTCAATACATCCTTTTTTCAAGCATATTTACCAGACAAAAACTTGCTCCAAGCCACCGAGTTTTTCATACCTCGTGTAAGGAGTAGACTATTATCAATGGCAAGGCAGACTCTTTCATCCTTGAATTTACTATAAATAAAAGTTCAATTTTATCCCAAACCATATGGTAGCATAAGATCCTTGACAAAGGTAACCGATGACATTAAGCTAGAATGAGCAATGAGTTATGAGTGCATGAAGGGGATATTGAGGAACCCAATAATCGTTCCAAACATTAATGGAAAAACCATCTCCAATTTGGCTTTTAATATTTGGAGGAAAAAAGCCTCTAATCATATAAAAGACCATACCAAATAGGATAAGCATTATCCTATTTGGGTATAGTCCAAAGAGTAGTTCTTTTACCATACTTAGCTTGCAAAACCTGGTTGTCCAAGGAACAATGATCAAAAGTCATGATCATTTAAAAGGTTTTCGCAAGAAGTGCTTGGTTAAAAAGTGACATATCTCTAATGCCCAAACCTCTCATTCTTTTAGGCAACAAAAGGAAAAATGGATGGGTTAAGGAAATAAAAGGTGGGTTTTTATACTTCGCTGCATTCTGTATACCGGTTTTCCAATTATTTCATTGCCCATTTAAAAGCAAACAAATGCATGCAAATAAATATTCAAACCAATTAACAAATTCATAACATTACAATACTGGGTTGTATGGAAAATAAGCATGAATTAAAATGCCATACTTCATTCTATGCATGTATTTAATGCTAGCATTACAATACTAGGTAATATGTTTTGCATCTCGTATCATGATAAACTAGATATAATATGTTCATTCTTAATATGGTTGGTTTTCTATAGTTTTAGTTACTAGTATTGGTACATATATAGATTTGAGAAAGTGCCAAAAAAAGCTTAAACATTTACTTTATTCTGGGCCTTGAATTAATTCTTGATTAACTTTTTTTTTCTCTTCCCTTCCAGGCACACAAAATCCTTAGTTCCATACTTTCTTGGTTTGGCTATGACACTAGTTATCCTTGGCCTTGAAGGGACATGGCTTGCATTTTCAATAAATGTTACATTTGCAAGCTTGTCAATAAGCATATGCTTTTCCTTGGGTGCTCTAATTCTGCCAGGAAAAAATTGCTTCCTTATTTTCTTGACATCATTGCTTGCATGAACCGATTTTGTCTTCTTTACAATAACTACTAATTTTGTTAAAGTAAACTTGTAAGTAGTGGAAAATATGGTTTGTTATGATTCCGGTGCACACTTGTGGGGTTTTCTTATAGATGTTGGAAGCGGTGCTAAAGATGTTTCTTTTGCCATGATCAAGTAGTAATGTAGTCATTCATGACACCTATAAAGATAACTTGGCGTTTTATTTGGTACATGTAAACGTTACATGCTTAAGGTTAACATTTCCTTGACGTTATTTACTATATTTAGAAGTCAATTAATCTTGCATATTTTGAACTTTGTGGATTTTATACAACCTATGTTTTGTGGATGTTATTTCTATTATATGTGATTTCATTTTATTTTTTTTTGCATTCTTGTATATATTTAAGTATTCATGTTACTGAAAACAAATAAGCTGGTGATTATTATACCATCTATAAAACTATATAAAAAATCCAGCTAAAAAAATTAAAATATAGACAAAAGTGGTTGACCACTTTTAATTATTGAAGCTAGAACAACAAAAATGGTTGAATGCTTTTAATTATTGAATCACCTTATGAACAATAAAAGTGATTAATTGCTTCCAATAACTAAATGTAGGACGATGTATTCGAAATAGTTAATTGCATAAAAAAGTAACAGCTACATAAATTGAAATGGTTCATGACTTCTTCAAATTTCTTTAAGGCGAGTCTCCCAAAAGTAGATGTCTGATTTGAAGTGGTTAGAATTGCTTCTATGAGGTACAAAAAATGCTTTTAAGGATCTATTTTCTTGTAATGTGAGCTGAGAATTATTTGCCTTAAAAAAATAAAGAAAAGAAAACTCAATTAAACTTGAATCAAGTACTTGACAAATGATTATTTATATTCATAATCACTTTTTTTTTCTATACTCGGAATCATTACATATAGTTAAAGGGGTGAAGTGTGTGTTGCTCAAAACCTTGGAGGACTTTAACTGTAATTTGACCACTTCTGAATATCTAGCATTTTTGGAACCCTAGTCTTTTGCTTGGGTGTCTGCATGCAGTTACCATCTGAGCTAACTACTGATGGCATTCATAATCACTATAAGTAAGGATATGGCAAACAGGATTTTCATCGAAGGCCGGATGTGCGTGATCCAGCTAAAAGGCAGGAGAAGCATGACATGAGAAGGAAGATGCTGGGGTCAAACACGACCATAAAATATTATCACTTCCAGGAGGCTTTCATACTGTTTGATAGCGAGTCATGTCTGAGCCGCATATAATGTGTTAACCCATTTTAGTTAATTGGAAATGAACTATCTATAAATCTTAAAATAGCAATTTTAGTCCCCTAACTTTTCTCATCAATAGCTCTAAATCTTAAACTTCTAAATTTACTGTTAAACACCTAATAGATCCAGAGAGAGTGGCGAGCCCCAACCTTGAATTCGGACACTTATCGCCAGTTCCACCATCAGCCAGACAATACCATAACCACCACTACGCTTTCTTTTTCCTATTTTGCCCTTTGACCACCATTTGGTAAACATATTTGACCCTTTGCCAACACAGACAAGGTTCCTAAGTAATGATGCCCACCATATCTGGCAGCACCTGATGTTAACCACCAACGAAAAAGCCGATCTCGCCAATGGAGTGCCTATTTTGGGGTTCGGTTATAAGAATGATGAAGGAGGTATGGGTGATTATGTTGTAAAGATAGAAGTTGATTGTGCAGCAACATTGATTCTACAATAGAGATCCTAGCCAAAGAGGTGGGGGAGATTGGGTAGTAGAGATCCAGGCAGATTGGGATACGACAGTGATCTCAATCGCTTCCAGTAATCTTATTCTTTGAAAGGGGGACAAATCTGATTGAGAAATAAGGGTTGCGTCTCTCTCTCTCTCTCTCTCTCTCTCTCTCAATCTACTACAAGTATAAACATTAGATTTAGAAGTTTAAGGTTTAGAATTGTTAATAGAAAAATTTAGAAGACTGTAACTATTATTTTAAGATTATTTTAATGTTAATTTTTGTCATATATGCATTTTTCGTCAAACTTAATGGTAAAATTTATGAAAGGAACCTAAGTAGGGAGCAATATATGAAATAAGAGACTTAATAGTATAACCCTAAAGTCAAGTAACTGTTTGAGTCACCAAAATAAGTTACATGACTATCCATCGAATTTACCCAATAAAGATTTAAAAAGATAGTCCTCCTGCAATAGGCCGTGATTATAACACCAATGACAAAACGTCACTGATGTGTCTTGGTCGTTCACGACTGTGGCTCTCGTGTAAAACCCACTGCCATAAATAATTCAAATTTATCACTAACACCTATCTTGGGTGATAATATAATTTTTCCTCCCGCAATTCATCAACAATACCGTTAAAGAATCCAAGTCCAGGGTCAAGTGCCGGATTTTTGAACGTTTTACCGTCTTCAAGACCCACAGAATGGCCAGCTACTCCATGCACAGCACATCGCCAAGAGAAATTCATACTTCCATTATAAAACGTTGGAAAGTATATGCCATATATAGTAGTGTAGTATTTTCGATATATAATTAACACAATAAACTAGAGCAGACGAAAGGGTGATTTTTTTCACAAGAAAACAAACGGGTCTTTTACGAAAAGTAGCATTCAAAATTACATTTTCCCCTAAAAAATTACGCGTTGATTTTTTTTGTCGGCAAAGGATTAATTTTATTACGGAAAATGAAAGTACAATTATTATGGAAGAGTATTATTGAAACGCCCCAAAGAAAACCTACAGGAGACAGGATCTAAACAAAACTGGCAACGATTACGAAGTCGCAAACGCGGGTCATCGTCATCCTGCCACGTGAGATGTCTGCTTCGTGCGAGGGGAAGTCGATGTAACGTGTACTGTTTATTCACTTCCTTTCTTTTTTTTTTTCTTCTCTATATTAATCAACAAATGTTATAAATATAGCTGGTATATTACTATATTAGAGATTGAAACTACAGTTTCTACCAAGTCAAAATGATTCACATGAATACAGATATTAAAACATATTTTATCCACCATTTACTATATACTGTCTTTTGGATTTCACTGTGACAAATCGATTGATTTGCTCTCACTATATATGGCAAAGTTGTATTCTTATCTAAAATTCAGGGCTTCTTATGCAATTACACATGAATGAATGGTAGATTATGAATTTATATGGATGAATTGTACGAGGGTCATATTTTCCCCATTTCGTTATGTTATATACACATGACATATGCATGTGCACAATATAAAAAGGCATCTCGATGATATTTTATAAGTTGGGAAATGATATAACAGATTTGTTATCGTCATTTTCTCTAAGAGGAAAATATTTGAAACCAAAGTAGTATATACCGGCTCGTGTCTTCATGCGAGCTAGAAGTTTTTTATTTTTTGGCAAGTAATTCCTGCTTAGCATCCATTAATCATACATTTAGAAGATTAGTGTTTTCTATTCAGTAGAGTACTTCTAAGTGAAAAGGGGGGGGGGACCTTGAAATTCTATAGAGAAGTTCGTTTCCATTTATTAAGAAAATGACGTTTGTTTTTATTTTTTTAATCGATTTTTATAGTTTTTGGAGTTAATATTCTGTCAATCTCAAAATCACTTGATCAGGAACATTTTCAGAAAGTAAGGAAATAAAAAAAATCACAAAAAATAATTATAAGCAAAGACTTCTGAAACTGCCTTTTTAGCTTTTGAAATTAATAATTAATTAGTTTTGTATAATATACAATGTTTGCAAAAAATATAAAGAAGTACTGAAATGTCTTCGGCAGAGACTATTGCGATTCGTGAGGCTTTTCAACTGCACACATACTTGGGCATCAACAAAATTATTGTTGAGTCGGCTGCTAGATTTTGTAGTCGAATTGAAGCGTTGCGGGGTTCTTTTCTGGTAAGATCAAAGGTGGAGATTTGCTTACAGGAGGTCAAGGTTTTCTTGCTCAAAATGGAGAAATGGAGCGTTGCTTCTTGTTTTTGTGAAGCCAACAAGGTTGCTCATGTTCTTGCTCAGAGCTCTGATTTCCAACTTTGGCAGGAAAGTTTCCCTCTCTTGACATTAGTTTCCATCGGATGCATGGACTATGAACTATGTATATGGCTGAGATCATTTTCTATAAAAAAAAACATACATTATAAAAGAAATGCACATAAGTGACTGAGGTTCCAATTACAATTAGTCACAATGAGCAACTAAGAAACGACTGAAACTTTTAATTGCTTTTATCCTAATCGCTCATGCCAAGGGACTGAAAATGTCAATCGCTACTATTGGTATAGCCTAGACATAAGCAACTGATATATTTAGTCACTATTTCTGTTTTGCTTTTTTTTTTTTTAATTTTAGTAGGGTAAGTTTTTTTTTTAAATTTTTATTAGGTGTAAGGTACAAGGCCATCCTCAAGAATCATCTAGCCCCTGGGTGATGCTTATTTAGTGGCGCCATGCTGCCATATGATCATAGCCATGATGGGCTTCACCAGTGATGAGGGAGGGATGGGCCATTTGAACTTTCGCCTAATCGTGTAGGCGGGGTACAAGGATGGTATATTGCCTTGTGACAATGGGCTGGTGAAAGAGTTGACGCCATAAGATTTGTTGAAGGAAGACAATTGTGCATCAACCGAGGAAAAAAGGATGGTGTGAGGGCGGAGTGGCAAAGGTAGATGGTGCGAGGGTGGACTAGTGGTGATCTTCGCTTGGAAGACTATGTCTTGATTGTTTTAAAGTACAAAGCCATCCTTCTTTGTTTCACTTTCTTCAAATTTTTCCTTATTAGATGGAGGGTTTTTTTTTTTTTTTTGTAGGAGTGATTGAAGGGTGACTGAGATAGAGATAGATATTGAGCAATTGACTCGAAAATTATAGCGATTGACTTGTAAATTGTAGCAACTTACAAATAGTGATTGACAATTGGAGATTGAAAATTTTAGTTACTCAAAATGTGAGTCCTACCAACTAGCAACTGAATATGTTTAGCGACTGAATTTCAGTTGCTTATTTCAAGTCACTTTTTTTGACATTTCCCTTGCAGTGATGGTAATTATTGTGTTTTATGTAATCAACTAGAATTCAAAACCTAGTTTATATCTTGGGTTTTGAGTAGTTAAGTAGCTTCACCAATGTACTTTTTGGATCCTTGTATGATTCTAAGTATTTGATAAATGGAGAAAGAAAACTAATCTATTTTTATTAATTTTGAGAAAACCTCAACATCGGTGTTTTTCCTTTGAACATGCGAGTTCCCTCCTATTGAAAAAAAAAAATCATTCTTTAAGGGGTTAAGGGTAAAAGATATTAATCAATATTAAACTTTTCATGTTTTACCAACCTCAAGTAGTACAAATTCTTTAAAAATATTAGCACTGGTCACCTAATTTAGACATTTTTTTAGCTGGTTGGTAGAAAAATTGAGGTGACATGTAACTGTCGTAATTGTTAACTTCTGACCATCTTTTCTATTTTGAGGTGACTTTCCAATCACACCTATAATTTAGGGACCCAATCCACAATTTACACATTTATCTTATAACATTAACTTTTATCCCACTATTTTATTATTCAATAAATACTGATCTAATAACTTTCCATTTCTGTATTTTTATTTATAAATAATAGCAAAAATTAAGTCAAAAATTTTCTTTAGCATTATTTACTTCTTTCGTTGTATAAGGAATAGTGATTTTTTTTTTTTGTGTGGAGATTAAAGTATGTATATTTTATGATATATTTTTCTTTTTTGCCCTTAAAGCTATTTTTTTTTAAAAAAAAAAAGCTTCTGCTTTGGTTATGTGTGTAGTGCCAAAGTTCGCCAGAGTTTAATGTTGATTAAAAAAAATTTCTTTTCCGATTTTATGCAAAATTTTAATGAAAATTAAAAAAGAAAAAAAATTCATTTTTTTTTTGTATTCAGAATTTAAATAAAAATAATAAGGTAAATTAAATGCTAAAAACTTTCTTAAAAAAGAAAATTTTCATTCTTTTTTTTATGCTAAAAAGAAAGTAATACGTTTCATCTTTTTTAAGAGAGTGAGAGTAATTATTTTTCAACTAAGCACATAACATTATATTTTTCAATTGAATTAACATAACTATTTTTTTTTCATAGGAATAACTCTTTTTTCTAAGGTAGCACCTGCAGCCCCACGACCACGCATATGATGGAGGTGACCACCACGTTCCACCAGATGGTGAAGGCGCCACCGCCTAGCTGCTTCAGGATCTGGATCCCTCCTGAGCCGCCGTAGGCGCTGCCCCTATGGTTGGTGACGGATAAGAAGAGCGAGCCGCGAAGAGACCGGTGAGGAAGCCTCCAAGAAGGCCGGCAAAGGCGTGGTGTGGAAGACGTGGAGCGTGTTGTCGGTTTGCTGAAGCAAGGGCAATTTCTTGTGCACGACCATCATGGTGAACCATGGGACGCTGCCCAATAGGATTCCCATTGCCATTGCGGCCCATCCTGGCACCAGACCTGTACAATTCACATTAACACGAAGAAATTAATTCAAAAATTTAAAATTTATATTTAATCTAACATTTTTATTAAGTTGCATATAAAATAGAATATTAGAAATTTATATCCTGAAATAATAAGTTACAGTTTTTAAGCTTTGAAAAAAAGTTATAATGATGTTATTCCTATAGAAAAAGAGTCATTAGGTTAATTCAATTGATAAAATATAATGTTATGTGCTTAGCTGAAAAAAAAATAAATAATGCTAAAGAAAAATTTATACTTTTTTTTGTACCATTATTTATAAATAAAAATATAGAAATGGAGATTTGTAAGTGTAGTATCCACTGAATAATAAAATAGTTAGGCAAAAGTAAATGTTATAAGGTAAATGTAGAAATTGTGGGTTGGGTACCTAAACTATAGGCGTGATCGCAAAGTTATACTCAGAAAAAAAAAACGGTTGTCGGAGACTCAGAAGCTCACATTTAACAGCAGTTTTTTGCCACGTTAACTTTTCCAACTACCAGCTAGCGAACCGCTTAAATTAGGATGAACAGTGGTAACATGTTTTAAGAATTAGGACTATTTTGATAAATTGATGAGTTTTAGGACTAAATTAGCAAAATATGAATAGTTTTATAACTGACTAATATCTTTTCCCAATTCCTAAGAGAACTAGTTAACCTTGGACGAGGCCGGTCGGTTTGGTTCTAAATGTAGGGTTGAAACTCGCGGGGGATATTGTAAGGTCAGCGCAGCTAAGAATGAAATTGAGCCAGACCTACCTGATTGATGTTCAAAACAGATCTTTGGGTCCGTTAATGTACAAAAAAGTTCATATTACAAGATTCAAGATTTTTTGTTTTGTTATAGGCCTAAGTCCTTTTGTCTAAATTAGCATGCCCAAGATAAGCCCAGTCAAGAACAAAAATGAGTCGGACTTATCTGGACAATGATTCGAGAAAGCCGGGTCCAGGCCAGACCCGGGCTGAGCTAACCACCTCTTACAAATATAGACCATCTTTTCCCATATACAGTACCATATACAGTATGCACCATCTGTCACATAATCTGTCACTTTTGATCTTTTAAATGAGAATTATGAATATTTGTCATATAAATATACTGAATATATTTTTCAAGAATTACCCTTTCCTAAGTAATGTACTCCATCCTTCCCATTTCTATTGAAATATTTGGTTTGGTATCAAAATTAAGAAAATGAAAACAAGTTTGTATTGTTTCTAGTTTTGCTCTTAATTACTTACATATAAATTAAGAAAGTTGAAAAAAATAAATATTAAAATAATAGTTTAGAGGGCAGTATGGTATAATAATTTACCAAATATAAAAATTCTGTTAAGATTTGAATTGTCTAAAATAAAATTTGTTGCAATAGTAGTAGTAGTTTTGAATAATGAGAATGTTAAATTTGAAAATATATATAGCGTACAAATTTTCCGCCAAAAAGGAAAAACAAAAGCTTGTAGTAATACAATTACTGGGCTGCTGTGGACCTGTGGTTGCTGAAGTACACATAGTTTGACAGGGAACGATTACAATTTTTGGTAAACAGGCAAAAAGTCCCACTTGGTGCCTAAGTGTCTATTTCTACTCACTTGGCCCTTGAGTTTCATGTATTTAATAGGGGTGAGCATGGGTCGGGTTGGTTCGGTTTTATGGTGGAACCGAACCAACTTGAAATGGTCTCGGTTCCAAAATTTTTCTACCCAACCCATAACCGAGAACAGAATAGAACTAGAACCATGGTTCTGGGTTTCTCAGTTCTGGTTCTCGGGTTTTTCGGTTTATACCATAGACCTATAACAACACCAAAATTCAATAAATCTATATCCATAATCAGTTTTATGACATATTCAACATAATATACAATTAAATTAATATTTAAATACATGTACTTAGATACATTCAAAAGAGTTTAAAATGTTGCTCTTACAAAAATGGTTCAAAAGAGTTGCTTGTGTGGTATCTTTTATCTCAACTAGTTTACTTCATTCCAGTAATTTCAATATTGGTATGACAATTAATATGGAAAATTGAGCTTTTAAGACCATCTTCTTCAGTATCAAAACCTAAAATATGTTGATGTCATAAATTTTTAATTTTACATGACTCAAATGAAAAAAATATCATAATTGTGTAGTAACGAGTAGTCTGAAATGAATGATCGAAAGCAAAATGACTTAGGAGTGGTGGGTCTATGAAGTAAAGTGATTTAAGTAAATATGGAAAAATTTCGTAAATGATCCCACAACTTCCATACTGTTTCAATTTGGAACATCAGTTTAAGAGTTTAATATAAAAACACAAAATAACCATCATAATACTTCAAATAAATATATATGTGTGTGTGTGTGTGTGTGTATATATGGATATATTAGTAATACTATAATTTTTATTATATAATTATATATATATCTCGGGTTCGGTTCCATCTCGGGTTGGTTCCATATGGAACCAAGACCAACCCAAAAACCGTCGATTCTCCTATATATGGAACCAATCCGAGAATCATGATCAATTTTTACCCAACCCAACCCAACCCAATGAGGGTGGTTCGGTTTCGGAGGTTTACCCAACCCATGCTCACCCCTAGTACCTAATTAGCCCATTAACCTTTTAGGAAGTACCAACCAACCCTTCAATAACTTTGATTTAGAATTGAGTTAAACTTAAGCAGCCGAAAGAAGATTTTAACCACTTTATATTAGGCCTTCATATCTTACAATCTTGGAGCCTAATATTTAAATTAAAAAGGAATAAAAAGGAGCAGTACAAAATTGATACTAATACTTTTTCTGAACTCTGTAGCTTCTAGTAGGATATTTGTATGTAATTTTAATTAAATAGATTGATGGTTGTACAGCTTGGAATCCTAGTATTTAAATTGTGGGCCAATACGTGATTGACGTTGATAATTTTTCATGTCATAGCAGTTGTGACTAAAAATTTAAACATGACATCAAGAGAATGAAAATTAGTAAAATGCACTTTTAGTAATTGAAGTTAGGTTTGGATTGAAGACCTGAACTGAATGGCTAGTTGGGCTGATCAAGAAGAGGCCACGGGCTATTTCGGCAAAGAAAAAGGTTTAGGCGCTAGATGGGTGAAAATGTAAAAGTTTAGTGCTAAAAGAGGACTTCTGCCAAAAAACCAAGATGTGAAAGCCCTTTCATTTGGGCTTGTAAGTATTTGGGCTAGGATTTCTCGTACAAAATCGTATGCTTGAGCCCTTTGGCCCATTTAGCTTTCAGCAAATGCGGTTGCGGTACCCCAGTAGAGATTTATTCGGCCAGCTATTGGTTTTCTCGCACAGTTTTCAAATCCAAACTTAAAGGACTTTCTGGTTGTTGGTGAAACCATGATGCGGTATACTGTACAGTATATTTTTTACTGTAGGTATGCAGGAGGTGATATAAATATTTTTATATTTGATCATTTTACCATGTGGTATACGGCATATTGCTTATTTTTTATATGTATTTTATCAAAAACCTACTGTATACTGTAAATATTATGTGGTACGTATTATAATATTTTATTTTTTGCGGCTATTTTTTTCATTTTACATAAAAATATCATAAATATATAAAACATTAAAATATAAATAATATACATATCATAAAATAAACATTTACTTTTATTTTTTTGTTACTTCTCTTAATTAATATAAAAATTTAATAGATGATAGCAGCTTGAAGGTTCTTATGTCGTTACTGGTGTTGAACAATATCCCTCAATTGAATTTTTTGTACATACTACTCCAACTGAATATCTTCTATCACATATATTTTATTTATATTTGACAAATTATGATAAGAAAAATTAGAATACATGTAAAATGTGTAAAAATAAATTATTAAACAAATTATGTCAACTTAAAATAATATTCTAATATTTTTATTTTAAAACGGTAACAGTATGCGACACAATATAACATGTGATATATTGTAAAAATTTAGGGTGCGATATATCTAATGATAACGATATTTAACATCTTGGGTGAACTTGGGTGAAAGCAAACTTATTAGGGACAATATTAGATTCAGGTTTCGAAAGGTTCTTGTGCTTTTTCAATCCATCTTTCAGTTTTTTTTTCTTGCTACACTGTGAAGCAGACCAACAAACTGGCTGTAAGTTTATTGGTAGGTGGTTCGTTGCGGCTGGGTTTGTGTCCTTGTGATGGCAAAGAATGGAAATGTAACTTGACCGGTACAATTCTCTGCAACAAAATTTGACTTAAAGCATAAGGTAGCTCATTGTATTTTTAGACAACATTCATGATAAGCTCACCACTTGAACAAATTTTAATCATGTGCCATGTTACATATCTATCAAGTCGCTAGCTGGCATCAATAAAACATCGATCGATTGCCAATCAAATTTGTATCTAATTTGTATTGTTGCCACATAAACATGTGCATGCATGTTCTTCGTGTCTCTTGCTTGCTAATGACGTTCTCAACATGAAAAGCAAGTATGTTACTAACAGGGGCGAAGCTACGTGTTGCTGGGGGGGGGGGGAACAGCCCCCCGGGAATTTTGGGAAAACGTAAATATGGGGTATTAATTTGATGATTTTGTTAAAAGTTAAGGATTGTGTGTGCATTTTGCCCCCCCAAATATTGTGGTAAAATATAAAGATGGGGGGGCAATAAGGTAGGCTATGAAGAAAGTAGGGACCCAGTGAGTAGTTATTCCCTTTACATTAAGGGATATTCTAAAATGGCCAAAATGCACTATTAGTCCTCAAACGTTTTAAACTCGTATGATTTGCTCCTTGATCTTTGAATTAGTATAAATTAGTCCCAATTTACAGCTTTACCTAACTGTGACGTCGTCTCTCTCCTCCGGGCTCCGCCGACTCTCCTCCGGGCTTGCCCCCCCGAACCAAAAATCCTGGATCCGCCACTGGTTACTAACATATATAACTCCAACGCATATGTTAGTGTTGTTAAATTCCAAGTAAAACGAATTATCTGATTAATGCTCCATCCCCCCCCCCCCCCCCCCAAAAAAAACATGTATTTGGACCGTATTTAGATAAATTTATAATTTATTTTAAATAATTATATACTGTGAATCTCGTGCGATACATGTGGTTTGTTGATTAGCCAAGATTACTACTATTTTTTATGTTTTGGTTACTTGCCAAGAAATTGCAAATTGCAAACCAACATTCATGGTCAGATGCGGAGAAATTTGATAACAAGACAACCATTTTTTTATTACATTTTGGCTACCAATACTAATAATAATAATAGCAACAACCATTTACACCATATAATATTTTTTATGAAACAACTAAAAAGTAACATATTAGTTTAAATGTACTAATTGTGCATGAGCATCAGAATATACCAATATAACTACATGCGGCCGTCACAAACAGGTTAAATGCCGTCCAATTGCAGGCTTTGGAGTCACATCACGTATCATAATTGGACGGTGTGATACTTACTGGATCATCATTGTATCACGGCTCAACAAGATTTTGTCCATCTAGTTTTAACTTCTGTTACAGAAAATACCAAGCCAAACTCGAAGAAAAATAGGAAAAACATGTTAAACATACTCAAACTTTTATAATTCCTTCCTCCCATGTTTTTTTTTTTTAACATTTGAGTTTGATATGAAAATTATGTAATAGGTAAAAATTTACATATTGTTTTCACTTTTGATATCTACTTCTTACACATGAATCAAGAATGATATAAAATGTGATCAAGGAAATAATACTTTAAAAAGTAATATGATAAAGTGATTTCTAAATGTGAAAGTGTTATAAACACTTGAACGACTAAAAATAGTAAATGTTGTAAAGAATATAGTACAGAGGAGTAAAAGCTTCTCTTGGTAAATAATGATGTGACAATATTTTATTGGTTAACTATATAGTCACTTTTATGATATTTGCTAAACTATCATTATTCATTTAATTGTTATTATTGTTTATTTTATTTGGTTGTGTTGTTCATTTAGTTGATATTATTATTCCAATTTAAGATTGTTGTTCCACCATAATTGATTTTTATTTAGTTGATATTGATATTCATTTGGTCCATATTATTGTTGATCTAGTTGCGTTTATTGTTTTATTTACAATTCCTACGTTCTAATTGATATTGGTATTCTTTTGATCGATATTGTTGTTCTCTTCACTATTGCTATCCATTTCATTAATATTTTTGTTCCTTTTGTTGAGTTTTTATTTCTTTAATCGAGCTGTTGTTTTTTTAATCCAGCTTGCTGGTCCATTTGTAATTCATGTAATTAGTTAAAATTGTTGTTCTTCTAGCTACATTGTTGTTCATATAGCAAAAAAATTTTGTTCCATAGGTGAACACAAATTAATCAAGCCCCCTCCTTATGGACCTCTACTTCCTCCACGACGACAATCTCATCTAGTTCTCCAGTTGACCCGAGATCAACGATTGCCCATCATCCTCATCCTATTTGTTGCCGCTTATTACCAATGTCACCGTTGAGCCTCCCTTAATCGACTACCTAGCTTTTCTTTATGAAACTTTGGCTATTCCTTGGTCCCACTATCGTTGGAGATCGCGACAGCTTTGACAAGTAACCTATGCCCTATGACATGGCTCGCCTCTCTGTCTTGATGTTGGGTGTGACTAAATCCATGATAACCTTTTCTTAGCATTTATCATCCATCTATGTGAAGTGTGTACCGTATCATTGGTCAATTTTATTTTATTTAATATGTTACTGGGTGCAAAACCCATTTAGATTCCAATTATGTACAAAATGTCCGAAACATTGTATATGAAAGAAAATTTTGCAGAAATTTTAGTGCATGTTGCACAACCTAAATTATTGTAATGCCACTCACCATGTAAGTATTGAAGAGTTTTACGGCAAGACAGACTGGATAAAGCTTTTTCTTTTTAATAGAAAAGAGAAATATGATTAAACAATAAAGTTGCCCATTGTTTAAAGCAAAGTAGCAATCGCAACTTCGCTGTGGCGTTTTGCTTGCCCGTGGAGGTGTCCACTGGACGATGCTTTTATCTCATTGCCGGAACAAGATTTCCTTATCCTTTCCTTCATGCCCATTCTTATTCCTGTGAATTCATATTCCTAACCTCGATGCTTCGAAAACTCATAACCTTCTCTTTTCTCTCCCTCTAGACTCTAAAAGAGTATCACTGAATTTATTTTGGCCCCTTAAACGTAATGTTGCTTTTATTTAAGTTATCAAGTTTTTTTTCCAATAGAAACATTACAAGAAATAATAGTTCTATCAATAATTATTCTATAATTGGTAAAGCTAACCAATAAACCATTAATGTTCCTAGTGATTCGGCCACTAATGTATTTTTAAGCCAAATAAATCATTGAAATTAATGAGTCAGCTTAAAACGGTAATTTGACAGTAATTCATTTAAATACCCATGAAATATTATGTTTGTACTAAGGCAAAAAATATCGAATAAATCACTAATATTTTTTAATGCGTCAAACTGCACATTCTCTATTAAATTTAATATTTTATTAAAAATATTAGTTTTTTATTTCATTATTTGCAAATAAAATCAGAAATGTTTCTGGTTTATTTCATTATTTTTGTCGTCTGTTAAAATATGAGATATTATGTTTAAATGATTCTTAATAAATTCATTATCTTTTCAAGATAAGACAAAAGTTATAAGTAATATTAGGGTAAATTTCATTTATGGTCCCTAACCTTTTGGAAATGTCCTAAACAAGTCCATAACCTTTATTTTGTCCTATTAAAGTCCATAATCATCCTATTTTGTCCTAATTCCGTTAATTTCACAGTTAAATGTGACAGAATTTCTGTAGAAAATGACACTATTGGTCCTACATTGTTGCAAACCCTAGCATCCAACTCCTAAGCTTCACTTTTTGACGATAAGTTTCAAGGCTCCCAAAAAATGCTACGTTTTGAGTTATCTGCTTTAATGTCACCAATGGCCTAGCTACCAAGGCTGGTTTCCAACTTAAGTAGTGTTCTTTTCATTGTTTCTTTTTCTTGTTAATGGTTTCTAGTTTTGTTTGTTACAAGAATTATGCACTGGCATCGATTGAGGATAGAATTAAATGTATTTAGGCATTTTATTGCCGCCTTCAACCTTTACCGTCACACACCGCCTTGGTTTGGCGTTCCCAGGTGACCTCGACCACTGGCAACACCATTTGGAGGGAGGAGTCCTTCGTTACTGGCTTTTGCCCTTCCTCCGTTTAAACCCACCCTGCCCATCACCATTCGTAACATCCGCGACCTCGCGACCTCTACAACTCTGTGACCTCTATGACCTTCGCAACTCCACCGTTTCCGTCACCTACATGACCTCGCCTTTCTGCAACCCCCGTGACTCTTGCCGAATCGATCTCCCTTATTCATTGTGGATCAATGATCACAACAGATAGTGCCAAGTTGGGCTCGATTTAGGCTCCAATGGTGGTGATTTGGGCTCCAATGATTCTAAATATCCACTGGTTATAGATCTCAAGATGGTGATGGAAGTCGTGGCTAGACGGTTCAAACGGTAATGTGCGAGGAGTGATAGGACGATTTGTGAATGGGTGACACATGATGGTGGAGGAAAATGGTGGCAAGCGGCAAGCAACATGCAACAGTGGAGATAGATGGTGGTTGTTGGGTATGGTGATTGGTGAAGGAGGGAGAGAGAAGAAGATAATAAGAATAAGAAAATGTAGGATGAATGTTGTCATTTTCTCCCGTAATTCTGTCACATTTAACTGGGAAATTAACGAAAGGACCACGATTGGGAACAAAATAGGATAGTTATGGACTTTAATAGGACAAAATGAAGATTAGGGACCCATTTAGGACTTTTCTAAAAGGTTAGGGACCATAAATGAAATTTTTTCATAATACTTATAATAGGATTACTTTGGCTAACTAAGATTGAAAAATAATCTTGTTTAATCACTTCAACTTTAAATCTCTCTTCTCCTTTCTCAAGACCCAATACCATTGTTGATGTGAAATGTGGTACACCTTGAGGCAAAAGGAATATTGGATAATGAGATTTTAGATTTTGGCTCTATAATTTGGAGAAATAAAATGTTCCATGGTTGATCAAAATGTTTAGTAGATTCCTTATTGTGGTAATTAAGGTAGTGTATTTGGACTATGTTAAACTAAAAGCATATACTATATTGAATTTCACAAAGATGATGAGTTTTTTGTAATATTTATATTAAATTTTAACACATAGTGGGTTAATTGAGCTATTTAAATAACGTTAATTATTTATGTGGTTAAAAAAAAACTAGCATCTTATTTGAGCTTAATGCCAAAATGTTAATGATTTTTCTTTTGTTATTTTTCCATTCTATCTAGGTTTCTAATTTAAAATAGGAGAAACGTTTTTAACCTAAATCCATTTTTTGCCCTTGAACTTGGGAAACCAGGACAATTTGGCTCTCAATTTCAACTCGATCTGACTCAATCCTCAATTTTGTGAAATGGGGCAGTCGAACCTTTAGACTGCACGTGACGGCCATATGTGGTCATAAAGCTGAGCGTTGTTTCACCTCTGGTTAACTAATGGATTCAAAGAAGAAATTTACTTCTTCCAAGAAAACAATGTCGTCTAGGCACAAGCCTCCCATCTTCAGCCGCCATAATTTTAACTACTACACATTCCATTGGTTCCGCCGGGACTCCCCCAATCAGGAGCTCATCGATCGAGTCATCGAAGCCCAAGAGACCCACTTGAAAGTCCAAGAAAGTGGCTGACCCAGACGATTGCCCAATAGCAAAACGGGTCATCGATATAGCCAGCCCCTGAGCTTTCGGGTCACGCAGAGTTTGAACCATCTTTGTCATCTTCAAAAAATCATATTGCCGATGAACCACTGGTTGTTTCTCCTAAGGAGTCGATGCCGAAGGAAGCAACTCAAGTGTAGGATGCTGTCACCAATGAAGCTTCAAGTTCATTGCCTGTGGAAATTTCTAAATTCCCATACATTTCTAAATTCATCTTCTAGAAGGAAGGAATTGCTAAAATTTCGCTCCCATCTTGCATCTTGAATGACAGAGATGTAATAGTGTTAGGCTTTCTGATTGCGTGTGACTATCATGTGCGGTCAAAAGGTTTGATTGCCCCACTTTGAGAACTTGAGGGGCTGAGTTAGGGCGAGTTAAAGTTTAGGAGTCAATGTGTTGTGGTTGCTCAAGTTCAATGGCCAAAAGTGGCTTTAAGCCAATTTTTTCATAATCATAAATTGAATTGTTATATGTTAAGTTAAATATAGGGAAATTTACAATTATCCTTGAGGTATGACCTAACCTACAGTTTACCCTCTCTATTTACCCTTAAAGTATGGCCTAACCTACAGTTTGCCTTTTCTATTTTTAAAAATATACACTTTGCCCACTATATTTTTTACATTATCTGATAATAATTTCTGAAACTGTATTTAAACTATATAATAGTCATATTCTAGTAATTTCAATCTCTTCAGTATTTTTTTTATAGTTAATAGACATTTTAAATTATCATTTTTTTCTTTCTGTAAATGTATTTTTCCTTTGTAAATATATATCAGTATTTTTTAAAATTTTGTTGGCTGTGAAAAAATGCTCCCTCCGTCCCGTTTTAGTTGAAACATTTCTCCGGGCACAATTTTTAAGGTTTTCATTTTTGTCTCATTTTTCTCGTGCTGCCCTTCGGTTCACTCCCCAAAAGCTTCCCGTCGATGCTTCTTAGCTTCTTTCCCAAACCTCCCTAATGTTGTCACCTCGTCTTGTCTACATCGCTTCAATCGCAGTTCATCTCCGTCCGATCGTTGCATTGATCGCATTGATTTTTGATTATCCGCCGCATTGATAACGTTAATCGTGCTAATCTCTGACTGTCCATCACATTGATCTTCTTCTGTCGCCACATGGATCGCATTTATCTCCGTTTGTCATCCGGTCAATCTTCATCTGTTTGCTTCACCTCGATCGTTCGTTCATTTCATCCGTTCGCATCGATCTTCGTTTGCTTGACCTTGATCTCTGTTTAGCGACGCTGTCAATGTTGGATTTTGTAGATGATGGCCTTAATTGAGACTTAGGATGATGAAATCGATCTCCATTTAATTGAGCTTCTGATTTTGGGAACTAGGAGGATGGTTAGGGATTTTGTTTGAAAATAGAGTTTAAGTTGAGGGTAAAATGGTAAATTGATTGTTTAAAATTTTCCAAAAGAGGAAATGTTTCAACCTTTTTGGGACAGTCAAAAAAGGAAAATGTTTCATCTAAATTGAGTATAAAAAATCTGAAAATTACTGAAAAATTATTATCGGATAGTTTATTAGAATTTCAGAAGTTATTGTTGGATACTGTAAAGCAAACATGGGATAAAGTGTTAGTTTTTGAAAATAGAGTGGATAAAATGTAGGTTAGACAAAACTACAGTAGTGTTTTTGTAATTTTTTTCTTAAGTATATTACGTATATCATGCTAATGAGTCGATTAATTCAGGTGGTTAGTAGCAGCATTTTGTAAGACACAAATTCACTAATCTCGTTCAAGCCGCACCCAAAGTCTCAACTCAAGTCAAAATATATTTCTCGAAGCCGCCGACTTGGGCTCGTCCGTAATGCTACTCTGCTTTGCTAATGCAAAAACCTTGAGATAATAACACCACCAACTTTACTTAAAAAGAAGCAAACAAAACACATTTCATGGCAGCGACAGCGACGACAACAACAACCACAACCAATTCCACTCCAGCTCAGCTCAAGCTCCATACCCAAACCCAACCCACCACCAAGCCCAAACGCCGCCACTTCTATGAACCACGTACCATTTCCTCCTCCGCCCTCTACTTAACCGGCAAACTTGCCCCGCCCACAACTCCACCTCTTCCCTTTCCGCCACAGTCCGACCCCATTCCACCCGGTTCTCCATTTGCCTCCAAGATCTCATTCTCGCCACGAAGCGTCTTGCACGCCATGGATTTCAACGCTACGACGTCGTTGAGCAATGGCCATTCGCCCTCGAGTTTCACCAAGTTCAACTCTGCGCTCACGGCGGGCCTGTTGAACCCGATGTCGCCTCCGCCGCCGCACGACAAGTCCCGATCCAGCCCGACCCTTTTTGAGATGATGGCCAGCGAGCCCGATATCCACCAGAGAACTCACGCCCAAAACCAAGCCCATATTCAGATGCCCATTTCGGTGCCGAAGCAGCAGCAGTCGCCGTTGGTGATTGATAAACAAGCATTGACCTTGCAGCGTATTTCGGATCTTCTGTCGACCCGGAGCCCCGGGAACCAGTTTAACGACCAGGCTTCGAGCGATATCAAGTTGACATTGAGCTCCAAGGACGGGATTAGTGTGTCTATGAGTGTCCACAGGCAAATACTTGTAGCTCACAGCAGGTTTTTTGCGGTGAAGTTATCCGATAGGTGGGCGAGACAGCAGAGGAATGGATCAGAGCCGTACATTGTGGAAATAGCGGATTGTGATGACGTGGAGGTGTACATAGAGACTTTGAGGTTAATGTACTGTAAGGATTTGAGGAAGAAGCTGATGAGGGAGGATGTGCCAAAGGTTCTGGGGATCCTGAAGGTGACCCTCAATTTCAGTTGATTTTTGCAATTATTGCGTTTTACATTTGCATATATACCTCCCTGCATTGAACAAGGTAGGACTAGTCTTGTGTTCCTAATATTGTTATTGTCTGGATTTTTTCAACTAAACCAGATATTACTGTGGAATTAGAGGCACAGGTACTTCTGTTTTTATCTTAATTTGGATGCTTTAGGTTGGTGAGAATCTAAGTCAGCGGGTTTTATTTTCTACTGTCGTTTTAATCTGATTGCTAATTGTTCTGGCTATTACTAACGTACATGGTCTTTCTCAGTCACCAAGTTGTCGAAGTGATAGTTAATTTTGCAATTAAGGTTATGTGCACGGTTTATTGTTATGCTTTATGATGGAAGTTTTTTAGAATTTTACCGGCACATGTATCTTAACTCCGGAGAGTTGCTAACCACGCAATGCATCTTGTAAGTGGATGAAGCAAAAGCTAAGTTTGTCAAACAAGGGCTTTTTTCAGTGGCATGTGTATCTTAACTTCGGAGAGTTGCTAACTACACAACGCATCTTGTAAGTGGATGAAGCAAAAGCTGAGTTTGTCAAACAAGGACTTTTTTCGGTTAATAACTGTAGTTGCATATCATCAACAAGACATTCTTTTGCTTTTCTGAATAAGTAGATCGCAAATATTTTCATAGTTTTTCTTTGGGGTTCGCGTGCAGGGCCTATATAATGGAAGGTAAAGGCAATGCTCAGCCATGCCCTTCACTTCCATGCCTAAACTTAAACCGGGATTCCTAGCTAAAGTGAATGTTGCACATAAGTCATAAATGTGTTTGTGTCACAATCTTCACTCATCTTTGTCTCATGATAATTTTCCATGCAAGTGGGAAAAACCTATTATGATGATGGTTTTGGGATTTCATTTTATAATTCCCTCACAAGAGGGCTACATTAAGAAGGGCATCCAACATAAAATATTGCCACTTTGCTTCTGAGATGGATTTATTGTCTATATGACTCTTAACTGTTATATGACATTATGAACTTCATGCCACCTAGCCTTATGCAGTTGGAATTAAGTGTAGTACGATATTCATCTGGGAAAAAATTGATAAGTGCTACAATTTTTTTACATTCTGGCATTTGTAGGTTTCAGCAGCAATTGGATTTGATGCTGGGGTTTTGTCTTGTTTGGAGTACTTAGAAGCGGCTCCCTGGGCTGAGGATGAAGAAGAAAAAGTGGCTTCACTTTTGGCAGAGCTCCACCTTGAAAATGTAGGAGCAGGTGAAGTCCTGAAAAGGGTTTCTGTTGAAGTGACAAATGGAACTGAAGAAGGTGGTGACAATGAGGAAGTTCTTCTTAAGTTGCTGAATGTTGTCCTGGAAGGAAAAGATGAGAAGGCGAGGCGTGAGATGAAAGCATTGGTTTCAAAGATGCTTCATGAAAACCCTTCACAAAATGACCTGCGAAAAGAGTCTCTATATTCAGCTTGTGATGGGTGTTTGCGACAGCTTAAACATCATTTTCTCCTGGCAGCTGCTTCTGATTTGAAGAATGTGGATCAAATTGCAAGACAAGCAGACAACTTACACTGGGTCTTGGATATTTTGATTGACAGACAGGTTGCAGAGGATTTCCTGAAAACATGGGCTTCCCAATCAGAGTTAGCTGAGGCACATTCTAAAGTTCCAGCTGTTCACAGATATGAGGTTAGCAGAGTCACTGCCAGACTATTTGTTGCAATTGGAAGGGGGCAGTTATTAGCATCAAAGGATGTCAGGTGCTTGCTTCTGCAGACTTGGTTGGTGCCTTTCTATGATGATTTTGGGTGGATGCGGAGGGCATCAAAAGGCCTTGATCGGCACTTAATTGAGGATGGCCTTAGTAACACAATTCTTACCCTTCCTCTGGCATGGCAGCAGGACATTTTACTATCTTGGTTTAGTAGATTTTTGAACTCTGGTGAAGATTGTCCAAACATACAAAGAGGTTTTGAGGTTTGGTGGAGGAGGGCTTTCTGGCGACGCAGTGTCGAGCAGGGACCACCAAAACAATTACGAATCGCCAATGCATTTGTTGAGAACCCATGAAGCCACCATCCCAGATTGAAGGTATATAGATGGACTTCTTGGGGTCTGTTTCTAACGTTTTCTGTTGATGACTTTGCTTCTTGCCCTTATGCTTCACCTGATTTTCTTCTAAGGGTAAAATACACATGGATATACTACCTGGTTTGTGACATAGAAGAAAGCTTCTGGTCACATACTAATTTTCCAGCTGCTCTTCAATAATCAGATCAAACTTCTCACATAAATGGTTTTGCAGGGTTCAGAAACAACAGGTGGCATTAATCAAGAAATGTTACAAACTGGTCACAGGTCTGCTTAGACATAGCAAGAGCTTTGCTAGGGTGATGACAAAGGCAAGTTGATACTATTCTTGCCCCTTACAGTGGTGCTTCTGTCATCTGAGAGATGCCAAGAATCTAATCTTGGGAGCTTTTGTGCAGCCAGTTGAGTGGTTGTAGTTTAAATTTTTACTATTGTCTAACACCGGCGCAGATTTGCTGCCGTACCGTTGAATCTGTTGTTGGTATTGGGTCGTGCCACTGGGTATCTTGCAGGATGGTTTCAGAATATTTCATGGTTCCTTAATGGTCCTTGGTATAACTTGTCTGGTGTTTTGTCCGGAAGATGGAATAGAAATGTCCTTTTACCTGCCTATGACTGAGGGTCATCAGCTTTGAACCGGCAGCAATCCGTTCTGAAAAAAGCCCGCATCACTGGACAGTCCAGATTGGACTATTACAATGACGGTCTGTGCCCCGTCATTTTCCTTATAAAATTTCTGTAGGAAACATTCGGCAAGCACCATGGATGGTGTGTACTTGGTGTTGTCATTTCACTTGGAGCAAAAATATGAGCTTTAGGATCAGTTTACTTGTGAAGATAATCATTCTTTTCCCAAATATTTCCACACACACATAGGTATGTAGCAAGGGAGACGATGATTTATAGTTGGGCCTCAAGGACTATTTCGCAGCCCAAAACTCTCATAACTCGGATTGGAGCCGGAGTGATCAGTTGCTTCATTGCCCCTGTTCAAATAAAGTAGCACTCGTCGACATTTCCCTGAAGTAAAAAAGGAGGTTATCATCAACCAGAGAAATATATACGTAGGAAGATCGTTGGAAATTATTACTATATCTTATATATTTGGAAGTTTAGGAAATTTTGAAAACTGTATCCTTCTTATCGGGCAACGCACATACTAGTCTCTATTTTCGACATGTTAATGATGTAGTCCACTAGCTTTTACCTGAGAAATATTCCACCCCTAAACTATTAAAATCCTAGAAGGGTATGCGAAGAATATTTATTTTGAGGAAGCACTTTCTTCGGTTTTCATGAATCATAATGCAGTTGATTAATTTTCGGGCCCACTTAGTTACGAGCTTATCTGAGTCAGCCTGATGAATATACTGAAGTCAGAGGGCCTGGAAGTGGATTAAGCTGATAAGCTCAAATTATTCTCTTCCTTATCAGGCAGGCTGAGGCGCTGGGCCCAATACATTACAACACCTGCGAATTGAATATGGTCATGGAAGCAATTAGCACGAGCGGCGGTCTGTTTTGGCTAACGAATAAAGCCAGGGGAATTTGGGGCCGGGAAAATTCCGTGTTTGAAGCTTACTTGAATTGTATTCGCACACATGCACAAAAGTCAAACAACAATAACAGCTCAACCTAGTTTAGTTATATTTATTGTTGTATCTAAAAGTTATTTTCATTACGAATTATCATCATACTTAATCGCACATAATAATAACTCAAACTTTGACCGAGTGATCGAATAATGGGGAAGTTACGATGAGGGGGCCGAATTTTAGTGATGAGAAAATTTTGGAATTCTATACCTTGTCCGTTAACATTTACTCGAGACGTTATGAGACTGGAAGTGGCTATAGGATTTCGATTCGCAGACTTGTCTCGGAAATTGAAAATTTAAACTCTACCACTTACTTCTATGAATTTTTTGCTTCATTACTTTCTCTTTCGAAACACATAAAAATACACCCATGATTTACCACCGTAAACTTATGAAAGGTGCAAATTTTCTTACCCATACTTTCATCGTCCTAAATATTTCACTCAAAACATACTAAAGGTACAATATTGCCGCCACTATTTTGAATATGGATGAATTATCTTCCTAAATATCTTAGTCAAGACATACTTAAGGCACTAACGATATTGCAACTAATCTTTTGAATCTAGGCGAATCTATTTAGAACATAAATGATGGGTGGAATTTTTCATTAAAATATTCTAGATACTATTGGCCAAAATCCATACTTAGCCCTCAAACTTAGTTAATCCAGACACTTGGGTCCCTCAATTTCAATTTCTTACGTACTTCACTGATGCCAACAAAATGCTAGCCGCTCATATCTCCTCAGCAGAAACTACCCATCAATCCTCACGACAGCTCAGTTATTGTTTCTATTTTTGGGCCGAATATGGAGTGATGAAAAATTTTGGGATGGGATACCATAAACTTGAAATTGATTGGATTGAAGTGCGTCTCCTTTGGCGACAGAACCATCAAATCGTGGACCGTAGAAGGAGCTTAAACTATCTAGTTGAGGGATTCCAAAGAGCTATATGGCCATTGTCGCTGAGGTAAAGCAATCTGTTGAAGACGAGTATCTACATCGAAAGAAATCAATGGAGAGGGCGGTGAGGTAAGATATTGATGCAAAAATTGGTGTGGCGAAGCTTGAAGAAGATTCTGGGAGTTGGATTTTGTTCCTGAACGGAGTGTTGGCAGCGATAAAGTTGAGTGTTTAAATGGTGGCAGACAGACAGGGGATCGTCAACGAATTTGGACAAATCCAAAGGACTTGGTAGCGTTTTTGCCAATGTGAAAAGTTCAAGGGGTTATTTGTTCAGGTGTTTGAGTTTAAGGGCTAAAAATAGATTAAGTGCAAAATAATGTTGGGATAAGCTTAGGATGCTGAAAATATAAACAGAAAATTTGCACATTTCGTTAGTTTATACCGGTAAAAAATTTGGTACCTAAGCCTCTAGAGTAATTACTTTATTTCTTTCTTGTTATTTGATTTCCTAATATACTTTTTGTCAGAGTGACTATTTTATTTTTGAGGTCTTGATGGTTCCTTTGTTAGAATTGTAATAAGGTCATCCATAAGCATCAATGTTATACTCTAAGTATGCTTGCAGAGGTTATTAAGGTTTGGACATCATGTTGGGATGTGTTAGCTCCTTTGCTAGTTGCCTCTGCTTTGCCTCCTTCACCTAGTCATCAAACTCCCCCATTTCCTAATCACATTAAAGATTAATTCAGACGTAGAAACATCTTTGTCCCTTCATTAGAGCACGATTGGTATTATATTTTGTGACTCGTTGGCTTTTCCCTATTGTTTTTTTTTCCCTGCTCTTTCTTGCAGTGGAGTGATCAGCCAATGCCAATGGAAACTCTAGCTATTCTATACGATCTGCACCAATGCCAAATTGAGGGGTTTCCAATGATTTATTATCATGTCCATTATTGCTATGATAGTTAGTGAACTGTAGGAATTGAGAGGACCTTAGCTATGCCTCGTTAGTGTAGTGATGGTTGATATTATGTGTTTAGCTAGTTCTTTCTAGTCTTGCTTTTTTGTTTTTGTTCCACGTACTTTAAATATTGTTGCACTCTCAAATTGTCCGTATTGGGCTTTCGATTGTTGGCCGTGTTTACTGGTCTCATATATACCCATTGTGGTTGAATTTTGCATTTTTAGGTTAATTGAATGACCTATCTTTTACTTACTTTTAAAAATATATATACTTTAAAAGACTTAAACCTACAACTATATGTCTTTACAAAATTAGAAAGGTCAATGCCCCCACTACCAGCCATTGATCAAATGTTTAAAATTAAGGTTCTAATTATATGACGGATCACATACATGACATTGCTATCTAAGTCACCCAAATTTAAAAAGGGTAAATAGCATCCATTATCTTGAACTAAGACTCATGTTGCGAATTCGTCCCGAAACTGCAAACCATTACACTGTTTGTTTTCTAACTATGAAAATGCTGCATGATTCAGCCTACCATTAAGTCAAGCCGTTAGGAAGTAATAGGATTAGTATTTGGTGGGGGGAAAAGTGCACAGTTAGCCCCAAATTTGGTAATATTTTTTATTTACGTCCTAAAATTTTAAGCCACGTAAATAATCTAGTTATACTGAAAGATTAAAAAGCTTTATGTTAAAATTGACACAAACACACAACTTCAGTGACTTAAAATATTAATTATATTAAACTTCTATCTTCTTCCCAAATCCTCCTAGTAAAATCGAATATGCATTTCTAGTTCCCAGATCGAATCTACCTCACCGACGCAAGCTCGAACTGAACACCATTCTCGCCCGCTCTGGATCTCCAAATCGGTCACATGGATTTTCCTTGCTGTCTAGATGTTTCCACAATCATCCGTACCGCCGCGAAGTTTGTCATTTGAAGCAGCGATGAATGAAAGCTTTGAACTTAAGCCATTAATTTTCCAGTAAAGAACGAAATCATTGCTTTGAACTTAAGGCATTAATTCACCAAATTATAAAACAAATTATCGCATAAACGTTTGCTTCCACCTATTTTCATTGAGAAATTATGTTGTAATCATCAGTAGTTTCTCATGAGCATTTTATCAAACACATTATATGCAGATGATTTGGGGCCCAAAATCGAATCAAACCAGGAGACAGAGAACTGAGAGAGAGCTAGGAGGAGCAGAAGGAGGAACTGAGAGCGAAGAGAGCCAGGAGGAGGAGGAGAAAACCGTTTCAGATGCCTGTAGTGGCCGTTGGGCTGGACGAGTAGGCCAGACAGGGGGTCAATCGGTAGGGACAATTGGACGGTGACACTGGAGACTTTACTGGGGAGGAAGGGAAAAAGGAAAAAAAGTGAAAACATATACATTTCCATAGTTTTAGTACTTAAATAAAAAATACTATGTTTGGGATTGATCATGCCACACACCAAATGCTAATTCTGTTACTTCTTATTGGCGGACCTAACTGTAGGACAAATTGTGTAGCATTTTGATAGTTAGAGAATGAATAATGTAACATTTTATAGTTTTAGGATGAATTCATAACATGGATTTTAGTTCAGGGACAAGAGGTGCTATTTACCCAATTTAAATATTAGCACTAATATTACGTTTTCAACAATCTCATTATCATTGTCATCTGTAAATTTTTCCTTAAAATTATTACTAATTTCGTTGAGCCAATTCCCACTCCCATTGCCCAAACAAAATGCACCTTCCATCTAGCTAATCATAGTTTTAATTTTTGTATATAATATATGCTTTGCTCCGCATCGGCTTCCACTAAAATCTTATCAACGCCACAAAAACCGATCATTTTAAACCAAAACACAACGGACAAGTTGATCACTGAAACAATTAAATATCGAATATAATACTACAACAAGTAAATAAAAAGGTTTAATTATTACCATTATTAATGTTTAAACAACGAGCTGGGGCCAGGAACACCCTAGCTCTCACCTTCTCTCTCTCTCTCCCTCTCCCAAAATATTATGCATTCCGTAGAAATGACGAATAAATAAATATGTGGTTGTATATATTAGAGTAATTAGCGAGCCAGGATTAAGTTTTGGCCGTGCTTTAATTATTAAGATTATACCTCGGAAAACTGTTTATAGTTTCCTCTTCCGGGTGCCGTTATCTCATAACAACTTCAGATTGTGTTCCCAGCATATTAATGGCCAATCAACCAAACATCTTAATACAATCTCCCATAGGAAGCTACATTTTGCAAAAAAACATTATCTTCCAATCATTTCATCCCAATTCTCATTCCATTGAACTAGTATTAACCAAATATATAACGAACATATAACTGAGCCAAGTTAATTAGGAAGATTAGAAGCCCTAATATGCATGCATCTAATATGAGCTAATTAATTCTTATGTACTCCTTGGACTTGGAAAGTGTGTGTTTATGTATATATAAACACACACTCTTGCATTTAATTAATTTGATATGATCAATGGATACTCATGTTCACAGTATTGGAAATCCAATAAGATGATATTAATATTCGATATATGTGGAATTTATTGAATATTGGATAAAGAATATAGATATATTTTCGTAAATGTATTTTATATAGTATGTGATGTTATTTTACGATTCGTAAAGTTCATATAAATAGAAAGGTACACATGATACTCCCAAAAATACAAAGTAATACATATAGTAAGCCTTATCCATGGTCGTTATGGGAAAATGAAAAGTTCACTAGCTACATTTCGAAATGAAAATTGATGGTGAGTTTGTTTTACTTGCTAGCCTACCGCTTTAATTACTAATTGTTAATTGCTCCAATCCAAATTGAAGACACCAAGACCCGTCTCAAACAAGCTTTCTATTTACTTATTGTTAAACTAATAGGGTGATTTAAAAATATAACATATAGACAAAAGTGCAATAGCTAATAGCTATCATTGGGTTGTCTCTTTGTGTGGAAATTAAGGATTTTTTTAGTCACCGAATAGAAACGCAAATACACCTTTTAAGAAACTTCTAACGATTGACAAAACAATAGGTAGTTAATTATTGTGCACATCCATTTTATGTATAATATTTAAGATGTATATAATTTTTTATTATAAAAATATTTATAAAATTTTCGAACAAAATTTATACGCTAAATTATCTTCTTGTATCGAGTTTTTAAAACTTTGATGAGTTCAACTTTCAATATAAGTAACAATTAACTTATAGAAACATAATTATGCAAGATAGATTTTATATGTACTATAGGTATAATGCATATATGTCTAATTAGACATAGTGTTGATTTTATAATTTTATCCCCTTATTATTGTAAAAAATTTCTCACGATTTTATCTTCTCTAACAACCCATCAATGGTAGTCTAGACAATATGAGAAAAGATGAGAGGTAGCATGATGATGACAAGATGGCGGCGATGGTGCGGTATGGATACAGCAATGACTACACGATGCGAGGCGAGGTTTGCCTGAGAAAGGGTGATCCAAGGCAACAATCAGAGGCAATGCGACGAAGGACGATCATGGGTGACTGAAGATGATGAGACAGCAATTGCTTGAGAAGCGGTGATTCTAGCCGACGATTGTCGGAGGTGCGAGGTGAGTCGAGACTAGAAGATTGTGGAAGACGATCAGTGATGATGAGCGGCGAAGACAAATCTAGGAGCGACAGTGGAGGCATATCCAGGAGAGGAAATCAAAGGAGGAGAAAGACAAGCGGCTATGGCGGAGGCAGAGCCAGGAACGGTGACTTGCGGCAGAGGCGAAGTTAGGAGTGGTGACCAAAGGAGAAAGAGGAAGTAGCTATGGCGAAGAAATAGTTCTCAAACTCAAAACAACAGAATTATGGAACAAATAAAGCTTCAAACATTTTTATATTTCACTTTTGACACTTTCAAATATCTATTTAAATATTTTTTTATTAGCTTGCCTACATTTATTTATGAGGAAAACTAATTATTTGCATATTACTTCAAACATTTTTTAATTTTTCTTTAGACATTTTTACGCATTCATTCATACATTTTTTCTTATTGTTTCAAATAGTTATTTTTTAAGGGAATAAATTGTTTACATGTTGGTTTAGACACTTATAAACATTTCTTTAGACACTTTTCAATATCTATTCAAACACTTTTTATTGCTTTAGACATTTCTTATTTTCTGGTAATAATAAATTGTGTAAATTACTTTAGACACTTTTAAATACTGCATTAAACATTTTTTACATATTTTTTGAGACGCATTTGCTTATTACTTCAAATACTTTTACAATGATACATATTCCGACTATGGGCGGTGATGGCTTAGGTGGTGGTAGTAACGATTAGAAGTGGCAACGAGATCGTGGAGGTGTGAGACAATGGACGTGATCCAAAGCATAGGAGTGGCGATGAGAACTGAAAGTGAGATCTTATGGAAGAATGGCAATGGCAATGTGATTCGGAGGAAGCATGATGATGGTGAGATCCTAATGTATGACAGTTCGGTGGCAGTGCTTGCGCTGGTGTCGGAGGAGACAATAGTAGTGGAGTAGGGTTTTTGTAGAGGGGGAAGATTTTAACTAGAGATAATTTTGTTAATTTTTTGATGATTTATGTCTTATATATAAAGGATTAAAAGTTGGGTTAGTATGTCTAATTAGACATAGATACATAATAAAATAACTATTTTACATGCGTCCAAATTTCTTTTTCATATTTTATTATGCATACGTGCCACTCACCTCACACATGTTCAAGGTATTTCGGGCCCCGCCGTGCAAATAGCAATGTATGTTGCTCACCAGGCCTGGGCTTGCTCAGTTTAACAGATCAACAATGTCACTCTTTTGGCGGATTATTGATATTTGCGCGCGAAAGGTATCCTCAATTAGGTGAACATTCGGCTTATTGGATTTAAATTAAATTGAAAATAGTTGGTTTATTGGATTTTTGGTTTTTGGATGATAAGAAATTGAATAGATTGAATTGGCCTAAAAATGAACTTATGTTAAACTGAAATATTTCCGTTCACATCGCTTTCAACTGAAACGGCCGGAAAAAAAAATTGGGATTCATAAGTAGAATCAAGATGCAATCATAAATAAAGAAGAACAACGATAAAGAAGATAAAAACACATAAGTAGATAATAAAAAAGAAAGTACACAAATATTTTCAAAATATAAGTAGATAAGAAACTTATTAAGGAAAACAATGAATTTATATAAATGGAAAAAAAGCAGGTAAATATTTTTGAAAAAAAAATAGAAGTAGACACCAAATCATCATAGTATTAAATAAATTTTACATGCTTTATTAAATAAATAAATAAATAAATATCAAATCTACATACTATTTGGTAAATAAAATAACTTTTGGGGTCAATTAGTGTTCCGATTAGGACATTGGGGTTGATTTATATGATTCTTTGATCTTTTTGGGTAAAAAAGTAATTAAGCCCACCATTTCAATAGTCCAAGTGACTATATTTACAATTCAGGGGTAATTGTAGTTTTGTCAATTTTTGAAAAATATTTTTGGTATTTTTGGTAATCAAAATAAGTAAATGAGCTAACTGCACGAAACTGAAATTTACTATATTCACTTTCAGCCGAAACCGAACAAAGAACTTAATTATCTAAACCAAATTTCCGAATTTTTTAGTTTAAACCGAATAATGATAACACTCTCGTCAAGTTGAGCTTTATCTAAAAAATAAGCTTCACCCCTATCTAGTGCATAATTTGTTCTATTTGTATCACTTTGGTAAAAGATTCAAGACAATGGGTCCAAGCCTTTTTCCTTTTGTTTTATGTTTTCTTTTTCGATTCCTTGCTCTATCCCTCTTTAATCTTCAGGAGATGTTTATGGGGGTGTTTGTTTCATTGGATTGGTTTGGAACCGATCCGCATAAAACAATCTCATTTTTTTTTATGAATTTGATTTAAACTATCTGAATTATATATTAAAATTGATTCAAACCATTTGAATTATAATTTAATTTTTTTATGTTTATCTAAACCTTCCAATTATAATTCAATTTATTAAATATTTACAATTCGATTCTTCTTTATTCAAACTAAACACATGGTAATTGAAAAATTAAAAATTAAAAAATATGATAAAAATTAAAAAAATTATATTTTATACCTAAAATTAAGGGTTTATTCATAGCATATGGTCTAAAATTAAAGAAAAATGATCTTGTATATGTAGGATTGATGATTACAATTACTAAATATGTATTACTTTTTGGTCTATTTGGTTTCTTTAGTTTTAGGCTTAGGAACCAATCTGATCTGATAACCAAGTAAAAAATTCAATTTTGAACCAACCTGAATTAAATAACCAAATAATCTGACCATTTAATCCAATCTAAATAATTCATTTAGATTATTCAGTTTTATCAAAATAATAAACACGCCTAGTGTTCATCTAATTCTAAACAGGGGTGGAGCTAGGAATGTCGAACGGTGAGGTTTGACTATAATTCATAATATAGGTTGGTGTGTGTGTGTGTGTATAATGACATTTAAATATCTCAATTATTTCTCTTCAAAAAATTAATTATATAGAAATTACTCAAATTGTAAGATATAATTTAAATAAAAATTCCTCTAATTTCCTATTGAACAACAGTTATAACATAAACGCTTCATAAATAAATATAAACTTCGGAATAGCACTAGTGGAAATAACATTAAATTTTTCACAACTAACTTTTCTAATAAAGAATTAAATGAAATGACTAAAATAAAATATGGAGAACTCTATTCAATAAAATTGAAAATTAGTGGAAATTAAATTTGACTTTCAAACTTATCCCATGAAAATTAAATTTTTGTTGTAGGAAGATGAGTTATGGTAAGATGAGAAGAGTAGTACTGTAATGACCGAGATGATAGAGATTTGAAAGAGAACGAGTTATAGAATATAATCAATAAATTTTAAAATGATAGGAGAAGGATAATTAGTTGAAAAATTAGATTGTATATTATGAGGGAAATAAAGAGTGATTAAAGTAAAAAATCAGAAGGGGCGCCGTTAGAAGAAAATTTGGGGAATAAGTATAATGGTGAGGTCAAATTGAAAGTAATTAATATTTCGAATTCATCAAAATAATTTTCAGTTACTAGGGGGAATAGGCCGAAAATAGTGGAGTCATTAATGAAGAGTTTACAAAACCTCATGCTTGCGGACGTATGTTTCCCGAAGTCAGTAGATTTGCTGCATTCATCATGCTATGGCATCGCCCTGATTCGGAATGTTTTTCCTCAAAGGATGATTCCGTGAATTTTCTAGAGAAGATTTCACATTTGAAAAAGAGGTCAGTTATGTAAGCTTTGGTTGCATTTGATAGGTCCTATAGCAACATACGGATGACCCCTAAAACGTTCTAGCATCTTTAGCAATACAGCATGTGCACCTGAAACTAGCAAAATATCTCTTTGGTGTCTGAGCGGCCTTTATAATCCTTCTTAATTCCTTAAGTAATCCCACTACTAATAAAATACATTTTTCCAACGGCTTTTTTTAACTACTTCGCGATGCAAAATCTAATTTTCCAACAGCCTTGAGTTGAAAAATCTAATTTTTCAATGTAATGTTATTGAAAGCTAGTGTGTTGAAAAACCACGCATTGGACAAAACAATTTTCTAATGGCCTTAGAGTTGACCGTTGGTATTACCCAGTGGCGGAGCTACGCTTTGCTGGGGGGGGGGGGCGTTGCCCCCCGAGAATTTTGAAAAAAAGTAAATATAGGGTAGTAATTTGATGATTTTGTCAAAAGTTAAGGATAGAGTGTGTATTTTGCCCCCCAAATATTGTGGAAAAATATAAAGATGGGGGGGCAATAAGGTAGGCGCTGAAGAAAGTAGGGACCCAGTGAGTAGTTATTCCCTCTACATTAAGGGATATTCTAACATGGCCTAAATGCACTATTAGTCCTCAAATGTTTCCAACTCGTACGATTTGCTCCTTGAGCTTTGAATTAGTGTGAATTAGTCCCAATTTACAGCTTTACCTAACCGCGACGTCGTCTCTCTCCTCCGCGCTCCTCCGACTCTCCTCCAGGCTTGCCCCCCCAAACCAAAAATCTTGGTTCCGCCACTGGTATTACCAATGACTAACTGTTGGAATCTTAGCTATTGAAAATTTCCAATAGCTAAACTTTGAAGGATTTTTTTCTAACGGTTTAAAGTTTTTCCAACGACTCAAGCAGATGAAAATTTTCAATTGTCAGGCCATTGAAAAATCTTTTTACAGTTTGGTACTACTCGGGCTCGAGCTCAAATTGCTCGAGCCCAATTTTTTTAAGTTTGAGCTCTGCTCGAGGAAGGCTCAAGATTGGCTCGAAGACCCAACAGGCTTGAATGACACATAACTCCTTAGTACCCTAACTACAACTTAAATGAAAAATGAGGACTAAATATGCAATTTTTCTTACACAGATAACTGGTAATGGAAAATTAAAAAACCTATCCTAAACTTTCTAATTGTTTGCTGTTTTACCTTGATTTTTTCAAGTTCACAAATAAGACATCATCTTCATTACTTTCACAGCAGAGTCACTATAGTCTATCTTTGATACATCGATCTGGGTCTCCAACATCTACTTGGAGCATCGGCGACAGCGTCCTTGATCTTGGTGGGGCTATTGTCGATGTTGGCAGACCTTGGGTGAGGCTATTGTCGCCGGACCTTCAATGGGGCTATCACGAAGGACTTTCAGTGGGGCTATCATAACGGTGATTGTTGTCGATCTCGTGGCTATCGGAGATGGGTAAGGTTGGAGGCATCAGGTGGGCAAAGCTGGAGGCATCACATGGTTCGTGTCACCGGACCTTTGGTGGGGCTATTGCGGCGGTGATTGTCATCAATCTCATGGCTATCGGGGGTAGGCAAGGCTGGAGGCATCAGGTGGGCAGAGCTGGAGGCGTCACGTGGCTCATGGTTAACAGCATCATCGTCGAACGTGGTGGCCGGTTGTGGGTGCCGAGTGGGAAATTGGGAATGGGATTTAGGCAGTGGGCTTGGGCAAGTATGTGGCCTATTGGGAAAAAAGGATAAGTCTTGTTGGGCCCTCGAGCTCATAATGCCGGATATGTTTACACTCTACCTCGGCCCGTTTTAGAGTTCGAGCCCATTTTTCGGCTTGAGCTCAAGTTTGAGCTTGAATAAGCCCGACTCAAAATGCTTCAACTCAAGCTCGAGCTCGAGCTACCTGAAAAAAGTCCGGCCCCTTTTTACCCTTAGAGGCGACAATGAGTGAGAACAAGAAAAAAGACAGCAAATGAGTCAGAAAGGCGAATGGTGAACTGGGTGTGGCGAGACGATGATGAACAATGATGAAAACAACGGTGGGCGGACTATGTGAGGATGGCAAGCGGCAAGGTAAGGATGATGGCGATGCGAGAACGGCGAAGAAGGCATGGCGAAAGGCAAGAAAATAAGGCGGGGAACAAGGTGAGTAAGGGAGAGGAGCAAGGCGGGTGAGGGAGAGGACAGCGATAAGAGAGGCGAGTAAGGGTGGGGGATGAGAGAGTGTGAGGGAGGCGGTTGTGGGGAAGGATGAGAGATGAAAGTGAGCTAGGTTAAGGTTTTATATAAGGGTTTTTATATATGAGCTTTTAGGTAAAAATATCAAATTTGCCACTAATGTTTTGGGTATTAAGCGAATATGCCACTATAGTTTTGTTAGACCCAATCTCCTGCTAATGTTTTGAAATGGTTCGAATATGCCACTGCCTGTTAGAAAATAATGAAAACTGTAAAAAAAAGGCAGATTTTGAAATCTTGAGGTTATTGTATTTCTTTAAAAATATATTTGGATCTTTACGATTTTTACCAAAAAAAGGGGTTTGATCTCTGGCATTAACATCTGCGTTTCAGCTTTGTCACTATCTCCATTACCAGTATCCCAGCCCCATCGCCGCTCTTTCTCTGTCTCTACTGTCTAATCTCCTCCCTGATATTTAAGAGAGAGGAAAAGTCTAATTACAAAAAGTCTTTAAATTTTGTTAAAATTTACATTATCACTCTAAAATTTCAAAACATATTATTTTTAACATTTTTGTTAGTTTTTTAATGTTTTCTGTTAAATATTTAACGGCCAGTTGCATATTCATTCTTAATTTGAAACTTCAGTGGCATATTTGGCCCACTTTAAAACATTAATGGTAGATTAGGCCTAAAAAAAACTATAGTGGCATATATGCTCTTAATTCAAAAAATTAGTGACAAATTTGATATTTTTGCCTGAACTTTTACATGGGCTAGATTAGGCTTTTATATGGGCTAGCTTTTAATCATCGTCATTATTGTTATATACATCATGTATATGTATATGATAAATAAATATGATACATATGAAACATACATACATACATACATATATTATTAAATATATGATATATATCATTATCATCATCATCATCATCATCATCATTATTATTATTATTTTATATATAAATTTTTTTATTTTTCATACATTAAAATTATGGTTTTAGTATATATAGTGAGATTGAATCTCCACTTTTTCCAACCTTTTCATGTTGGAAGTTAAAATTTTGAAATTTCCAACAGGCATTTACATTGGAAACTTTCCATTGGCTCAACTGGTTTGAAATTTTCAATTGCCTAGCCGTTGGATACTAAGGAGCTAATATTTCAAGTGGCTCTTTACGTTGAAAATTTCAAAGTTTTAACCTTGGCACTAACTAGGGATAAAAGCAGTATTCTTTATTTATCTGGCAAATGAATGGGAATTTGTGTATTAAAAAGATACATGAATCAAAATATTTTCTTATTTTGGATCCATTTATTAAATAGAATTTTTAACTTGGAAAATGGGTTGAATGAGGGCTTAAGATGTGCAACAGTTATCTTCTAATAATTTCAATCTCTACAATATTTTTTTTACAGTTAGTAAATATTTTAAATTATCAATTTTTATTTTTCTTTGTAAATATATATTTCTCTTTGTTAGTGAAAATCAATGTTTTTTAAATATTAGTTAACTATAAAACTATAAAATATTTTAAAATTACTAGAATATAGCTACTAAATGGTTTAAATTAATGTTTCAAAAGTTGTTGTTGGATAATGTAAAGGAAGTGGACAATAAAGTGTAAGTTTTTAAAAATAAAATAGATAAAGTGCAGGTTAGACAAAACCTCATAAGCTTTTGTTTTCCCAACATTTAGAGAATTTTTTTTATTTTTTAAAACACGTGTGCAATATTAAAAGGAGCAAGGGTCTTTTTTTTTTTTTTTTTATTAGGTTAAAAAGATGATTTTAGTTAATTAGCAAAAGCATAATCCAACCACAACGGGTATGGATAAGGCCAACAAATACGGCTAACAACAAATAGACCCATGCGAACAACTGAGTAGGCCACAGTGTTTAAGGTACATGAAACATAAACAAAAGAGCAGTATGCAAAAGAAGAAGCTAGTTGCCTAATGTTAACCATAATGACACCAAAAGGTCAGAGAGAAGGACAACACCAGTCTTGCAGCTCTCTTATTAGTGTTACAGCGTCGGATTCAACAATGACATGCTGATAACCTCTTATGAAGATGTCTTGTAGACCATAGATAATTGCTAGTGCTTCAGTTAATATTGGCCAGTCTTGCCACCTTCCAAAGGAAAGTGAGAAGATAAGCAAAGGGTCACTAGACGAGTCACGAAAAACAACACGAACTGAACACCACTGCATAAAAGATGATATTGCTGCATCAACATTAATTTTGAAATGATCTGAAGGAAGGGGACCACTAGGACGAGGGATGTGTTGTAGGAGGATGATTAGGAAGTGGGGGAGATGCCTCCCAGTTTGACGCCCATACCTTGATAGCCTTCACTAGCCTTTAAGAGTGTAGCACATGTGCTCGTGTACAACCTTATTTCGGTTCCACCATAAATACCACCCCAAAACCACAAAAATGGTACCCCACTTAGATAGTCCTGTCAAGAACCACTTGAACAATGATAAATTAGGATTATAAAGGGTTTGTATATTCAAGTAGTCCTTCACCTTAATTGTGAATGGGCAAGTGAGGAGTAAATGCGAAACAGACTCACTGCCAGAGTTCCATACCAGGCAAGTGGGGTAAACATCCATACCTCACCGTATCAAATTTTCACGTGTGGGTAAAGCATCTGCAATGGCTCTTCACTAAAGTAGTTAAGGTCAATGAGGCACCGAATGTTGCCAAAAAAGTTTTCAGTTTTTTTCCCCTCCAATAGAGGCCGGCCTTTTACCGAAGAAAAAGTAACATAGTATGTCGTTTTAACTGAAAAACTGGCTTGCCTCAATCATTCCTCAAGTAAACAAGTCAGATGTAGAAGTGGTCAAGAAAAAAACTTGCACAATACTATGCACATCATCTGGGCGGAATAAAGCTTCAAATAAGGGCACACACCATGAACATTTTTCTTCTGAGATCAACTGTGAAACAGTCATGTCCTCTAATCCCGGTAACACAATCGTGATCAGATGAGGCCAAAAGGGAGCCAGTTGTCATGCCACACATTTATAGATATCCCTCGTCCTACATGCTAGATCTTGCCAGGCCTGAGAACTTTTCTACTTGCCAGGAACCCCCTTCCAAAAAGATGAAATACAAGAACATGACTTTTCTTTAGCGTATAGAAAATTTGATGATGGAAAATATTTCCCGCGCAACACTAGAAAGAGTAAAGAAGAATGATTGTGCACCAATCATAACCCATATTTGGTGAGATAAGCATGACTAAATGCTTCAAAATATTGATGCCCAGAGACATCTTTGTTGGAAGACATTGTGACTTCTGGAGGGACTTCATGAGGGAGAGAACGCCTGGAGCTCAAATTTCCAAGGGGAGTGTGCCTAAAAATACTCAGAAAAGAGGGTTAAGAGGTCCCCGGGGTGTTTTTCCGGGGAGGAGCCTCCGACACCCTAGTCAGTGTCCTGAGAGGTGAAAGAGAAGGAGCACTAGGAAGTTTAGTGGCCTTGCCTGTTTGTGTTTTCTCAAGGATGAGGAGTTGAACCGTTTGCCAGGGTCTGTTCCCTGGTATTTATGGGAGTGCCCAGCCCGTTCAGATGACGACACGTGTTCGGTCGGATGTTCTCTGAGTTTCTGGGCGTAGGGGACAAGTAGCCGGTGGTAGGCTCCTTGAGCCTTGAACCGAGACAGGTCGTGACAAGACCTGGACGGCGTCGGCGTGTCAGACCGCCGTTTGGGGTGACATGTAACTCCTGTGGGCGACATGTCAGAGGCTCCTTAAATGCTCATGTCGTACTCCCGAGATCCTCTGGGCGAGGTCGTCTTTTGGTATGAACGCCCTTCTTCGGGAGTTATGCTCGTAGTTCGGGGAGTCCTTTAGTTCGGTGGTTCTGCCTTCGGAGGATTCTCTCCTGCTTGTAAGAGCTAGGCCTCTGTCCCGAAGGTGATCTGTTTGGTCCCCCGAAGGAGCCGGCAATACCTTTGGATTTCCTGGCGTATTAGCCAAAGTCCTGACTTCGTGGTGCTCGACTTCGCTCCTGCCGAGGTCAATGACAGTGCTTCTTTTCGGCTGACGCCAGGCTTCCCGAACACAACTTCGGCAGGAAGTACGTGCTGGGAGAGGCGATAGCCCTTCGACTATCAAATATCTCAACCCAAACCACCACTATTTTTTTAGGTGCACAGCTGATCCCATGCATACCAGACCGATGGGCACTTATCATAAGAAGAGGACCAGAAAAAATGAATCGTTAGTTGACGCAATTGATCACAAACTTAAGTAGGCAGAATCTAACAACTCATCAATTGATTTGCTATGGCCTGAATGGTAGACTTAATCATTACTAATCACTCGGCTTGAGAAAAAGTAGAAGCCTTCGAAGTAGATAATTTATTTATGGCCCGTTCGATCAAGTATTCATATTGGTGAACTTTTTGGCAACCCAATAGCCATAGAAACCCTAAGTATTTGTCAGAAGTCAATGTCCAATTTGTTCCATGTAGACTGCAAATTGCTAATCGAGCACTATTTTGCATGTTGGGACTAAAATAAGTGGCAGATTTGTGTAGGTCCCTATTAAGGTCCGAACCTCATCCTTAACAACTCACAAGAATACCAAGTTGTCATAAGCAAACAGAAGATGAGACACCCGAGGATTAAGCTTGCTGATGGCTATACAATGAATAAGCCCCTGACTTGCTACCTGTTGTAAGACGCATGAAAGTCTCTTAGCACAAAAGATTAGCATACGTATTGTTACATATTATTTAGCATTTTAAAATGAAGATCAAATCAATTTTCCATGTCAATTACTAATTCTCAATACATATAATTGAAATAGCACGTGCAAATGATGTGACATATGAAGGGTAAATTGCACGATTAGACCTTAATTTTTAACTATTGTTTCAGTTTTAACCCTAACTTCTAACTTGCACGTTTTGACTCCCTAACCTCTTTAAAAATATTTCATTTTGGCCTCTTGTTGGACAAAAACTATTATCTTGGATGGAAAACATTACATCAACAAATAATTATAAAGATAAATACTATTTTTAACCCATGAAAATTTTCCTTCATAAAAAAATATTAAAACTTGAAAATCAAAATATCCTACCATTGCCTTTTCACCACCACCTCTTTGGCCTCTCTTTCACCATCACCGATCTTTTTTCCCTTTTGCCTCATCGGCCTCTTTCTTACTTCTATCGCTCTCCTTTCCCTTCCACTCTGCCACCACAATCCCTTCCATGATTCACGCATCTAAACCCACATCCTTCTCCTTACCATCATCTATATCTCTTTCTCTATTCATACATTTGAGAGCTTGGACAAGGCACTAGGGGCAAGTCGGAGCCCAAATTGAGTTCAATCTTGTAAACCAATTAGGTCACCAATCGATTTTCCTATATATGTATTTAATTCACCAATTGATTGTGTTTTTTTCTGATTCATTGTTTTGCGATGGCAAAGATGGCGGGGTAGAGTGGCTTTGGGTGAAGGAAATAGACGAAGGAGAAGGTTGTTCTGAGTGGGAGGCTAACGGGTGTTAGAGATGATGATGGAGTTTTTGCAAGATTTTAATCTTTTAAGAGTTCTTTGTTAAAGGGCAAAGTTTTCAGGGATTAAAATTAATATTTTGTCCTTTAATTTTATGTTGATGTGGCATTTTCCATTTTTTTCCATTTAAACTAATGAGTTTCGTCACCCAAAGGTCTAAAATAAAACATGTTCACGATGTTAGGGAGTCAAAACGTAGAAGTTAAAGGTTAAGGTTAAAATTGAAATAATAATTAAAGATTAGGGTCTGATCATACAATTTGCCCTAACTTATGAATGTGTGTTTGTGTATTATATTATGTGTTGATGACATCCCAACGCAGCATTAAGGAAAATTACAATTTAAATAACAACTATTCTTACTCGAGACAATACGCCCATCATGGTTTATCTCTTCTTCTGATGGTTTGTATTTGACTCTCATTGTGGTCCCATGCCCACCATTTTGATTATTTCCCATCAGTTTTAGCTACGTCTATACTTGTCACTAGCTATTTCTCTAATATTTCAAGTCCATAAACACACTACTAAATACATTTTCATTAAGCTCTCCGCATTAATTTCCTCACAAATTTTAACTTTTAATCGTCAATATATCTTTGGATATGCGTGAGGAAAAAAATTGCATTGGTTTTTTTTTTTTTTCTGAAATGATACTTTTGTTCAAGAAAATTAAGGGGATTATACACATCATTAACAAAGAGCATAGTAACTAGAAAAGATCAAGGACTCGGGGACTAAAGAATGTTTTTCATCTGCTCTTTACACATTTTAGCAATATAGTTAGCAAAAGCATTTGTCATTCTACTAATATGTCGAACTACGTAATCTCTAAACTTGGTTTCTAGCTCCATAATTTCTTTAACAACAACCTTAGTTTGTTAATGGATATTAGCATCGCCTGATATACACTTGACTGCCTCAGAGCAATCTAACTGGAGCTCCACATAATGATGACCAAGATTTATGGCACATTTCAGCCCTATTTGATTGCCTGGATTTCCAAAAAGAAAATTGTATCAGTAAGTCGATGTGTGTTTCCTGCTTAGATTAACTGTACATGGTCATTTCTAAAAATCACTCCAATCCTAGCCAAGCCAGTATCTTGATTCCATGCACCTTCCACGTTGACCTTAATATAACAAGAAATAGGTTGAACACTCCAATATTCCAAAAATGCTCACTGAGCCTCTGGATAACATTTACAGGATGGATTTTTTTATGTTGAAAGACAACCTTATTTCTTGTTTTTTAGATAAACCAGCATATAAAACCAACTTTAGTCACGAACACTTCAATTTCATCTTTATGTAGAAGGAGTTGTGTATAGATTACAAAAAACCAATCATCAATTTTAGTGATAGTATTTCTTTGTATTCTATAATCTAGACACATATACCAAATAATACTTACCCAATCACATGTGAGAATGGCATGCTCAGTAGTTTTTGGTGCTGAACAAAACTTACATTAAGGCTTAACATCTAATCCTTACCTTTTCAAGTTGCATGCAATTAGAACAACATTCTGGCATATTGTATAATACCATCAAGATCCTCGTCTGATATATATTGCATAATACCATCAAGCTTCCATGAGACTGTGTTTTCATCAATAAGTTACCCTGTACCCATGCCATTTACACTCTCAAGAATGGAACTCTGAGGTTGAATTTTATGGTTTGAGTAAGGATGGGCATGAAACGGATAGGCATGAAGCCATACTCTGGTAGAGTTCTGGCCTAACCCGCTTTTGTGAAGCAAACATTTTAAATGATTCACTGATTTTAGAATGGATCGAGTCATGATCCATCCATGATGTTTTAACAAATAGGGCGCATTTGGAGCTTTGGTGGAGCTCCATGGACCACTGATTTAGTAAATGAATTTCTCCTCCATATTCAAGTAATCCTCAGCGTTTATGAAATCCTCCCATCAGGTTGCATATCAAGAGGCAAAGTTGGGTCATGCTAAACCTCAGCTGGTTGTGATCGAAATACTCTCTCGCACTAAGGTCCTCTAAAAAATGCTTAATTTTAGCCATAATTGTGTCAAATGGCATTGGTCCTTGATTCATTGATCCTCAATTTTAGCCGAAGTTGAAGGAGGTCTTAACCTTGAGGCGCCAATCCACTAATCCTTGGTCTTCTCCTCTCATTCCACTGATTCGTCTCCATTGTTATTGCCTTCTTCTACCGTTCCATGAATTCACCAAGTAATTTCAAGAAATGGGGTTTTGTTTTTCTTATCATCTTTTTGGGTTTCATTTGTCTATGTAAGTTAATCTTTATTTTTTATCGTCAGTTGATCAAGTTGGCTTCCTCTGTTCTTAATCTTTTATGCACAATGGCTATGTTTCTTGTTGTTCCATTAGCTTGGTTGTGATGCAAGGTGTTGTTTTAAGTTTTGTTTGAGTCTACTTGTTTGCTAGACACCTAGTTACTTTAAACTATTAAGGACTTAAAATCCCAAATTAATTATAACCCAGAACAAATTAAGATCAATGATATATATGAAAAAAATAGGTTGATGAAAAAGTTGAAAATATTGGGCAAATATGTAGCAATTTGTTGAGAGAGCTGAAATGAATGTGTTTCAATTACCTATTTCTAGTATTTCATCTGTTAGATTGGTTGATGAAGTTGAGAATATTGACGATGTTCCATTAAACTATGATAATTATGCCTTAATGGATATGAGAGGTAGAAGTGGAGGAAGGTCAGAGTTGGAACATTTTTTGGATGTAGATGCAGTTCTAAGAGATCTTAACTTGATATTTTAGATTGGTGGAAAACTAATGGCCCAAGATTTCCTGTCTTATAAAAGATTGATAAGCACATCTATGCTATACCTATTTCTGCTGTTGCTTTAGAGTCTGCATTTAGTACAGGTGGGAGATTGGTAAGTCCTCACCGTAATAAGCTGTAACCGATCATGGTTGAAGCATTGGCATACGCTCAAAATTGGTTACAAGTAGAGAACAAAGGATGTTAATGTTTCTTTTGTTCATTATTCTTTTAGCTAGGTTAATTCAAAATCTTTTTGTTTTATTATGTACAAATAATTTTTTAAAAATTTGTAGTTCTATTAGAAAAAAATACTCCTTTCTCCCCAATTTTTCTAAAAGATATTGAAGAATGTGATGAACTTGATAGTAGTGATGATGAGGAATTTGAATATTGCAAATAGTTAATAAATAATCTTTATTTGCTACTTTCAATTCTTTTATAGTTTGTGTTGTCTGTGTTGTTTGCTTGCTGTTAACATGACCTTATTATTTGTCACATAGGTAACAAATGTATTTGAAGAAGAATTGAAGATGGGCACCAACTAAATTTTTACTTTGGTTTTGTTTCTCTAATTTCAAGTTTTGTGTTAAAGTTTGTGTTAGTTTAGTACAAAAACTATTTGGCATTTGATACATGCTTTTGGTATTTGTATTTTTTTATCTGAATAGGTGTATCGACATTTAATTCTTTCCATTTGGTATTTGTGTTTGTTAATTTGGATAGTTGGTGTTCTGTAACTATAAAATAAATAAATAAATAAATAGCTATAAAAAATTGTCTTCTTGAAATGTCTACCAAAATGTCTTGGATCGGATATCCATGGATAACCACAAGTTAGGTAGAGCGAGTTGTGGATCGATTTGTAAATGAGTGTAGCAATGGTGGTTTGCTTTATGAAGCAGGTTGACCTACTCTATGCCCATCCCTAGGTCTGAGGAAATTGGAAACTAGGCATCATCCTGCACCTTCACTTTGCTTCCATCCTGAATTTTCCAGATCAACATCTTTTTAGCGTTATCTCTCCCACAAAGAATGCTCGACTAACCACAGGAAGCCCTGGAACCTTTCCTTTACTGTGAGAAAATCTGTGGATGGAAAATATTAGCCTTTAAAGATCTTGACCAATAAAGAATTAGGATTCTTAATGATGCGGCCAACTAACTTAGCCAAGAGTGCTTTGTTAAAGTTTACCACCACTAGCTTAATGAGTGCCTTTTTCCTAAAAAATGAAAGCAATTTTTCTTTCCATCCCTAAAGCTTTTTGGTCTTTTTATCCCTAACATTGGCTAAGGCTTCATTTTTTCACTTATCTTAAAGAGTAGGCAAACTAAGATACTTTCTTGGGTCAGATTTAACAAGAACACCCAAGTCCTGGCTAATACCATCCTGTTCTATAGAAGAAACATTACTGTTGAAAAAGAGAGATTATTTTTCATAATTTATAGATTGTCCAGATATCTTGCATTAAGAATCCAATAGTTGCTTTAAAACCTTACAATTCTAAATAGTGGCCTATAAGAAAAAAAAAAAGTCATCCGCAAAAGTAAATGTGTTATGGTGGGCAGTTCTTGGACATTTGTTAACCTTGCGTCTTCATCTCACTTTCTACTTTCAAAATGCTACAAGGTAAAGCTTCTGTCATTAAGACAAAAAGATAGGGTGAGAAAGGATCTCTTTGGCGCAATCCTCTTGAATGTTAAAAAAAATCAGATTCTTTACCATTGAATAAAATCCTGTATGAAATTGAAGAAACTAATGACATGATCCAGCCAATCCAAACATCACAGGAATCAAGTCTTCTTATAACAGCCTCTAGGAAATCCCATTTCATTCTATCATAAGCTTTGTTCATGTCAACTTTTAGAGCCAAACTCCCCATTCTCCCTTGTTTTTAGTTTGAATGTAATGAAAAGCCTCATGTGCTACTATGATGTTATCTTGAATAAGTCTATCCTTTATAAAGGCATTTTGGTATGGAGAGATTAGACAATCTAAGTGACTTTTTAAATGATTAAGTAAGACCCTAGAGATGATCTTGTAACAAAAATTACATAGACTCATGGAAACAAAAATTGGGAGTAAGCACAATTTTAGTAGCATTATAAGAAGGATGAAGTATACAATGGATGAAAAAAGCTTGGAGAACTTTAATGATGCCAAAAAGATGCCTGAAAAACCATATGGCCCAAGGGCTTCTACAGCTCCCAGCTGAAAAGCAACTTGTTTAATTTCTTCACTGTTTATCTCTGATGTCAACTGGGCAATTAGCTCTAAAGAGACTCTCATGTCAATCACATTGGTTTTGAGATTATATGTTTCATTAAGTACTTGAAACCAATGCATAATTAAGAGTATATTTGTCAATTGGCCTAGTGGCTAAGGGTTTATAAGGACAAACCCCAGTCTCTCCATTCTCTCATATAATATCATAATGCTGATTCAGGCGTCTTTTAGATTAAAAAAAAATTGATGTTTCTGTCTTTACAAAAAAAATCTTTTTTATACTCTTTCCGTCTCAAATTTTTTACATCATTCTAATTTTTTTTACTTAAATTTATTTATATATGTTATTGTGTACTTATATATGTCGTATAATTTGTTATAAAGTCATCAATTGATTTATTAAAAAAAAAAAGGAACTAAAAACTAGCATGCGACGTGTCCTTTCTAAACTTGCTTTTCCCTTCTCTTCAGGAGCTAGCTATCTTTGAAAAAGATGAGAGAATAATTACTTAAGATTAAGAGAGTTTAGTAACAGATTTCGATTTTTTTGCCAAAGAAATTATCAGAGATTCGATAAAGAAAAATTGTGTTATACATGGAAAACTTGTACAATATCTGTTAACTGATGAGATATTATTTCATACTACTATTTTTTAGTACACAAAAATATTTTTACAAAACTAAATAGGGTAAGAGATATTCCATAGTATGGAAAAGTCTGTTATTTTTAAATTCAAAAAATAATCAAACAACAATTAAATGACATTTTACGAAGAAATGAGATAGAAGTGGAAATTGTGGCCGTGTGAACTTGCTTCTCATTCCCATTTTTCTAAACCGTTTCATGTTACTCCAAACAGTGGGTCGACCCTGCTGGCCCTCCACTCCACGGAAACTTTCAACTTTCCAGACGTGTTTTAATTATGAAATTTCTGTGGTACCTTGACATGCATGTATGACATCATATTTAAAAGCATTACTTTATCATAATTTGTTAAATCAAGTTAGTTTTTTGTTGTTAAATAAGTTAAAACTTAATAGCTAAGAGTAGAGAAAATAGTATAATTAATTGCACAAAACATAGCGAGGAAAAAGTTTAAAAAATGTATACTACTCCCTCCATCTTATATCTATTGAATCATATGGTTTAACATAGAAATTAAAAAATAAAAAGGTTTATTTATCGTTTCCACATTTGTTTTTAGTTTTTTGAAAATAAATTAAGAAAATTTGAAGAAGTGAATATTCAAATAATAATTTGAAGGTAAGTATTGTAAAAAAAACTTACTAAATATAGAATTGCTATAGAGATATAAAACTGCTAAAAATAAAATATGTTGTAATAGTTTTGAGATAGAGTGAGTATTAAAAATCCTTCTTAGAGCTAGCCATTTGTTAGCTCAATTTGTTTTGAATTAATTTTAACGTATTGTATGTATTATTTTTTAATATTTTATGAAAACAATGTATTTTTTTTATTTTTTCCCCCTTTTCCTAGGTTAGATAAGTTTAAAAATTAATTAAAATAATTTATTTTTACAAATTATCTTAAAATTAACCGTTACACTTTTTGAAGTATAAGGTTTCAAAAAATAAAAAATTTGAGAAAATAATTAATTTATATAAAAGTAATGTATAACAATATATTAAAATTAATACAAAACAAACTAGTTTGTTAGCCAAAGCTGCAATATTAGAGACTTCATCAATCGGCTGGTTTGGTCCCAGCCCGGCAGAAATTAGTGCCAGCAATAATCATTATAGTAGTAGTATATTAACTGTAGAAATGATTTGTAGGAGTTGGAAAATGACAAAGAAGCAAGTAACATGATAAGTAGTAGCTAGCTAGTTTAGTTGACAAAAGTCTAGTCACAACTAATCATATCCACACACTTGGATGTCGTCCTAGCCTTGGGTCTTACGATTTTGTCAACACCTCAATGCCATACATATTACGTACCTCGATCATATTAAGTGATGATCTAATATGATCTGCTTATTTTTCTTAATTATTTTGCAACTTTAGCCCTAGCTCTTGTATTCAATGTACTTCAAAGAAACGTTACACTGCGCAGTTGCTCAGCCCAAGTATCCCCTCTGCCGAGGTAAGCTACAGTAGTAACGGGTTTTTCAGTGATCTTCGGTTTTTAAAATTTTTGAAAGGCTCTAGGTTTCGAGTAATTTGAAAATGTCTTCTCAACGCTCGCCCAACAGTCTCAAATTTAGCACACTATGGGGTATTGCCAACCCCAATTTTCATCATTGTAACTTGCAGCAAGGGATGTCTTTCCACTTATTATGCGGCTGCCAGAACAACAAGACATTTGGGGTCAATTTTGTATTGCTCCTTCAAGTAATCGGAACTCTTCCTTTAAAGGTTGGTTTCTAGATTTGATGGCATCTACTAGGAAATAGCATATGATTAGCTTCATTTCTTAATTAGGGAGGAAAGAGGTGGTGTTTCAAAATGATTAGTTTGAGGTTCTCTCTCTTATCAGCATAAGAAATAACCTCATATATTTATTAGCTTTGTCTAGAATTTACCTTCATCACTCTTCTTTATATCACGTTGATTCTCCTAACCCTCTTTATCATGTTTGAGGTAAGAATAAGTATGGTCACCTTGTGGTGAACCCTCAGCTTTTTACAATGGACAAGGCTTTGGTAAAGAACCACTAGATTGGGGGCAGCGACATTGCTTTGAATGGAAACTAATGATCCCCCGTAAATTCTGAAAGGGCGTAGTTGGTCTAACTGTAAATCTATTTTAGAAGCTAAACTTACTACTATTTAAGGATCTAGTACATTGGCTTTATCTTTCTCAACTTCTAACATTATAATTCTAACTAATTATATTTAGGTATTGGTAACTTTGTGAGAATGTGCAAAGCTCAGCACCCCGATGATTTGGATAGCTCAAAGACCTCTACTATTTTTTGAAGCACCTTAACTATTGTACTTTGATTGTTGTGCCTCATCAACGAGTCACTCATGCCCATAACTTTGTTGTGTCTTTACTTTATTCCTTTAATTAGCTTTTTCATTTTGTGTATAAAAAACATAACAAAAAATTGATACTATAAATGTTTATTGGAATAAAGAGAGGGGTAGGTACTTTATATTACCTCCATCACAAGTTATATATTCTATATCAGTTTTATTCTTAAGTTTCTCTTGAATTTATTTATATTATTTTTTTTATTTTTTAAAAGTTATATTTCTAAACTACAAGACTTATAGTTTTTTAATATAATTTTTTTTTATATAATTATCAAGAGAAAATTTCAAAAACCATTTGAGGTTTAGTGAAACCTACATTTTTGTTCTCTCTATTTCAATTGCTTACATTTACCTCATTTAAAATTTAACATGCCACTCTTACCCTCTACAACGTTAATTATGTCATTCACCGTTGACACAAAAAGGAGAAAATTTTATTTTACCCTCCCAACTTTTTTTTAATAAAAACTTTACTCCCAAACTTTTGCATCTAAAGAAAACAACACCCATAAACAAAAAAATGAAATTAGAAGAAAACAGACGTCATCTCGTCTTCTTCATCGTGAAACCAGAAGCCATCTTAAAGTTCCTTACTGCCGCCAAAAGCCCTCGCCCCTACTCCCTCCTCACCGCTGCCAGAACTCCGACTCAAGGATCTCATATCCGAATCTGCCCTTCTCGCCTCCTCCTTCATTGCATTTTGGCAGCCTCAGATTCGCAAATCGTCGTCTCCTTATTTCTTTCCGATCTAAAACTGACCCACTTGATGATGCCGTGATAGACGCCTCAAATGTGCGTGCTTGGAAGCTGAGATGGTTGAGCTGTTTGACTGCAACATCCAACTTCGACGAGGTTATTGTGACAACCGAAGAAGCACAAAAAACCTCCGTGGAAGTTACAATCAGACGGCGATTCCAAAAGCAGCAACCAGATCTACATTCGAACGCATCACCGATGAGCGAACCGAGCCCGTACTCCCGCCGCCACCATACTCAATCGGAGACGAATCTACTCGCCGGTTGTAGCAGTGATGGTGAGGAAAGCAAAGGTCGAGTGGATTTGGTGGGTCGGCTAGGGTGCATTGTTCACATACATGGATTTCCGATTTGATTTGGTGAGTAAAGCGAAGGTCGAGCGGCGATTCCATCGTTTCTTCTACAATTCGATCTCTGATTTGATTTCCAATTCCATCGTGCCTCATGACAGACCTCTCTCCGATTCGATCTCCGATTGTGCCTCGTGACTGCCCTCTTCCATCACTGACCTGTAACTCTCCAGAATCAGACGACTGGCGGTGAGGGAGGAGAAGAAAGAAGAAGAGAAGAAAGAGAAAGTTTCTTGTTGTTAGATTAAAGTTGGGGGCAAAATTTTTACGAAAGAATGTTAAAAGGGTAAAACAAGAATTTTTTATCTTTTTAGTGGAGAGAGCAAGTGTAGATTTGTTTAAATATTTTAACGGATGTTAACGGTATTGGAGGAGGTAAGTGTAGAGAGTTTAAGCTGTGTTCATCCAACCCGCTCAACCTGCATAGACCGAACTAAATTAGTCCGTTAGCTATGTGGGTTTATGCGAGTTATGGTGCGATTTGAGTTTTAAAAATTAAAAACTGATGTATATGTGGTGTGGTTCTGGTTTTAATTTTGAAACCCTGTAAACCTGAACCGAATCGCATCTTTAATAACCTCATAAAAACTTTTATTTGAGGTTGAAGAAAGAATTAATGAGCTTGAACAAATTAAAATTTGAATGTCTCGTAATTCACATTTAGTGATTCCATACAGGTGAAGTCAATATAATTACATATAATAAGCTAAAATATTTTAAAGTAATTTTGCACTCTAATCAAGCATGAGTTTTGGCAACTTTGTGTCGCAGGAGCTTTTAACACCATATATTATCTTTGTATTTTGTAACAAAAATTCTACTTTGTGCTTATGATGTTCCAAGGTATGGAATCGTTGATATTTTGTAAAAATATTTAGTTTTCAGAATAACATATTAACATTAAGACAAGTGTTTTAAAGTAGCGTAAATTGTTTTATAGGATAGACGAGTTAAAACCGTTCAAAATGAACCGCATTCTATGCGGTTTGGGTTTTAATCGGAGTTTGTGATAGGTGGTGTGATTTGGTTTTATATTATGTAACCCGGTCACCTATGCGGTGCGGTTTGGGTTTAGGGTGAACCCGGTCAAACCCGCACTGTGAACACCTCTACTTTTGAGAGGGGTTAGGATAGTTTTTTAAAATTGTGAGGGTAAAAGTGTGTGTTTCACTAAACCTCAGGGGGCTTTTTGTAGTTTTTTTCAATTATCAAATAATAATGTAAATAAATTCAAATTAAATTTAAATTGAAAAATTAAAATAAAGTAAAGAATTTGGTACACATGGGGCTTTCTATTAATTTCAAACGTATAGCAACAAAAAGTGTAATATTAGAACATGCAGTACAAAAGCGGACCATCTTATTTGAGTGGCGGTCCCCCTCCAAATTAACAGCAAAATATAATAAAATTGAATTTAAAAAATTTGCCCAACCTTTGATGGTTGCAGAATTTTACATTAGCTTTTCGCTTCACCATCTTAGTAAATGCCTCTAGCTGCTTATTAGGACTTGAAACTGCATGTACTCTTAACAATTAAAATTAATTACATGGGTCCTTTATTGATTTGAAAGTCAAGGTCCATTCTCAAGTCTCAACTAACAGTCCATCACTTCTTTTTCTAGTACGATGAATTACATTTTGCACCCGATGTTTATTTTAAAGTACATTTTATGCTCTTTTATTTCTGAAACCTGTTAAAATCTCTTACGGTTTTAAGAAACTTATACTTATTCCCTTGCTGTCTCTTTTAGAATTTAAAATTAATGGATTAAATACATTTTGAGACCCTAATTTTCAATTCTCTTTTAAGTTATCTCTTTAACATATAAATTATTTCATTACTTATTTTTTTTGTCAAATGGCATAATATATTTATATGTATTATTCCTTTTTACTTACCCTATTTTTTTTATAATTCAGTTTTTATTTGCTTTTCATTTTTTATATTTAATTTATTTTACATTTTCAACTTTTTAATCACATCTAACTAATAATATCATTTTAGTTTTTAAAATTGGTGGTTACTTTCTACTCATTTCACATTTTTCAAAACCTTTAATGGTAACTATCGAAGCAAAAATTAAAAAAAAAATGATATGGCTCATTTTATAATAATATGAAAATTTTAAAATTCACTTTTAACAAGATAATGCAACATTTGGTCATTTTTATTTAATTTTATTTTTATATATTTATTAATTCATTAATTATTCTTTAAGAAGCTCTCATTTAGTAAAATGTTTTGTAATTTCCTTAACTAAAAAAATGGTGATAGCTAGAAAATGGAATACAAAAAAAAGTAATGTTGTTCATTGAATATCACCATCTCTTGAGTGAGAATAATGAAAAAGAAGACTTTTCAAATGAAAAATTAAAGTTATTTTAAAAAATTAAAAATATAAAGATAAAACATGTACAGACAATGAAAAATAAATAAAAATATAATTATAAGACATAAAAACTTGGGAGATGGTAAGTTGAAAGGTACAATAGATATAAGAATGTATTGTATTATGTTATTTGACTATAGAATGTAAGTGTAAGTTTTTTAAAATTTCATACAACTTTTATGAGGTTTCAGTGGATAAAGTGTAATTTAGGATAAATGTCAAGAGTAAATTGTAATTATCCTTTATAATATGTGTTTTAATTATGTTTCCGTAATGCCTCCAAAAAGGTGACGTGGGAGACAAAACATCCACAGGCAATGTACGGTGTTTGTTTATTGCAAAACGGCGTATATTCTTGTGATTTCATAAGCCAGCTTTGAAATGTTTAAAGTTTTTGGATTGGAGGAAAGGCCAACAAATTTTCAACATCTAATCCTACGCGGATCTATTAATTAATCGCTATACTCGCATTTCACGCTCATTTCACGCTCATCAACCTTTCACTTTTTTATATGCACATTCCTTATCTGTAACAGAATTTGATGATTCCATTTTTCTGACCTTTGAATACTTTGGGTGTTTCATTCAATTTCAAGTTCTTTCTTGTTTTTCTTTAAAAAAAAAATAGAAATGGTGTATTAAGATTAAATAGTACTGCATATTGGCTCTAGCTAATGTTTCTTCTTCCTGTTAAATTCAAGAAAATTTGTTCAAATTTCAATTTGACTACTTTTTTCAAAGAAATTGCAGAGGCATTATTGTTGATAAAGATAGAAAATATTATACTATATTTCTATCTACTTTTGTAACAACATTGATGATAGAAAACCATTAGCAAATATATTTCATACCATATTGGCTTTGATCCACCATTTTGGGAACCAAGTGGAAATTCATTCACATAACTATTCTTCGAGGAACTCATTGGAGTGCTAACTCATGAGTTAGGGGGCAACGGGTTGACCATTAATGGGAAAGAAGTATGAAGGAGGAAAACCCCTTTGATCATGTAATAGGAAGAGTACTCACATTATCACCATGTCTTAGAGCCTATAAGAGGTCAGATTCAAAAAGACAGAGATATGTTATCTTGACTAAACTACGGCTTTCACTAAGATAAACATTATTATTTGAAGTTTTTGCTAATTTAAGTATTAGATAGTCTTTATAAACATACAACTCTAGACCCCTAATATTATCTTTGATTTTAGGTCTATTTGTCTCTAAGAATCTCAGATATTATATCAAGTATTTTGAATATTAGTATTCAAACAAGGATAAACAATAATGTATGAATTTGCTAGCAAACAGTTGCTATATACTTTATATTAAAACATTACATTGTTACTCTTTCTCCATTTAAAGATAAAAAAGAAAATCATTTTCAACTGTTGCCGACCAATAGCGATAAAAAAATAAACCAGAATGTGCAACTTTTAAAATATTCTAAGATTGAAATATTCATGCCTGTGCTAGGGTAATATCATATTCACATTATCCAAATCAACATGAAAAGTTTTGACAAGGAAATTAAATTCATAGTCATAGATCATTTTATTAGCGATTATGACCAGAAAGAAACACAAACACACACAGTGTCACATAGATGATAAAGCTAGCTGATCCTTTATTCCATTTTCTCGGTCATTGGTACTATTTACCTTTTTCTTGAATTATATGACTGTCTTTTTTCTTTCCTTTCCTTTTCCTCTTTGCAATGGTGTGACCGCGATCAGTAGGCATGCAGTAGCAAGGAAAGTACTAATTTCTTTCTTTTTCTTTTTAGAGAAACACAACAAAAAAAAATCAAAATTTTCCAGAAACTATTATTATTATTATTATTATTATTATTATTATTATTAAAAATAATTTCATATCAGTAAAAAAATTAGTTAAATAATATTTTACAAACCAATGTTATAGGACTCTGAAGAACAACAAAAGCATAATACTGATTATCAAAAAAACTGCTTTTCCTTGTGACATCAAATAAAAATAGGAGAATCAGATCAAATTAAACATTCTATGTAAATTAGAATAAATGTAGAATAGTAAGTCGTAAATAACTGGAAAAATGTCCAAATAGAGAATAAACTTTATTGGACTAACATACCAACACTTAGTTAGACTAACAAACAATTCGAGCATAAATTGTGGATAATAACTCACATAAATGAAAATTTAAAAGGGCTCAATCACCCGATTTATCATTTAGAAATGCTTCACCCAACATCAAAATAGATCGCCATATCTGACCTCTACAGAGCACCGAATGAACCGGATTATTATTATTGTTGCATGTTCATTTCTTTGTGGTGCATGTTTGAGCTTATATTTTAGGTTAATTTGTATGGTTCTACATATTTATTTGTTTTAGGTTTGTATGGTGTCCAGGTGTTCAATTGTAGTGGTCAAAGTCTAACATGATAAAGTTCAGTGTATAAATTTGGTAAGTGAGAGCCTAGTCTACACATTTCTAATTAATGCAAGTGTGTTTGATTTTAGTGATTGAATGTCAAATATTATAGATTGAGTGTCTAGATTTGGTAAGGATTGTCCAGTATACTTATTTGTGGTGCCAACTGTTAGACTGTGGTAGTTAAATACTTAAATATCTAATATCATAAGTTGAGTGCCAAGTAGCAATTGTTTTCAAATGGTGATTCCGGAAGAGAATGTTAAGACCATAAATAGATACCAAAAATAAGTACTGAGTAGCAGCAGGTGACAGCATAATAGCAAGTATCTAAACCAATTTAACACTTTTGTGTCTATATGTCTTTCTTGTTGTCAATTAGATTGAGAATTGTTTAACATTAAAAACAAAAAATAGTAATTAATTTAGATTCCTTAAAAATAAGAACAATAAAGAGATATTCTTTTATCAAAATATCATCAAATAGCATAATTATCTTCCCTTTTAATGTAAAATTTAAGAAAATAAAAACTACTTTATCTAATTAATCCCTTCATGCATGCTATTCAATATGTTAGGAATATATATAGCAGACGTCCACCACGGCAGACATGAGAAATACCATAATGTTTATGTCAAGAGATGAGAAAAGGAAGTAGTTGAGATTGAGGTAGTTACCAGTTAAGGATAAGCATCACAAAGCAAGGAAAATTCCCCTTTTTTTTTCTATAGAAGGGAAACTCCTTTTTAATTCAAACGAAAGTTTCCCTTTCACTTGCAATTTTAAATTCGCTGAAGATCAATTCAGTTATATATTTTTCGTCCTTTGTCTCCGAACAGCTCATCAAAAGCGCTAGAAAACAGAGAACTATCAAGACCATCGTCGGCTTGATGGATGGCTAGCTTTCGTTGTATAGAGATAAGTAACTGGGGACTAAGCCAACAAATCAACGACTGTTCTTTCAATTACCGATATACCAAAACAAGATTTTGATGTTAGTTTAAAGGATATTACTAGGATGATGGTCTTTTATCATATGGGCACACCATAGTTGGAGGCTAATTAAGATACCAGTTTATAATAATTATGATTTTTTAGGATTCATTATTCAGTCAATTTTTTTTTCCCCGTGTAGTACTTAAAATCATCTGTATAAATACATTGGTTTGAGAGAGTACATAAATATTTTTTTTAAAAAAAAAAAACAGATGACCGTGAAACCAGCATATGCAGTATTAAAAAATATATATATAAAGGTTGAGTTTAAATCTCTGACCTCTACCAATAACACTCACACCTTAACTATTGGACCAAGACACTTAGGATGAATTCAGTCAAGTTCTAGCACAAGCAAAGCCCATCTAGTAGAATTTATACCATTACAAATATATGCAGTAAGGTTAAATTCTCATTTTGCCCATCATTAAAAAAAAAAAATTTCGATTCGAGTTTCACTAATATGAACTTTTCCTTCGTTAGTATGTAAAATATATGATTGTCGGCTTTATCACCTCTATATAATTGATAGCAATTAATGGAGCACTTTAATGTAATGTGGACAAGCTCGAAAGCTGGTTCCCGGTAGAAGAAGTTGGTTTCCAGCAAACTATTTCAAGAGCGTTTGGCACACTTTTTCCAGACTTTCGAAAATTTTGTAATACGGTTCTGAATATATTTTTTTTTAAAGAAACAAAAAAAGCAATGATGGAGTACTGAATAAATATATACAATCAACTACTGACTATAGTGCGTGATAATCTCAACTGTAGTATCCATATGACAGATATGATTGCTCATGCATCATTTGAGATGGAGAAGTTTGATCACTAATCGGTGGTTGTGGTACCTTATCAGTGTGTTTCTCTGACTCATGATTATACATCATCTTTTTCCTTAATCCTTGTTTATATACAATGTGATGATTGTATTATGATTATTTATTTTTTACATTAAATATTTTATTATTTAATGTATTATTTTCATTTTTACTCATTTTTCATCTAGAACTAATGTCATGTAAAAGCTAGTACTATACCCATCTAAATATCACTTGAATAAACTTTTCTTAGAAAATAAATTATTTTTATGATTTTTGTCGTAAATTGGCTAACAAAAGAAAACTAAACAAAAATACATATTTTTAAAAAATTTAAAAATTTAAAAATATTTTTTGAAATTATTAAAATATAAAATTTCAAGTAATATACAAGTTGAATGAATAATCACTAAAAAAAATAATTTATTAAATAATTAATTATTTAATGTGAAAAAATAATTTACTTTTACGTTTGGGACAATTTGTTTTAGTATCTTTTCTGAAACTGGTGTTTACACTTTATTTTTTATATTTAATAATATTTATTTTTACCATTCAAAAAAAGGTGAAAAGAATAAGTAAATTAGAGGAGTCGTCAAGGGTTTTCGTACTGGGGGAGGGACCGGGAGAGCGAAAAATTCGCATGTGGGGTGCCTTTAAGGTGCTTTCACAAACCACACTTGTGACAATTTGCAATGTCTCCCACGAAAGTGGGAATAACAAGCTACCAATAAAGCCACTTCTTCACTCTCACGCACCATTAAACCCAAAGTTTTTATACCTCCACTCCACCTCGCAAAAACATAACACAAACATTATGTGTGTAATTTATGCTGTTGGAGGGTGAAGACTGAAGAGGTGGAGGTATAAAACTTTGGGGGTAATGGTGGGTGCGAGTGTATATACTTATTTTTAAAGCGACATTTTCTTTAATGTGTCACCTACATTTAATATTCAAGTTACTATTACTTGGCCAAATAGTTCTACAATTATTGATATTGATTCTTTCAGACAGTATTTAAATTTTTTTATCATTGTCATTAAAATTAGTCATGTAATTTGTCTCGAGAAACATATGAAAAATTGCAAATGAGTGGTAGTTCTAAACTTGTAAACGTTATATATACTAGTTTTTTTGCCCGTACAATGTACGGGTTAATGGTTTATATACTTTAATTGTATTGTGTGTGTGTCTGTGTGAAATATTGATGAAACTTGCGCTAACAACAAAGTAACAAATTATAGTTAAAGTCTTTCAGGGTTTGTTTGAATAGGATTTAAAAACTATTTTACAGTTTTTTTTAATAAATATTTTCTTATTAAAAGTTTGATTGGATTAATTATTAGTAGACAAAAGAATGAAAAGGGAAATGAAAATTGTAAAAATAGATTAAATTTTATTTTTTACTAAACAAAGAACAAAAACATCAGTGCATTAAAATTAGGAATGAAATAATAAACATCACTTAACCATATCTAAAATAATTTAAAAAATTAATTGAAATGATTATACAGAAAAAGAACAAAATTCATAACCAATAATTTAAAAAAGATATAAATACAAGATAATATAAGTATCTTTTTGTTACACAAAAATAAAGGAATAGAAACAAATGAATAAAATTACTATATATACTATTAGAATTACCTGATATTGTATATCCACAACCTAGTGATTTTTTACATCACATAGACCTGAAAGCCTCTTTCTTGTTTCTTCCTCTAAGTAACAAGTTATTCATGAGGTAATTTATACTCATTTGTTTAGTAATTATAATATTAATTAGATGTGGTTAAAAACATTGAATTGCATAATCAATATGTAAATTTGGAATAATAAATGCAACAAAATTATTCTCCTAATAAATATTAGTAAGTAAAATTTGAAAGAAAATACCATTATAATTGTAATAGCATTAATAGCATACCATTATAATTAGTAATGGTAAAGAACCTCTAAAACCCCCCATAAAGAGCCCAATTATATCAATCATCAAATTGATAGGGCATGTAAGTAAATGATTACTTATAAATCCATTTGTGTACTTTAATAGGTAGAATTAAATTTAAAATGGGTAGAAATAAAAGATAAGGACCAATTACAACTCACCAAGCATGTATAAGAATGTTAATACAATAATTCTTCAAATAATAGAGTGTAATTAAAAATTTCTTAAAGTATTTTGTATTGAAGAGTGAGTCAACAAATTTTAAAATGATTAAATAAGATCCATAATTAATGATTTAAATCTATCACGTAGGTTTCTCCTTTATATAGATATATATAGATTACATAAATATAGTATGTATCCAAAATTACACTATTAAAAAAATGTCATTTTCCAATGACCATTTCCAACGAGCTCATATTAGAAAATCAAAATTTTCAATGTAAAACCGTTGGAAATTAGAGCCTTGGCAACTCACGCATTGGAAAAAGAAAAATTTTCAACTGCTCAATTTAAGGTCTTTGGAAATTTCCAATAGCACAATCATAGACAAATTTTACAAACAGCTTATTGGTTTTCCAACTACTAAATCGTTGGAAATATGACAACTACAAAACCAATGAAAAATACCAACAAATATAGCTGTTGGAAATCTATTAAAAGTCCAAGCAAACGGATGTTTCCGATGGCCAGGTCATTCGAAAACATTATTAAACAAATAAAAAATAATTTCATTTAATAAAACCAAATGTGTTCTATTTTTTACAGTGATATTTTTCTTTTTATCTATATGTTTTATATATTATTTACAATTATACTATTTTATAGTAGTAAAATCATATATATTATCTTATATTACAATCATACATAATATATTATATTTTTTATATTATAACATAAAATATTTACTAAAATTATAGTTTATATTATTACAAAACTTCAAAAAAAAAAATCAAAATCTAATTCAGATCCTAAATTCAGATCTAATTCCCATCCAACATTCAAATCCAAAATCCAACAAAATACAATCCAACAGTCAGACCCATTTCAAAATACAATGCAAAATTAGATCTAAAACCATTAAACCAAAATCATCAAACTAGATCTAATTTGAAATCACCTAATTCGACGACGGCCAACTCTTCCAGTGACTTCGTTGCTTCATCCAATGAACTCCTCTACCATATTTTCTGGCAACTTGGCCGCTTCATCCATCAAATGAAGAGTGTGAGGACAGTGGCCTTGTTGCTTCATCTTGCGAGGAGAGCAATTCATCTGAGGAGGAAGGTGGACGACAGATGAACGAGTATGAAGACCACAGACGACAGGCAAGGAGGAAGCGAGCATTAGGGGAGCAAACAAGGAGGCCAACGAGGGTGAGGAGGGCAAGGCAAGTGAGAAAGGCGAAAGGTAAGAAGGTGAGAAGGTAGACAAGTGAAGAGGGGAGAAGCTGTGAGGTTTAGGGTTATTAAGTTAGGTTCTGGGTTGGGTTTGGGCTAAGGTTAGGCCAAACGGGTACGTATATATGGGTTAATTTTTTTCTAAACTTATTTCTAGATTTTTTTGGAACACATGATAATATAAGTTACACAAATATATGAAAAACACACAAATACATTGGTAGTAACATTGTAAGGAATTCAAAATTAGGCACCTAATAGTATATGTGGTAATTATAAAATGTTAAAATAATAATAAATTATACTATATATATATATATATATATATATATATATATATATATATATATATATATATGAATATATTACAAAAATATAAATATATATACATTATATATAAATATAAAATATATATATAAAAATATCAATATGAATATATATAAATATATAAATGTTTTAAAAAATATTACTTTATCTTCTAAAATTACATTAATATATATGATACATATAATTATAAGAGATATATATATATTAGACATCATATTATTATTATTCTTATTATTATTATTATTATATCTTTTATTATTATTATTATTATTATTATTATTATTATTATTATTATTATTATTATTAGTAATAGTAGTATTATTACATATTAATATATATCATACATTATAGTGTGTGTGTGTGTGTGTGTGAGATACATACATCATATACATTATTAAACCATATTAAAAATGTTTTAAAAATATTAATTTACTTTCTAAAATTTTAAAATTTATTGTATGATTAGCACTCTTTTCCTACAACATTCACTTCAAAAATTTCCAACGGCTTTTACGTTGAAAATTTCCAATGGCCTTCGCATTAGGAGTTGAAAATTTGAAATTTCCAATGGCTTTTGCATTGGAAACTTTCTAACAGCTAAGCACATTGGAAATTTCCAATGGCCAACCAGTTGGAAACTAAGGAGTTCAGAATTTCGAACGTGAAGGTCATTGGAAAATTGTCTCCTTTTTTTCCCATGAACTTTCGCATAGGAAATTTTCAATTGCAAAGCCGTTGGATATTTGACCGTTGAAAAATTCATGTTTTTGAGTAGTGTTAGATACAACATGCTTAATATTGGACAACTCTTATATAATTCAGCTTGTTGAAATTTCATACAAAGTTCAGTTTATTAGATACAATACCTTACTGTTATTTCATATATAAAGTGTGAAGTTGTGGTCCTTTTTTGGTTAGAAGCTAGCATCAACAAAGGACTCTTTGGGTTCTAGAGTAGGAAGTTCCTACTTCTCTCTCTCAAAATTTTAAGGATTATAAGATTTGATGCTGAAATCTTTATTCCTATTGAGTAAAAATATTTCTTTTTACAAGTTGAATTGGGAAAATGTGAAAATGTCATCCCTATAATTTAGATTAGGTATAGAAGCCGGGATCAATTGATCTAAGAGGAGAAGAAATCAAATGGTTCATTACCAATCGGAGAAAATTGTTTAGAAACACAACAGAGTGGCTGATGCAACAACAACTTAGTTCAGATGGCAGGATGTTATTTTTTGGATTGAAAAGGAACAACCACGGCTAATTTTTGGAACTAGTAGAGGCAAAAAAGTCCAGTCAATCATGTATCATATTTCCTCGGGGTAGATATTCTAATTGGTCGAAGTGTTTCTTTCAAATGTTGGGTGCTCTTTCAAGTGTCAATTAGGTTGAAGTTGAACAATATTCTCACCATGGACAAGATTGTGGAAAGATTTTGGTGGGATCAAAATACCAACAATGGCAGCCTTAGGGGATTTAGGTGAGTAGCGGGGTAACAAGCTTGTTTTATGGAGATAGGGTTGGTGAAGGGCATGGTGCTAGCAAGATGAAGCAACAAGAATCTCAATCGAAGGTCATAGTTGATGGAAGAGGTGTGGATGGTCCAAAAAAGAAAATAGCAGGAAGGGTGATTTGGACTATAGGCGGTCCAAATTGAAAATGGGAGTTTTGGAAAAAAGGTGAGTGAAAACCAGGGAGGTGCGACAAAGGTGGTTAATATATCGCATGGATTCGAATAGCAAAAGACGAATGGTGAAGATGACAGATGACCTATAGTGGTATGATATACGAAGATGCATTGAACAAGTGTTGCACAATAAAAATGGCAAATGGATACTCGAAGTTAAGGGTTGTTTCTTCCTCCATGGATGTAGGCCTTGTTAGTTCTTGTGATGCACATAGGCCTGGAAATAATATATAGTGGTGCACATCATACTCCTATTAAGTACTCACGCATTGATGACCAGTCAGTTGAGGGTAAAGAACACTAACCTCCATGACCAATTCTCTGGCTCTTCGCTAAGGTTTGGGAGGAGAACTAGTCCCAAATTAATGTTGTAGTCACCTTCATTATTCAGCAGTTGTTACAATATAAGATCATATAGGTAGCCACAATTCCACTTGAATTATACACTAAATCATCGTTTAGCAAAAATGAGGCTGGGAGTACTTGAGACCAGGGACGGAGCTTAGTTGGGGCGGGGAGGGGCCGTCGACACCCCCAAATTTTTTTAAAAATTTAATTAGTAATAGGATAAAATTGTAACAATATTAAAGTTAGATACTTATTCGTAAATTATAAAATTAATTAGGGACTTTTACAGATTTTATCCTTTTTTAAAAGTTTTAATTGGATAAAATTGAAAACGCGAGATTGCTATTTGAGACTTTGCGACTGCGAGTCATGACCAAACCACGCCCAAGCCAAAGTGCCCGGCCCCTCCTGGCTTCAATAGCCACTTAGACACTCTGTCCCTATCAGGTCTCAACAACGACGAGTCGATGAACGGCAGATAGTAGGTGCCCAACGGCCAGTGGCCCCTGCCCCTCCTCCTCCTGGCTCCAACGCCAATGCAGGCGCTCTGGGCCACTCCGCCTTGTCGCGAATCCTGGTTACGTCCTTACTTGAGACAATCAGTCAGGCTCTATACATTAGTGAGTCATTAATGTAGATTAGGGTTTTAGGATATCTACAATTATTTTTTTGTAATTTCTAAATAATTTAAACTATTTTTTGTACATATTTTCTATTTTTAGAATATAATAGTTCATTAATTATTTTGCACTCATTTCTAATTTATTTTTTTTATTTTCTAAATATATAATACAATGATTAATATAATATAATATAATAATTACTACAAGAATTGTCTTTTGAAAAGAACCCTCACACTGATCGTGAAAAAATCTTCATAAATAACAAACTGTCTCACTTATGAATTCGTTGTTATTTTATCGCAATATGCAATGATTATAACATTGCATTCTCGCTAGTTGACACTGTATGGTCACTTAAGCGAAATTGTCAAAGTTATATTGCCATATTTGCGGCGAATGTTGTTGTCGCAGGTATGCCTCGATTCTATGAGGATTTTCGTTTATGACCTAGATATTTACTAAGTTTTTGTGTGATGATTTTAATTATAGTAGATTTATTTTTTGCTACGATTTAGCGGAAACAAATGATTTGTTTACAAAGCAAACACGAATCATATTTAGATAAAATTGTTGAAAAGAACCAATATACAAATGATATTGCACCGATTACATCTATGCTTAATTAATTATCCTCATTTTCGTCAAACTTATGGTTACAATAGTCCAACGTACGTATACTGAAGTTTAAAAAAACACATAATTAGCTAGAGAATGTGTTAAAGGGTGTGTGTGAGGGCGAATTATCCTCGCACAAGCAAGGAAATTGACTGTGTCGACTCCGTGGACTTTACATATCCTTGAAAACGAAAACAATAACACTTAAAGAATATTTCAGGAAAACAGCTTGAAAACCTGTTCAAACCAACCTCACGGAAAAGGATATACAAGTTTGTCCAAGTATCAATTTTGGTGATGCTAGCTTTACCCTAATTGTGTGTGTGTGTGTATATTCTGTAGGGATTGATAATCAGAATGTATAATAAAAATTGATTAGAGAGAGAGAGGCTTGATCTGATCTTCTTGTGTGATCCAATTATGATCATGTGTAAATATCCAGATTTATCATCAGAAGCTAGCCTATAGAGGCTAGCTAGCAGATTAATGGACATACTATATATAACATAGAAAATATATATACTAATAAACGTGTGTATGATGTGTTATATGGAGCCAAATATTCCATATATGACAAAGACCCAACAAACAAACAAACCTATAATAATATTGTGTTTAAGAGATATATGCCTAGTGCTAAGGAGTTAAAAGCCAAACCGCCAAACCAATTGAGGTCAGTCCCTACATATATAACTTTCAACGGATTGGCTAGCTGCTTGTTGTAATACTTACTGAGAGTTGCCTCAGCTTTTGGCTATATGAGAAGAGAAGAAGACAGATGGGTAATAAGTAATAATTAAAATGTAAGGTCTTATGGTCAGGCCGTTCATTAAAAAAGGCTGAGTCTAAGCTATGGCCAGACAGTACTGATGCCCTGCTATCCCTCGCTTAGCTATAGCTAGGTTGGTCCATATCCATACACATGTAAAGAGAAAAATTTAAAGAAATTAAAAGAAAACAGTAGGGGTTTAAATTGGATTGACCGCCAGAGAGTAATGGCTGGCTGTGGAATATGTACAACAACATAAATTGAGTTCAAGTTTCGAAGAAGAGCTTCCAAAAACTTCAAACTGTCCCAAGCCAAGACTTAGTTGGACAGACCCTCTGAGAGGGCAATATGTTCTAGAGCCAGCCCTAGCTGTCCCCCGACTTTTATGGGTGTTTTTATTGATGAATCGTCCCCGACTTATTCCACCCAATCCCAGGTAAAACTATGTATATATATTAATTCCTGGCTACCACGTACATTAATTAGTATTATTCACCCGCATATAAATACAATTAATTATGCATGTAATTAATTCTGAGTAATATAAAATTATTCCCCATAACGCAAAACTTGTACCACTAAACGACCAAATAGATAATAAGTTGTTTCTCGACAAAATTAGAAAAATAAGTAAATGCATGGATTATAAATTTATTAATCTCAATAATTATTTGACCGACACTCTATCTATTTAAAAATTAAATTGTTCTAAAAGATCTTTAGGAGACAATTAACTAAGATTGTTAACGCTGAGGCCGTGAAAAGTAGATTACACAAGGCAAAAGGGACATTTTTGCTTTCTTTTGCTTTCTGTTTTTAAACTTTGGGAAGTGGATAGAGGACGCAAGGCAAAACGAACTGGAACTGGTCACAAAAAAGAAGAGATTGATGAGGGGCGCACAAGTGAAGTCACGAGCGGGAGAAAGCTAAAATGCGCGGGGTAGGGGGAGGCAAAGTATACATTACAAATAGAGGTGACGTTGGGAGTTGGGTAGGGTTTAAGGGTGGGTCTCGTCGCGTTGCGTTGCGAGGAGAGAAATTTTGGGCAAGCGGCGGAGAAAGCTTCCTTGATGGACCACCTGCTTCTATCGGACAAAATATTAAAGAATTTTTCCCTCCTCTTTTTTCGGCCAAGCCCATTCAGATTCTCGCTTAGGGCGCGTTGGGCTTCCTTCCTTCCCAAGCCACCGTCGTCCAGAGCGAGCTTTCACTTTCTTCTTGTTTTGTTTTTCAGGAGTTCTCAAGTCATCATGAACTAAAAACATGTTTGGGAACCAAGATTTGTTCCTTTTGGAGTAGTGAATTCGATTGAAGGGGTGACAAAATGTCCTGCTCCAATCAAAATTGAAGCTGTCACTTCTCCTGACGTAAATCATGTTAAACGGGTGAACCAAATATTAATTACAATGCTTCAACAAATATATATATATATATATATATAGTTCCCTAAATCTCTAAATTAATTAAGAAAGATGATGATAGTCAGTTGTTTTTGTTTCTGCAAAATCATTTCAAGACTTCTTCCCGTCTACGCTTGGGAAGCAATATCTTTTTTTGTTAGGGCCTTGATTAACTAAAAGTTTATCATTGTTTTTTGGAACTAAAAAAATCCTTCACACTGATCGATGAAGAAGTCTATTTCATTAAAATTCAACGGCGGGGTCTTATTTTGTTCAGGAGTTGAAAAGTGTCCTTCATAGCTATTTGGAATTATGAGCTACTCATCTTCATACTTGTATGGAAGAATTTGCACAACATTAATCTATTCATAAACCTTTATGTTTTGTTTTTTCTTTTAATCTTTAATTTCAACATTCAAAATAAAATAATTAAGAAAATTTCCTAAAATCACGTCGGTCAAAATATTTCAAGAGGTCAAAATCGGTTGAGGAAGCAAACGTCTTATAACTTAATGGTTATAATGAGATATCTAAAAAGAATAGCTTATTAACTTGATTCCATCATTTCTATATTCAGAAGGATCACGTTTACTACAATGTAAATTAATTAATGAGAGTAAAATGTTGTCAAATATAAGAGGAAGGCGCGTGGGGAGGGCATAATTTTGATAATGAAAATGAAAAAGAAAAGATGCGGTCCCATGTAATGCAAAGGAGGGAGAGATGGGTGGAGCACTTTAATTGGATAATTAATTAGAATTAGATGGAGAAAACATTTGGACCACTTCATCTCAGCTCCTTTCCCACAAATCCCTAATTTTAGGAACATTTTGTACAAAGCCCCAGGCCCAGGGGCATCCGTTCCTTCACTCTCTCTCCCTCTCTCCCCACAAACAAAAAAACAAAAAAAAAAAACAAGTAATTGAGAAATTAGGAAAGAATAAAAAAAAATAAAAGGAAAAGAAACAAAAAGGCTTCAATTTCATTTGCAATTTGTTCACAGAGCCAGACAGCAGGCCCACGACCCTCAGTTCAGAGCCTAAAAACGGAAGCCTCTCTGAAAAAGCCTGGGATCAACTCCTAGTTTGGGATTCTCCCTTGGGATCCTGCCCTTACCATTTCTTCTGATTAATCATTTTTGGGGGTTTCTGTTCATAATCGAATTTGTTGGGGGGGGTAGACCCGTAAATAACCATCCAAAAAGGTTACGGCCAATTAAAAAAATACGCAGATGAGAAGGTCATGTGGCGGCTTGTAGCTTGTATGGCAGGCAGAGGACGATCATTAACTTTCTGTTGTGAACTGATCCTCCTCCCCCCCCTCATTTCAGTACTAGTTTGCAAAACAGAGGATTTATATCCCCCTAATCATTAGCCCTTTTTCTTTTTTACAATTTTTTTAATTTGGTACGTGAAATAATTGAATTGAAGGGGAGATTATTAATTAGATGACTCGACCTTCTTACTATGAAGTCTATTTTGGATGTATTTATATCATAATTCATTGACCCACTTGCGCTAGCTTTACACCAGGAGAGAGAGCAAAACATTTAGAACAAGACACAGAACTAGAGAGAGAGGAGAGAGAAGCATATAAACGTGATGACCTGATGATCATATGGCTCCTCCATAGATGGGTCATCATCACCACCACCACCTCTGCTCTTCTCCTCTTCTATCCTTCCCACCATCTCTCCCTCCTCCACTGCAACTTCCCCTTTATGGCTCGCCGCTGGAGCTTCATCTCTTCTCAATAGTTTGATTTGGTAAGCTTCATTATTCTTTCCGCACAGGTTTTGGATCGGAGTGTGATCATCAATTTGTGTTTTTTGAGCTTTGTTCACGGTGGTAAAGGTGGTTCTCGGGTGGGTTTTGATGGGCTTTGTTATCTTGATCGAATCGCAGTTGCAGAATCAGAATCTGGGAGCCAACTTGCAGACGTAAGAAAAAGGAACAAAGGAATTGTTGCAGATATTTACATGGCTAGAGAACTGTGTGAAGAGAAATCGAAGAGCATACTCGCTTCTTCATCCGTCGGTTTTCTGTATTCAGATATTTCGCCCGGCGCCGGCCACCCCGGTTTACAGACACATCTGGTCAACCCGATCCAGCAAGCCTTCGAGTCCAATCCGGAGATCTTCAACCTCACCTCAAGCATGGAGATGATAGGCTTCTCCAAGAACTTCTTCATGAAACCCGGAAATTCCAGTGATACCCCAGGCCCTTCTTCTTCCTCCAAGTCCGCCGATTTCTACCCCCACCACCACCAAGAATTCGCCGGCTCCGACAATCTCATCGTCGGAGCGGAATCGAACCCTTGGCAGGAAAACAGAATCATTCTAGACGACTCCAACTTGCGATGTGTTTTCCCTTGTGAGGGGAACGAGAGGCCGAGCCAGGGATTGTCCCTGTCGCTCTCCTCCAGCAATCCGACAAGTATTGGGTTACAGTCGTTCGAACTGAGGCAGACCAACAATCATCATCACCAACATCAGGCGAGTCTGATGCAGCATCAGGGGATGTTTCAGCTGAGGAATTCAAAGTTTTTGGTCCCTGCACAGGAGCTTTTGAACGAGTTCTGTAGCCTGGGGACGAAGCAAATCGATTCTCATAAGCAAAAGCAATCAAGCAAGAACAAGCAGTGGGATGATATAGATAGTGGAAATGGGTCGTCGTCCAGAAAGCAAGCACTTCACTCGCTTGAGTTCATCGAGTTGCAGAAGCGAAAGGCCAAGTTGCTCTCCATGCTCGAAGAGGTACAGAAGCATCGGAAAAACAAAAAATAAGATTATTTTTTAAAAAAATCCCAGAACTGTTTCATATAATCACACCTACTCGTCCTAGCTGTTCAAAGGTTAGTAAAAGCTTGTTACTTTTGTTCCTTTCTTGAACCGAAATCAATGAAAACTAACAAAGTTGGGCACTTTTTTGCTCTGATCATTAGTGGGTGATTGATGAGTAGTCTCAAGATTTTGTTTTTCTCGAACTAATTTGGCGACTTGGGTCCTCCTCCCCATTAATGCCGCCCTCGTGACGGTCTTTGCTTTTTCATTAGTTTTCATTTTGCCATTTCCTTTCCGGAAATATTTTCTAGTAATATTCTTTTCGATCCTCTAGGTGGACAGAAGATACAAGCACTACTGCGACCAAATGAAGGCGGTGGTCTCGTCCTTTGAGGCGGTGGCCGGGATCGGCGCTGCCTCCGTCTACTCAGCCCTAGCATCCAAAGCCATGTCCCGGCATTTCAGGTGCTTGAGAGACGGAATTGTGGGTCAAATCCTGGCGACAAGAAAGGCCATGGGCGAGAAAGACCCGGTCGTTCCGGGCACGACCAGGGGGGAGACGCCCCGGCTCCGAATCCTGGACCAAACCCTAAGGCAGCAGCGAGCCTTCCAGCAAATGACCATGATGGAGTCGCACCCGTGGCGGCCCCAAAGAGGCTTGCCCGAACGCTCCGTTTCGGTCCTTCGCGCTTGGCTCTTTGAACATTTTCTTCACCCGTAAGCTTCCGAAATTTCTCGCTCCTCCTTACTTCTCCTTCGTCTCTTGTTTTTTATACGGGTAAAATACAAAGTAATTTCAAGAAAGAACAAACGCTTCTTTCTTTCCTATTTCTCTTATATATTTGATCCGTAGCGTCTCAATCAATCATTTCTCAACTTTTTGTGCTCACAAAAGCAAAAAAAAAAAAAAAAAAAAGTAAAAAAATAAATGAACGCCATATATTGTTAGTTTTCTCCTACGAGTAGCATTTAGATTCTTCAAACAAAGTTCCACTAAAGTTTAGTATGCTCGATTCAATTTGCAGGTACCCGAGCGACGTTGATAAACATATATTAGCTCGCCAAACGGGCCTCTCAAGAAGCCAGGCACGTCCACATCTACTGTTTCGGTTCAATTATATATACATATATATAAAGAATATTTGATCCTCTATTATTAAATTATTATATTATCAATGTGGCATATCTTGTTTAGATCCCTAGTTCTGTAATCTTATGCCAATTATTAAATCTCGTTAACATAACATGTATTATATGTTTTCATCTTATATAATTGATCGATTGAACTTTTGGGTTTTTTTTTTTTTATAGGTCTCCAATTGGTTTATCAATGCTAGAGTGAGGCTGTGGAAACCAATGGTAGAAGAAATGTACTTAGAGGAATTAAAAGAGCACGAAGGCAACAACAACAACAACAATAACTTGGGTTCTTCAGACGGGATTCTAGGCAGCGATGTCGATGAGAACGGCAGCGGCCACCCGAACCCGAACCCTCCAACGGATCAAAAGCCGAGTCCAGAACAGCTGGTCCGAGTCGACTCGGAATGCCTCTCCTCCATCGTGACCAACCCGGATAAAAACGAAATCAAAATGAACCAGCAACAGCAGCACAGCTTCGGAAACTTCGGTGGCGGGCCCATCGAGTTGGAGTTCTCTTCCTACAATCACCACCACGCGGCTGTCCCCTTCGGCAGCGACCACCACAACCCAGGGCAGAACGTGAACGGCGGAGGCGTGTCTTTGACGCTAGGGCTGCAACAGCACGCCGGCGGCAGTGGCGTGAGCCTGGCCTTCTCGCCAGCGTCGCAAAGCTCTCTGTTCTACGGCAGAGACCAGATGGAGGATTGCCAGCCGGTCCATTACTCTCTGCTGGACGGTGAGGGCCAGCATTTGCCTTACAGAAACTTGATGGGGGCACAGTTGCTCCATGATTTGGCTGGTTAGAGCAGAAAAATCTCATCAGCTTGAAATAAGACATACTATAAAAATATCACGGTTGATGATGGTGGGAATTGACTAAGATGGATCATAGTTTAGGCATATTTATATATAGATCAATCTATACTTCATACGTATATATACATAAGGCTACACTTTGGCATATCCTAGAAATTTTCTGCTGCAGCAAGAGGTACATAAGTGCATGGCTTGTAGGTTTTGAAATTGTTTTTTTTTATTATGGGTTACAGATGGTATATTTGGAATTTGGTAGTAAGTTGATGATGCAGATTAATTTCAACTTAACAGATATTTTGTTCCCTCTTTTAGAATGAATCTCTATTTTGGAAAAATTACAATGTTGTTATTAATTAGTCTTCTTTCTCTCTCTTCTACTCATGCTCCTGATTGATAGGCCTATTTGTGGCTCTTGCAATTTCAGTTGATTTTCAATATTCGTGTTTATATCTAGATATTTTAATTTTTTGTGCAAATATAAATTGGTTGATTAGAAACCCAGAAAAAAGGATGTTTTGTTTGGGAAAAGGGGTGGGGCTTAAGACAAAAATTGGTAGAAAAATTTTGGAATAAGGTGATAGGTGTCTCATGTTTTTGTGGTCCCTTTGGATTATTCATGGTGAAGAAGATGAGATTTTTATGCCCAATAGGAATTGCCTGCTTTTTTGTTTGTCAACTTTGGGATGGTTTATGCTGCTGCTTTTTGCCATGGAAAGCTGCATCTACTAACGACCCCCTTTTCCCGTTTTCGCACTGAGTTAGAGTACCGCTTAGGTTGGATTTTTTTTTTAAAAAAAAAAGCATATTTTTTTCTGTAATTTATTTCAGGTTTTTTTTAAGAGAGTTCTAGCAATCTTTAAAAATTTCTTTTCTCCTTTAAAAAATTAAAAATATGTTATATAACCACATTTTTAAGAAAATTCAATTTCCTTTAATTAGACTATTAAACAAGCCTCACAGATCCATTTCAATGTCTTTTCACATGCAGAGTATCTTCTTTGATTACTGGAATATAATATATCTTCCAATTTCATCTTAATTAGTGGCATAAACCATGCCATACAAATTTGATTGAAAACCCTGAGTTGATTTCGTGACTTTGTCCTGGGAGAAAGTTCGAATTTAAGATCATCTCAAGCTTAAATGTCTTGCGTAATAAGGGCAACCAATGCCAATGACCTCTTCACATATTGGCATGATACCAACCACTCATTATAGCTAGTTAGGGTTTAAATTCTCCCTTGTGATAGGTTTATCCTCTTTGCATGTTTAGGTTGAGTGCGGTGACATCTAGGTTATAGGTAAAAATGAGTCAAGCCAAACCCATACTTCCTAGACTCAATGCTCGGTTCATTAAGAATTGGCTCAACTCAAGTTTGAGTTAGAGTTCAATGAGCTTAGTAAATGGTGCTCGAAACTCAGCTTAGGTTTGACTTGATGGCTTGATAGACTCGAAGCTTGGCTTAGATGGTTGAGCTCAATTCAAACTCTATTGAGCTTTATTTGGCTTGATAAAAACTTGAGTAAGATTTTAGGAATAATTAGGGTATTATTTATTTTATTAAATTAGTTATGTTATATTAGGCTCGTTAAACTTAATGAGAGTTCGTGCCGAATAATGTCAAGCTTGACCTCGATCTATTAAGGATTCAAATCTCAAATGTGGCTCTAGTTTTTAGGGCCCAATGCTCTTTAGACTTGGTTTGATAATAAAAAAAATTGAACTCAAGCTAAATTGTTTGATAAGAGTTCAACTCATTTCCATTCCAATTTAAGTAGACTTATTAATAGAAATTCTCCTATAATCCTTTTTTATATATATTGTAGTTATGAGTAAAAAAAATGGACTAATAATTGAGAAAAGTGCATAACGTTTGCAAAGAAGTGGAGTAGGGGAGAATTAAGTCCCAAATATTGGAATCCAAACACTCAAAACTAAGGAGCACGTATCACCATATATGCAAAATCTCAACACTCAAAACTAACGAGAAAGATGTTCAAGCTTTTGACTTAAGTCAAAGGGTGGAATTGTGGGGTTATCCCACCATGGGGGAGGCAGTCAAGACTTGATAAATAGTAAAAAATGTTAGGCACATGTGTACCAATTAGTTTAAGACAAAAAAATCATAATTAGTGAGAAGGAAAATGACATAAAGTAAGGTTAAGCTTGTTTAAGTGTGTTTTGTGCCCTTAAGCTCATTTAAGGCCATTTAAGTGGCTAAATCACTTATCTCTCTCTCATTTTGTCCTCTTCCAACCCAAAAACACAGTCACACTTCTACCATAGCCACCATACCTTCAAACTCAAAACTACTTGCAATTGAAGTCAATGAATGGCAATTGTATTGATCTTTGACGTTTATTGTAATATCCTGTGCTTGTATCAACTTTTTTTTCTGTGTAGATTTTTTAGTCCTTGTATTTTGATAATTTGTACATTTATATTGCAATAAAAGGTAAAAGGAAAAAAAGATATATACTTTTAGGTTTTTATTATATATTTTGAGTAAAACCCATTAATTAGGGGAAGTGGTATTTATATTAAAAAAAAAGCTTGAATTCCAAGCGCTAAAGTTGAGGGCAATTGTAATGCCCATAAAATACGATAAGACTTTAAATGCACACTTTTATTGAAAACCCTAGCCCCAACTTTCTTTTTCTCTCAAAGTCTCTAATTTGCCGTTTCCCCCACCCTTATCTGCAATCTTTGGGCGGAATTCAGGCTTTGATATGGATTTGGCTGGTTTATTATTATTATTTTTACTGTTTCACTGATCTTATTTGATGTTATCTATTGAATTTTATAGTGTATCCAATCTCTTTCAATTTGAGACTCTTATAGAATAAGTTTTTCAATTGGAGATGAGTAATGATGAATCTATATTTTTTCCTGGGTACATCAGAATCTGACCATATTGTGGTATAGCGAAGCTTGGCAATAAATATAGAGATGATTGAATAGAAGAAAATCAGTTTTTATTTTTTTAGGTTTTATAAGTAGTCTTTTTTTTTTATAGAGTTTTTTTCAGATCTCTGATTCCTAGTTGGTTCCAGCATTGTCTAATTATTATCAGTTCAATATGAGCTTTTGTTCCAATTATTTTTGAGTTCTTTGTTCTAAATTTGTGTTGGTGAAGGTTTGGCTTGAATCCTCCTTTCATTTAGTGTCGACGTCAACGAATAATCTTTTAGTGACCAGGTTTATATTCTTTTCAGAGTCTTATGCTGTTGTTGATTTGTACGATATCATCTAGCTTACTCTTAATTGGAATAAAAACATTTTTTCAAAAGAAAAAAAAAATGCACACATCCACTTCTTGATCCTTTTGTGCCGAAAAGGAATTTATAAAGGTAAATAAAATGTCATACAATTGGAGTGACTGGCTAGAGAAATACTCAAACCAAGCGACCGGAAAAAAAAAACTTAATTAACAAAGAGAGAAACAATTAAGGGACAAGAAAACAAGAAGTGAAAACGAAACAAAACACAAAAGGCATAAGAACAGCAACCTGAAACAAATTAACCGGGCTAAGAACACGGATTAACCAGGTCATAAAACTAGACAGCAACTTCAGAGGCGGAACTGAAACATATATATCAGTACTTACTACAGGTGAATACAAATAATCTTGACCTGTATTCTCATACATGTACAGAATCATATTAACAATCACAGTTAATTACTTAATTAAAGAAGGGAAATACAATATTGCTAAATGAGCTGAGTGGATAAAAAAGCTTCTAATATACTGGCCTGGCCCTGGGTATAGCAACAACTGAACCCTGGATCCTCTGACGTTATTCTATGGTCTCATTGAAATGTTTCTCACTTTACAGCAGCTTATAATGAAGTTATTACTAATATTAATTAAATTTGTAAACAATTTAAATAAGTGTTGATTATTAGTGGTTTGCTTGGCAGGTAACAATTTGTATCAATTACAGGAGAAGTGATTGTGATAGAGAAACGGAAAATTTCATACGCTGAGTTGGGTAACTCTCACATTCAAATAGACTGCAGAAATTTTTTTTCCTTAAACAATGAGGAAAAGTAGCTTTCAATCTTAATTAGCCTGCCTGTTGTTATCTACCGTGTACACAACAAATATGATTCCTGCTAATACCCAACTAAGCTAAAGCCAAGAAAGAATGTCTTCGGGATCGTACCATAACAAAAAGGGAACGGGCGACGGTGGGAGATACTGAGTAAACCCTGGCCTTGGGTCAGGCCAGAGGTAGGAAACCGCGCGAAACGTTTGGTGGAGTGTGATTAATGGACCGAGAATCTATTTGTTTTGGGCCTGATATGTGGATCGCAGCCCGGATAACCAAAGGTTAGGCGGCTCACTTATTATACACCAGATCTCGAAGGAATAACCTTGGCCCTCTGCCTAGATGAAGAAGACGATAGGAATTGATTTAATCTCCTTTTTTTAAAATTTAATTTGTAGCTATGATTTAATTCAGCATAAGCTTTTCCTTCCGAGTCCTTCAACCGGGGATTGGTTCCTATCCCACGACATCGTGTTTTTAATTTGTAGATACATCGAGAAGGGACGGGGAGAAGCAACGAATTGTACCAGTAATTGACTGAAATACAATAAGGCTAAATTGTAGAGTTCGTCCATAAACTATTCCTTTATTGTGAATTGTCTTTGAAGTAATAGTGTAATAAAATATGTTCTTATAGTCATCATCCACTAAATAATTAATTTATGTTTGTAAACCTCTAGTAGATATCTTTAATTTGAGGGCAGTGCTAAAAGATTTCGAAAGTTGTTCGTTATTGTAATAGATGTATTACTGTGGGTTGAATCAAGACATATGAAATCAAATGTCTTGATTAGAGTAGTGATAACGCATCTATCAAAGTAATGGGAGGGTCTCAATCACACTTTCTTACTACTTTATTCTAAAGCATAATATCAAATAATGAGCGGTAAACCTCTTAGTATGAGTATACAGTACAAGAAATGCATGATTTTGTACTTTGTTAGTTTACAACGAATTGTTTTTTTTCTTATATATCAATAGATTACTCTTTTTTATAACACCTACTACTAGTAGGCTACTAGTTGGCCATGGCTACTTTGATTATGGATATGTCAAGAAGTGATGAGATTAAAAGATGGTGTGTATCATGGCTCTCGTTATTTCAGGAGCCGTGATTATGTTACAGATAACATATATCATAGATGGATCTAAGTTATCCATGACTATAATCGGTAATGTCCGTCATCCATAATATATAGATTTTCCTTATTTTAGTGTTCGCAGAATTTTAACATCCACCAATATGTATATTTTTCAATGACAAATTACTAACGAAATTAGCTACTTATGAGTGTTAGACAAGGTTGACAAGGTAGTATTAAGTTTTTGAATTTTGACTCTAAATAGGGAGATAATTATGTTATTTTGATCGACACTTTGTAGAATTAAATCTTTTTTTACTGTTCTTATTGATAAGGTAATCGAATCAATTATCATTCTCATATTTCATGCCAAAAAAAAATCGACATTCAAACTGGCGTGCTAAGAAAGTGAAAAATAAAAAATTGGTTTTTATTTTAAAATTTCAGATTAAATAAACAGATGATCATGTTATTTCTTAGAATTTTTTGGGAAAAAAAATTGTTTTATTGTTTGAAGGTAGCGAAATCAATTACCATATTGTTTTTAATGTCAAACAATTTTCATCTAATTGAGGGTGGTTTTACAATTTTGGTGTTTATATATTTATGGTCTTAACATGGTAACCATTGTAGTTGATGTCCATTTGAAGATAACTATTATTCAATTTTATGTATTTGGAGTCAATTTATTTTAATTTAAGTCAACTTAATTCAAAATGATATATTTTTATTTTTTTATTTTTTTTTACCTGAAAAATTTTTTATTTAAAAACCAATATTATATAGATACAATAGTTTATTTGAAAATAAATTTTCATTATGTTATTAAATTTTTTATGAATTTTTTTAATTTTCATTATGTTATTAAATTTTTATGAATTTTTCTTTTTAATTCTTAAAACTAGAAAAATTCATAAAAATTTAGTAAGAATATAAAAATTATATTTTTAATGGATTATTATACATATATAATATTGAATTTTAAATAAAATTAGCTCCAAATAAAAAGATGTAAAAATAAAAATAATATATTTTAAATTAAGTTAATTTAAATTAAAATGAATTGACTCTTGCTTACCAGATTTAGGCACTTAACTTTTTTTTTTTTTTTTGGTAGAATAGGCGTAAATATATTAAATGAAGCTTAGCAGCACAACAAAATACAGAGTTAACCAGAAACCCCTTCACGGGCACTACACACGTGGGAGAAATAAGTAATTCCCATAGCATCAGTTTGGAGATTAATGTACAAAAAGTCAGGGCATTTCCTAAAAACCACAGTGCCCTCATCCTTCTTAAGAGCTCCCTTATTCACAAGGAGATCAGCTGCTGTATTAGCCTCCCTGAAAGTGTGCTGTACCCTTACCACATTGTTCCTCTGTAGCATGCATTAAAAAGAGGAATTCGTCTACAAATATTGTATTGAGTTGTATTCATCAGCTTTACAAATAGCCTGTGAATCCAACTTAATGATCAAAGGGAAAACATTAATATGTTCTGCCAGCTTAAGGCCTTCAACCAACGCCCATAGTTCAGCAGCAACACTATCAGCACTACCCAAAATGCCTTCCACAACCAGCCATGAACTGACCAGCCCAGTTTCTAATGATTCCCCTCCCCTCCTGCCCCCGGCCAGCTCTCCTAGTTTCCCTGAAGCAGGAGCCATCGGTATTAAGTGTAAACACATTCCAAGGAAGGGGGGTTCCATCTGACAGCAACATTAGTTTTAAGCTTGTTGGCAGGAGACGAGAGGCCAAGGGCATAAAACGCCACTGCCCTAGCAATTATTTTATCACAGATCTTTCCAACAGTAATGTACTCAACTTTCAAAGATTCTCTTATTTCTAGCACACCACATCTCCCAGATATAAAAAGTAAACAAAATTCCCACCGGGATAGGGTGGTAGCTTAAGGGCGAGTTACAAGACAATTTGTTTCATCTAACTTTGAAAGTTTTGGTCAGTCAATTGAATGAAATCGAAATTATTCCTAACATTTAAGCCTTACTACAATGGTAAAAGATGTGAGGAATATCTTCATTTCCTACTTGGCAGGCAGAACATATAATAGGGATGGAAATACCTCTTTGATTCAAAAGGGTTGCATTGGGGATCTTACCATGACCCAGCAACCAGATGAACTGCTTAATCTTAGGAAGGGTTCGGAGATGCTAAATCCAATTCCAAGATCTGCCCTCAGAAGTGCAATTTTCTTGTCTTATGCAATGATAAGGAGATTTTAAATAACACTCACCATCTTTTATAAATCTCCAGATAACAGAATCGCCAACAGAAGTAGCAGCATTGACATGAACCGAGAAAAATTGAGATTTGATATTGTCAGGGAAAATAAAAGACAACTTTTCCCAACTCCACTTATCCCCACAAAAAATGTTAGCAACCGTCAAATCAGCTTCATGTTTTTTAAGAGGGCCATGAATTTGAGATCTTAAAGTACCAGCTTTCGACCAATTTTCATGCCAGACACTAGTGGTTATCCCATTAGTCACTAATTTCTTTTCCTCTTTACTGCAATGAATGTTCTGGACAATCAATCTCCAAATAGAGGAATGAGATTGTTTGCCCTTAGCTCTCTTATACTTTCTGTTCAATATTTTGCAATGGAGTTTTTCTTTATTATGCTTAACCTCCTACGCCAATTTGGTAACATGATCTTTGTTAAGGCAACCAACTTTCTTAATTCCAAGACCACCCAATTTGTTTGCTTGAGTGACACTCTCCCAATTGACAAGATGTAATTTCCTCTTTTCCACAGTATTACCCCAGATGAAGTCTCTGCTAATTTTATCAATTCTATTCAGGGTATTGACAGGAAGTTTGGCAATTTGCATATAGTCGTTGGGGATAGTAGATAAGACAGATTGAGCAAAAGTGACTCTGGCAGCCATGGAGAGATATTTAGCTTTCCAACCAGAAAGCCTTTTACTCATTTTCTCAAGGATAAAAGCACAATCTGTCTAATGGGAAAACCAAGATAATGCCAATACTTTGAGTCTCAGGTGTAGACAATTTCTCAGTACATCTTGCCCGATCAGTAACAGAAGTATTTTTTGAGAAGAAATTTTTTTTATTTTTGCATATTTATAGACTGGCTAGACAGTTCACAAAAAGTATACAACACATCAATAATGGCATCACAAGACTTTTCACTAGCCTCAGCAAACAAAATTAAATCATCAGCAAAGAACAAGAGAGTAAGCTTGAAATTAGGGGAATTAATGTGAAAACACTTCCACTCCCTTTTGTTAACTTTGAAAGAAATCATTCGGGAAAGAATTTCCATGCATAAGATGAAAATGTAAGGGGATAAAGGGTCACCCTGCCTGATGCCTTTAGAAGGGTAAATAATGTTAGTTTGAGAGCCATTAAACAGGACAGACAATTCAGTAGTAGAGATGCAATTCATGATAAGTTTAATGAAAGAATCAGGAAATTTAAAATAGATCAGAGTGTTTATGATAAAATTCCATTCTAACTTATCATAAGCCTTTCCCAAATCAATTTTGATAAACATGAAACCCTTTTTTACCCTTTTTTTCTTTGAAAACTATGAACAACCTCTTGCACAATTAAATCATTTTCAACATTTTTCCTGCCAAGGATAAAAGTGGATTGGTATGGGCTAATCAACTCATTCAAAATAGGTCTAACTCTGGTCACAATGATTTTAGAAATAATTTTATAGATGGTGTTGCAGAGCCAAATGGGTCTAAAACTAGATATGGTTTTAGGTTGAGTTTTGAGAATCAAAGAGATCAAAGTCTTTTTTCCAATCAGGAGGGACAATGCCTGTAAGAAAACACTGCTGAATGTTCTTAATAATGGCAGGGGCCTCAATATCCCAATGATTTTCGAAAAAGATAGCATGGAGGCCATCAAGTCCAGGTGCTTTCAAATCCTAGATACTATCAAGAGCCTTCCTAACTTCAAGGTATTGGGGGATCCTAGTAAAACTCTCAATTCTAGCTTTATTTCATGTGTGTGTATCAAAGGAATCCCAGGGGAGATAGCTAAACTCAAGAAAATTCATAAACAGATTATCAAAGTGCTTCACCGCATGGTTTCTTAAGAGAAAATGGTCATTCAACTAGTGGCCCACATTATCCCTCAAGGAAATGATTTGCTTGGCTTTCTTAAGTTGAATGGTGGAGATATGGACAAATTTAGTATTCCTGTCTCCATCACTTAACCAGCTAATTTTGGGCTTCAGTTTCCAAATTTTTTCTTCTCCAAAGAGCAATTCATTAAATTGATTTATGAGGTCTTTCTCAAGTCCAACAAGAAAATCAGAATGAGAGGAGTTTAACTGACAATGTTATTGAAAGCTAAAAGGTGATTACTCCAAGAGTTAGAGACAAGGGAATTAAAGTCTTTATGGAAAAGCTAGGGAGTTTCAAACCTAAAGGGACGAGGGCCCAAGTTTGGAGGTTTAAAGAGAGTATCCAACAGCACAAGGTGATGATCAAACTGGGTTCTCGAGAAGGCAACAGAGGCAGCTTCAGGGAAAAACAACATCCAATCAGTACTCACAAACACTCTATCTAGCTTTTCTCTAATGACAGTGGAAGAGTTCCTAAGATTAGACCAAGTGAAATGATTACCAAAACTAGTAACCTCCAGTAAACTACAGGCATTAAGAAAATGTCTAAAATGCTGCATTTTATTTTGATTAGGATGGGTTCCTCCAAACTTATCAAAAGCATACAAATAATCATTAAAATCACCTAACAAGCACTAAGGACTAGTTGTGTTATTAGCTAACTCAGCAAGCTTATTCCACAAATCATATCTACGGGCAGCAGTAGTAGGCGAATATATGGCAATCATTAACCAAGGCACACTTAAAGAAGGGTTATTGCTACGTACCTAAATAGCAATATGTATGCATCTATTTTGTTGGGGCAATTCAGTGACATCAAGTTGCTCAGTATCTCGCAGGATCCAAATGCCTCCAGAAAAACCCCCATCATCCTAATAGATTATCCCATAAAAGCCTAAAGATTATGAGACTTGTGTTGCTCTCTAACCATGTAGATGGGTTTTAGTTAACATCACAATAACTGAATGGTGTCTGCTGATAACATCCATAAAATTCCTTTTGAATATTGCATTGCTTGCTCCTCTGCAGTTCTAACAAAGTATCTTCATATCAAGTGGTTTGAGTTGTGACTCCTTAATTTGAAATTCCATCTAACATGGGGTCACTTGCTATTGATTCATCTGGTCCAGCTTTTCCATTAAGAATGTATGGATGTGGTTGTGAGGCATCCTTATCATATTGTATTTCATTTCTTACCCAGGGTGTCTCCATGGTGTTATTGTTAAGTCCATGATATATTTATCATTTTACCCTATTTTGGTGTACTTCCTAGAAATAATTGCTAGAGTTAAGGTTCTTCTAGTGTTATTCTTATATTTGTGTAGGCAAAGGTGATTGGAGAAGAAGAGGGATAACTTGTAAGGCATTTTTGGACCTTTTCTTGGTAGATTCAACATTTGGTTAAAAAAAAAAGTTATAGCCCTTCTTTTTAGCTTCACGTGGGCTATTGAATTGTCTCAATCGGACACCAATGCACAAAATTATGGTAAAAAATACTAAAAGGTGTCGATGCTTTCGAGTACTGAGGATGCGGTACCCTGGTGCTAAAACTTGCTCTCTTTATAAAATCTCTTGGCTAGCAATTGTGTAAATGGATCTCCTTCGACCCTAAACCCTCCAGACACATTTTTAGGCTAGTTTTCTTAGGATTTTCATGGATTAGGAAGCTAGGAGGCCGATTTGATGGAGATTCTTGCTTGGATTGGAGTGAGGGCTCTTCTACAATTAGTGGTGATTATTCGGTTTAAACTAACCGAATTAGTCGGTTTATTCGGTTTTTGGTTTTGAATGCTAAGAAACCGAAATAACGGAATTAGTCTATAAAACCGAATTCAAACCAAAATGAAATATTTCGGTTCGGTTCGGTTTAAACCAAATTAACCGAAAAGATGATAGTTAAATTCTATAAGAGATGAAATGAGATAAAGATATTGTTTTTCTTTTCAAATTCCATTCAATATAGAAGATTCATTGTCCATGGAAAGAAAAAAAATAAGAATCCAAGCTAATTTGGGTTACTTTGTAGTATTATTGTTCTTGAAACAAATAAAAAAAAAATTGGTATAAAAAATTTCGGTTACCAAATTAACCGAATTCTAGAACCGAAACCGAACCGAATTACCGAATTAACCGAACAAAATTTAAAAAAAAAATCAGTTTTTTCGGTTTAAACCGAATACTAATCACCCCTATCTACAACATGGATTCTTCTTGAATTTTATTCTTCTAACCTTAACTCTTCTTTTTCTTTTGTTTAAGATTTTTTTAAATACGTGTTGGTTTGTTGTTTCTATAGATGTTGTGAACTACTCCCTCCGTCCCAAAAGTTTTGCTCCATTTGTTTTTAACAATTAATCTATGATTTTTTATTTTCAACATTCTAATATATAAATAAAAAAATCTTTGTATATGAATGATAATTTAAGATATTTGGTTTCTAAATATATTTTTTTTGATTTTTTCTAACAAACAATAATATGAATAAAATTGAGTCAAAATACAACAAAAAGTCAAATGCATCAAAATTTATGGGACGGAGGGAGTATTAAGATGATTTGATGCTTGATAATATATAATCTATTGATTATTTCTATGATTTGTCAGCTCTCTTAACTTGTGTTCGAATGTGTTCTTTATTGGGTGGCCACTTGTGTTGAACAACCTGCTAGATTAGAAAATCACTTGGGAGAGTTTTCCTAGGTTAAAAGAGGGCTAATGGAGCGTGGGTAATGGTAGATTCGGGAGAATCATCGTTCCTTCGAGGCCTTAAAGTATAACTTGAGCTTAAAGGTTCCTAAGACAATCGAATAGGATAGGGATATCTAAGAGGGTTTTAAAGAGCTAATCAGCCCTACTTTAGGAGAAGAGAGTTGATACTTTGGAGTTTTCCGGCATATAACTATCATGAAGTATGATTTGGGTTAGGTAGAAACATATGTCAAAGCTATGTCTATGTAGCAATATATTTGGATAGCATTCCTTAGGATAAGTGTTTTGGTGGTTGGGTGATCTACAATTTTGTTAGTTTAGCTTTTTATTTCTTATTTCCATTAATCATTGCTCTAACGTTGAGTTTACCATCCTTTGGTACTTGGTAGAATTCTTTGCCATACAATTCGCTGTAGGATTGACACCTAACTCATCATTACTACAATTGATACCGTATAATTGCAGGTAATATTAGAGTTAAGGTTGAGAAGATTTTTTTATAAACTTCTGTCTCATGACAATTACCAGTAAACGGATCAGCTTGGTTCCTATCATGAAGTGTGCCAATATGGCGTATGGCTTTGAGTCCCTAAAGCTCATGCTGTGAAGAGTTGGAATCCTGACTTTGACTAAGGCATAGAATTTGGCTAAGGCATCGAACTTTTTTCCCATCAACCATTGAAAATTGCTTGAACATGAAGGTGCGGCCTAGCGACTCATCCAGCCAAGTTTGCATTAACAAGGTTATCTCTTGAGTAATCGTCGATTCTGGTTTTTTTGAGAAGTAATGAATGATCTCAGATAGACTTGTCCCTTCCGGCACTAGTATGAATCTGTTCCACTCTTCAGCAATGATTTTCCAACAATTGGGCATTTGTCATTCACCATGGCTAGCATGATCATTGTAAGGTGTCGCGAGACAAAAGTTTATAAAAAAAAAAACCTTCTCAACCAACTTTAATCTCACCCGCAAGTGTATGGTGTCAATTGAGTAACAGTGAGTTAGGTGTCAATTTCACTGAGAATTTTATGGCAAAGAATTTCATTAAATACCCAGCACAATGACCTCACTTTAGCTAAAGCAAACAAACTTTTGAAAAAAAAGAACAAGAAGCAAAACTACCAAAATTATGGATCACCCAACCACCAAACCAAACAAACATAACAACTATCTTAAACATATATTTACAAAATTTCTAAGGAATTCAAACCAAATGGGCTACTACATAAACATTGCTTTGACACAGTACCTACCTAACCCAAATCATGCATCCTGAAAGTTGCAAGCCAAAAAACTCTACAATATCAACCCAACTCTCTCAAGACAAGGCCAATTAGCTCCTTAGAACCCTGTTAGACATTCTCATGCTAACCAGTTATCCTAGAAACTATTAAGCTCAAATTATCCTCTAAGGTCTCATAAGAACAATAATTCTCTTAAATCTACACATTGCCCGTGCTCTATTAGCCTTTTTCCAACCTTAGAAACCTCTCTCGATCCTAATTCTAACAAGTTGTTCAACACAGGTGGCCAACAAATGAAGAACACATTCAAGCATAAGCTAAAAGAAGCAACAAATTATGAAAATAATCAATGGGTTATATATTTACAAGCAACAAATCATCCCAAATGGTTCACGACATCCATAGAAATAACAAATCTACACATATTTACAAGAATCTCAAACTAAAGAAAAAGAGAAATTAGGGTTAGAATAACCAAATCCAAGTAGAAATCTTTGTTGTATAAGAACTCTTACTCCAATCCAAGCAAGAATCTCTATCAAATCAGCCTCATAGATCCCCAATCCATGAAAACCTTAAGAAAACTAGCCAAAAAATGATCTAGAGGGTTTGGGGTCGAAGAGGATCCTCTCCACAACTTTTCATTAAGGATTTTATAAACAAAATAAGTCTCAGCGACGCATCACCAAGACTCGATAGCATTGATACTCTTTAGTATTTTGACCATAACTTTGCGCATAAGTGTTCGATTGAAGTGATTCAATAGCCCACTCAAAGCTAAGAAGAAAGGGTACAATGTTTATGCTTTCACCCAAGCCTAAATATGCCAGGAAAAGGTCAAAAAATTGCTTGCAAATTACCCTTTTTTTGCTTTAATCACCTTTACTTACAAAAACATAAGAATAACACTAGAAGGATACTAAATTCTACAATTATTATTATGAAATGCACAAATAAGGGTTAAATGATAGACATGCTATGCACTTAACATGAGGAGACTTCCCATAGAGATTAGGGAGTTGTTGATGATGAACCACGATTTGAGGCCTAGTAGATTGTACACTTCCACAATGTTTTCCACTATCTGATTCTATTTGAATCGATCCATATGGTAAAGCTCTTGTGGTTTAACCTTTCACCATAAAAGTTGAAGCTGCATGTGAAGGGCTGTAATTCTTATCTTTGCGTGTCGTTAGGATTTTATACAAGGAACTTAGCATCTTTCCCTCTTCCATCTGTTTTTGGGCTTTAATAGTTAGGTTCATTCCTGAAGGTCCATTTTCAGCATTTTTGGGTTTGAATGCATTCTTGCACACCATCCTCTGCTTCAACTAAGTGTTACCTTCCTCGGATTTTTGGTCACTGGCATTGTCCGTTTGCCCATTAACCGACCGACGAGAACAGTTTCCAAGACCTCTTTTTCTCGCCACTTGCATCCAAGAACCAAAGGCTTTCTCTAAGTCTTCTAGCATTGGCGCCACCGCAAACTTATCAATAAAATTGACTTTTGAATTTTTGACCTGTTGTTCCTCTTATGATAAACCTTAAATGCATTCTTTTTACCGATGCCCAACGCAGGCACACTTATAACATAAGGCAAAAACACCTTCATACAGAACCCATTGAACATGTTGATCAACCCAAATCTTGAGTTTCAAGGGCTTATCAAGATCTATATAAATATAAATTCTGGCGTACCGCCCCTTCAAACCCGCTGCGGAATTAGTGTCTATTTTCAACACTTTGCTTAGTTGTTCACCAATTCTTCTTAAAAGCATATTCATGATAAAATTCTAATGGGAGACCTGGTAAGCTAACCTAGACCCCTGTGGCTGAAAAAGTTGCCATTTCACACCTAAGCCATAGTTCCCACATCCTGATGGTTAAATAATACAATCCAACAAACCATGGTCCTCCAAACAGAACTTTATGCAAATCTTGCTGAGAATTGAATTTGAATATGAAGAAGCCCTCCCCTAGATCCACACACTTAAACCCATCTGAAAGATTCCAAAGTTTTTGCACACTGGGCATCAAATAATTATAACCTACATTTCACCCAAAAGTACGAACTATGATCAAATTGGCCCACGGTTCGTGGATCAATCTTTTTTTTTTCCTCTGATAGTCGAACGACTAACATTTCTTCTTCTAGGTCGATTTCCTCGTTTGGTGCCTCATCTAAATAATTAAGCATGTAGTTCATAAAGACCGATGAATTCTAATTCTTAGATAGCAAAGAGTCTTTATAAGACATTGTTGTAGGTGACTTATTCCTTTTAATGGGTGGAAAGTCTTCATCCATCTCCATTCCGCTTTTAATTCTCTTGTTACTCCTCAGCAGCTAGTCTTATTCTTTTAGCAAGGCCACCAAAGGCAGTGCGAAGCTAGTCGTCAAGGTGGCCGTTATGATATAAAGAATGTAGTTACTCTGACTTTTCTTTGGCACTTAACCTATTAGAGTAAACATTCAACCACCACAAATCGAATATTGGAAACTAAAAGCATAGAGGAGCTTATACATTCATTTATCAAATTTAGAACTTAACTTATCATACTAAATATTCAACAACCACAATCAGACATTTGGATACCACATTGGAACACATGGAAACCATATAAACCTAGCTAAAACATATACTCAAACATGTGTAGACAAATACTCTTTTATCATATTTAGACATTCAATTTATCATACTAAATATTAAATCACTTCAGTCTGACACTTAGATGCCATACAAACATGAAACATATACTTAAACATGTAGTCAATGCACTTCTTTACCATATTTGGATACTTAACTTTTTATATTAGACATTTAAATACTACAATTGGACATTTACTCACCACAAACATATAGAAAAATAATCCCCCAATAAATTTATACATTCAACCTATCATACTAGACATTTTGAATAACCACAACTAGATACTTAGACACAGCAAACATGTAGACAAGACAAGACACTTTCTTATAAACACTTTCTTATCATTATCCAAACGCTTAAACCATTATACTAGACATTCAACCATAACAAATTATGAATTGTTTCACTTTAAACATTGTAGGAGAAATGGTAATTAATTTGGATTAAAAAAATGAAAACCATAGAAATATTACATGATTTTTGTACATAAATACTCTTCAAAATAACCTAATTATCTCTAAATTAAATGTAAATTTGAGTTAAAAAAACTCCATTATCTAATTATAATGCAAGATAACCTTTAGGGAGGTTTTGATCTTTTCCTTAATCATCACTCTTATTGCTTGGCAAATGTCATTTTTTTTCTAATTTTTTTTAGTGTAGCTATTTATTTGTTCACGAAAACTACAAATCTAATTTTACCTTTAAGCTAATGATTTTCTTAACACTGTTAGGTCAAATTAATGGCATGATAATTAAACAAAATTTACTGTAACTGTTAGCATATGAGTTTTTTTTTTATTCAGATAGTTCTCTGCTACCATAAAATCATTAAAGGAATGTCGGATTTGAGACCATGCAATCATAATTGGAATCAGTCAACATTTAATGGAAAAAATCAATTAAGCGTAATATAACATATAAACCGGACAATCTAAAATGAAATGTACTATAATTTAACTACATAAAACTATAATCGAACAATACTATATGGAATGTAAAGTCAATAGTTTAATGTCTATATACACAATCCGAAAATAAGGAATAAAATTATATTAATTTTGTACAAAAATATTATGATTAACTTATTAACCAATTTATATTACGTTAATTTCTTGACTAAGACTTATTAACCAATTTATATTACATTAATTTCTTGACCGAATATATTCTTTTCATATATGCCTAGAAACAGAAATTTAGTTAACTATTTTATGTGTAAATTTAACAGGAAATTAGGATAAAATATTCTACAATCAATGCTAAAATATTATGACCCGAATCAAATTAATAAAATTAATTAGAAATAGTTCAGAATTAGTATCAAAATTTCATACCATTAATTATCATATCCATTTTATACATTACTCAAATTAATCATAAAATCATGGTTTATAATTTCCAAAATTTATGTGAAATTAAGGAAAAAGTCAAGTATAATCAGTATAAAAATATTATGATTGACTTACAATCAGTACAAAAATATTATGATTGACTTGTTACCATTCTTTATTACATTAAATTTATGACCAATTATATTCTTTCCATATATGTCTAGAATCAGAAATTTAGTTAACTATTTTATTTGCAAATTTAACAGAAAATCAAGATAAAAAAACTACAATTATGTTCGATTATATTGTTTGCAAACATACCTAATAGCAGAAAGTTTATATAAACATAAGCGCCCCATTTACAAATGGGGAGTAAAAAATTGTATTTTAGGAATTTAGGTGATGATCACTTTGATCAACAAGGTAAACGGGTAAAAATACCTACAATCGGGTAGACACGGGTAACAAATAATACTTGTTTGGTGGGTACGAACAGGTGGTGGGTAGGGGGTATCCAACACAGATAAAATATGCCCTGCCTACCCACGAAACCCACGAGTGTAATTTTTTTTTTTTAAATTATAATGGATGCAACAATTACATTTAAGTAATATTTTATAATAATTCTTATTGAATATTTTCTTGTATGTATGTCATGATTTTGTGTATTTTTTTATTTTTTTCTGTTATATGTGAACAATGACTTGTATTTATGTTTATATTTTATTTTTATAAAATAAAAAATTTCAATTTAAACCGCAAGTATTGATTACCCGAGACATCGTGAGTGTGAGTGAGAGTTTTCACTTACTTGTGGTTACCTGCAAAATATCCAGCACAAAAAAAAAACCACTGATACGGATGATATGTTAGGGGGTGTTCACATCCGATCCACACTCATCCCTAATACCATTTTATTGATTAATTTATCAAGAGACAATAATTCAAATGATGTTTTGAAAAATACTGTGTGATTTACAATATAATCACAGAATTATCAGTTTCATTGGATTTATCAATTTTTAGCCATAACATATGTGATTACTTTACGCTTTTTTTTTTTCTCTTGACAACACCGGTATACAAATTAGTTTGTAAAATTTGAAAACAACATGCAGACACGTGGATTATTTGTGCCCGCACCGACACTTCGCGTCCAAATTTAACAGCCCTGCTGACGTATATTCTAATGCTGATGTAAATTAGTTAAAGAGAGAAGACACCTTAATAACCGAAGGAACAATGAAAGCTAATTTAGACCCTCTACGTATTGAGTATTACTACAACGAAATGAAATAATAATCTCCATCTAAAAATTAACCATTTCTAAATTTTTCTTAAATATTTTGTTATGTTATCCAACATATGTTAGACGTGCTTGTTGAATATTATAATTTATTGATGAGTATTCATAACCCTTAGATAATAAAAAGTTATATTTAAAATAATATGTATAATTAAAAAAGTGAAAAAATTATGTTAGACTCATTCTTTTAAAGCGGTTTTGCATGTTTATTGCTTCTCCAAATGGTGTGTTATGGACTATGGTTCCAAGGTTATCATTCATTAACATAATAAAAATATATCATGATTGGTTAAGGTTCATATCATTACTTGTATTTAAAGTTTTCTTTATTTGTAAATATTAGCGAACAAAACTAATTTATTTCTTTTATTATCGTTGCTTTCGTCATCCCGATTCACTTGAATATACAAAAAAGTCTTTAATGACATTTTCTTAATTTTGTTTTCATTTTTTTGTTTGGAATGTAAACATTTTTTTCTTTGGCCTAATTACCAAAATAACCCATGTACTATATTAACTCAGCCAATCACTCCCCCAAACTTTTTAGGGGTATGAATCAAGTTTTGAACTTTGATAATAATTGTGATACTTTGCCACCTAACTTAACTTCCAACAATTTAGAAAGGGAAAAACCGCATAATTGTCACTTAAATTTCCTCACTTTAATCTTTTGCACCCTAATATTTTGTCTCCTCCAACCCCTTTCTTGCTTCTCTCACACATGCTCCTAACCCACTCCTCCAACCGTCTAGCTTTTAGCCAATGCCATCTCTCACACATGGCACAAGTCCATTGTCCACAATTGCTTCCTCAGCCTCATCATCCTCACCCCACCGTTGACCTCCTCTCCTCGCTGTTGACCTCCCTAGCTCCTCCTTAATCTTGCCCTCCTCAGCTCCTCATTAGGCTTGCCCTCCTCACCCCGTCATTGACCTCCTTGTCTCCCACTTCCTCCTCACTATTGTTCATGTTTTGTTCTCTATCGCCTTCATTCACATCTCCCACTCTAGTCCATCTTGATTTTGTGCCTCTAGTGCCCTAAATTCAAGATTTTGGTCTCAGTTTCATGCCTCAAGTCCGTTTCAATGTCATTCTATTTTCATGAACCATGACTAATTTGCTCTTAAGTGTGAGAGAAAATAGTGAGAAAGTTTTGCGTTGCAGGTGGAGGAGGGGAGTGCATGTGGTGGAGAGAAGCTCAAGATGATGGTCGAACCTGATCCTAATCCATTTTAGATGGGTTTTGGAGAAAAACAAAATAAGTTTAGGTTTAGGTGCAAATGATTGAAATAAAAAAATTAGATAACTATATTTAATTGTAATTTAAGTCTCAAAGTTATTGGTTTGTATAATTAGAGACTTGAAATTTTAAATTGTGCAAGCAAATGCAATTCCATTACATAACTGAAGGAAAACGTCTTAGTTACTAAGTCAAGTAGCCAAAGTGTCCCAGCTATCAAAGTTCAGGCTTGATTCATATATCTAAAACGTTTGGGAGAGTGATTGGCCGAGTCATTACAGTATAGGGGTTATTTGGGTAATTAGACCTTTTTCTTTTGAATAGAAAATGCTGCTATATCGAAGCGTACATAGGGCAATGATCAGACTGTAAAAAGGGCATATGGATTGAGATGATTGAGTTAACCAGGAAACCAGTCTGTCATAATTGTGTTTTCAGATTGCCCATGTAGCTTCAGACTCCATTCGTCACGCTTATTAACATGGATCACCGCCTTCACAAGCATTGTCCCACTCCCCATCAATTGCTCCCCTTTTTATGTCCCCTTACATTTATACCAAGCAGAGCAGAAAGTTATAGTTACAAACTATTCCATAAAAATGCATCCGGCAAAGTAATTTAACAATTTGAATTAGATCAAGTCCTTGCTACAGTTTCACTTCAATCTCCAATCCATGTACTTAAAACCAATTTTTGGTCTGAGACCCTTGGAATCCACTAGTCACATTGCCTATTGACTACTTCAAAGCTGAGCTGACATCGGCCTTGCCCTACTCACCCCATAGTTGACCTCCCTGTCTCCTCCTTAGCCTCATGATCGCTCCCTTTTTTATCCCCAATCTTTGTTACCTGACATCTCCCCACTTCCTCATCACTATTGTTCATGTTTTGTTCTTTATCGCCTTCATTCACATTTCCCACTCTAGTCCATCTTGCTTTTGTGCCTCCAGTGCCCGAAATTCAAGATTTTGGTCTCAGTTTTGTGCCTCAAGTTCATTTCAATATCGTTCTATTTTCATGAACCCTAACTAATTTGCTCTTGAGTGTGAGAGAAAATAGTGAGAAAGTTTTGTGTTGCAGGCGGAGGAAGGGAGTGCATGTGATTGAGAGAAGCTCGAGATGATGGTCGAACCTAATCCTAATCCATTTTAGATGGGTTTTGGAGAAAAACAAAATAAGTTTTAGGTTTGGGTGCAAATGATTGAAATAAAAAATTTAGATAACTATATTTAATTGCAATTTAAGTCTCAAAGTTATTGGTTTATATAATTAGCGCCTTGAAATTTTAAATTGTGCAAGCAAATGCAATTCCATTACATAACTGAAGGAAAACATCTTAGTTACTGAGTCAAATTGGCAAAGTGTCCCACCTATCAAAGTTCAGGCTTGATTCATATATCTAAAAAGTTTGGGAGAGTGATTGGCAGAGTCATTAAAGTATAGGGGTTATTTGGGTAATTAGACCTTTTTCTTTTGAATAGAAAATGCTGGGATATCGAAGCGTACAGAGTGCAATGATCAGACTGTAAAAAGGAAATATGGATTGAGATGATTGAGTTAACCAGCAAACCAGTCTGTCATAATTGTGTTTTGAGATTGCCCATGTAGCTTCAGACTCCATTCGTCACGCTTATTAACATGGATCACCGCCTTCACAAGCATTGTCCCACTCCCCATCAATTGCTTCCCTTTTTATGTCCCCTTACATTTATACCAAGCAGAGCAGAAAGTTATAGTTACAAACTATTCCATAAAAATGCATCCGGCAAAGTAATTTAACAATTTGAATTAGATCATGTCCTTGCTACAGTTTCACTTCAATCTCCAATCCATGTACTTAAAACCAATTTTTGGTCTGAGACCCTTGGAATCCACTAGTCACATTGCCTATTGACTACTTCAAAGCTGAGCTGATGACAACTCTTACCATTCCGGTCCACTACACCAATGTTTGCTTCATATGCAAATTCATAGCTTTAAAATTATTTACAATTAAAAAGCAAAGCTTATCCATTATACCATTTTAGGCTCCAATATACTGAAAGTACTGATCCTCAGAACGTCTCAAAAGCAAAAGACAGGAAACAAAATGATTGACAGTGAATTGAACCTACATACCCAACGGAAAGTAAATTGCAACCTTTTATACATAAGCATGATTGCTTGTGTGCTTTTTCTCAATCTACTCTTGGAGATTGCTCCAAAATTGGACAATTGCTAACCCAATTGAAGGAAACACGAGTAAATCAAGCAAAGGAACCAAAGGAATAGAGCAGAAAAGAGAATGAGAAGTACAACACGAGAAAACTAATCACCTAATGGTAATACTCCTATTCTATTGCTATAGTTCACTGATTTCACCATCCTTACATACACCCACGTCCACCTCCATCGTCCCTTTCTTGTATGATTCCCTCACCCTGCAACAGTTTCTCCTCGGAGACTGCAAAATTCACAAATCACTACCTCCAAGTTAAAATCTACGTATTAGGAACCATACCAAAATCTTTTTCATTTTCGACTCAAACCAAAACATAGAACTGGTATGCATTTGTGCAATGAAATAGGAAGCGAGCAAGTTCATTACCCTATCCCACAGGTGCGGATCAAGCTTCTTGTACACGATGATTGTGTTGAGCTCAGCTGGATTGGCCATCTTCCAGTGACAGGGTGGGTGAGGGATGTGATGCCTAGTGTAGCCACTCACAGTGGTGTTCAAGGCAGAGTCTGTCTTTACCTTTGACATGTAGAAAATGAAAGGCTTTTGGCAAGGATTCCTGGCCACAGGCCGTGTGTTGAATGCATAAGCGGTGTAATCTGCTCTTCTGTACCAATTCAAGAATGTTCTTGAAGGCATTTCCATCTCACGTGGTGAGAAGATTCCTCTGAAAACCTGAACCACAAATCCCCATGAAACTGAAATCGTCCAGCTCCTGGCTTTGTCATAGCAGATGGATTGTTGCATTATCCCAGCTGAATCCAGCTTTGCCGGCAACATCAACTTCTCTAGCGCCTGAGCCCTAGTAAGATTAGGGAAAATGGGCTCAACAACATCAAGGTGGTGCAGTGACACCAACGGGGTTACTGGATGTGCACCTAGGAGTCCAAGCAAGTTCCCATACACATCATACTGCATGGAATCACAAGAGACTACTAGAATCAGCAACTTCTTTCATGATTAAGCTAACTGATCATGTGCAAGGAAAAAAAGAACACAAACCAACAGTGCCACAAAGAACTAATATAGCTGCAAAGATAAAATAGTGCCCGAAGAAATGTCAGCACCCGTTGACAGAATCTAGAGCATTGCCATCAAGGCAACATCTCTCCCAGATTGTCACAATAAGTCCATCGATTCAACAACACGGCAATGAACGTGTAGAGTTATTGGATGGCACTGCCAGAATGCGAATTAGCTTTCTGAGTTGAACAATCTCAATTTTAACTTCTTGATTCGCGAATGAATGCAACTATCCTTCCATGCTAGGTAAATTGGGGCATGTCACTTATGAAATTGATAGCGAAAATAGAAACAAGACGGAGCTGAACACATAATTATGTGGTTTGAATGAAGTGACAGCGTCTAAGATAACAAGTTCACTGATCCTAAGAGAATTGTCAAAAGATAAGCACAAGAATTCACTCAACCCGGGGGGTTTTGGGGGATAAAAAAAATTTACCCCAGCTAACAACGTGCAACCGAAGCCAACAAACGAAACAAAACAAAAATTACTCCCTTTACCCAAAATGATTGGCGTACGATATTATATTTTAAAAATATATGTTAAAGATATTGTGCTACCTAATCAAAATGTGTATGTTTGTTTTTCAAAAAAAAAAAAAATGTAAATGTTCGTCATTGATTTAAGATGGTATAAATGTTTAAGTAGATCTCTTATTTTGTGCCACACTTGTGGTTTTGGAAACAAAACATAGCTTTTGACAACTACATAGTCAACCTAAGACTTGTACACTGACCAAATTACTCTTGACGCATGATAGAACGCAAGAAAAGTGAGTTAAGCAGATTGAACAGGTGGCAAAGCACTAATTAAGTTGGCATTACCAAAAACGAACTCAAAACACAATTGACTTTTCTAAATTGGCCCATAAAACACTAAAAGCTCCACTAATCAACAGCTATAATTGAAAACGAAAACCAAGAAGAAGAACCCACCATCTAGTCGAATTCTGAGCGTGACGACCACGGACTACTACTTCACGTGAGCATCAACAACTCGACAGCCCACGCGGGACCCCAACCGACTACAAAATTGGCCAAGAAAAACCTTTGTTTATTGGCGAGAAAAAAAAAAATAGTACACTAATAAATAATTGCCCGATATCATTGAGACCTTCTTTTATAAGTAAAAAAAAAGGTTCATTCTTAAACCCTTACCCTACAGCCCAAATAGAACAAACGAAAGCGTAAACCCTTCAATTAGTTTGAATTCTGTCTATTCTATTCCGGTTCACTCGACCACACTACGAGTCACCCGTACGACTCAGTGGTCACTACTCAACCGAACATTCCCGAACCCGAAATCACAGCCTTGGAATTATCACTAACGATTGTGGCAGATTTTAAAAAATTTATTTAGGAGTAATTTTTAATTTTTAATTTAAATAATTTAATTTTCACAGTAAATAAATTACCAAAAACTCTAAAACTAATCTAAAGAAAAAAACAACTCTTCCCAAACAACAACAGCTTTTATTATAATATCTAGTACTTCATTGACGCTAAATTAATCTAAACATTAAAACGCGAAGCCAGAAAAATGTAAACCGACATGAAAAAGGACACCACGCATCAAAACGCAGAAAAAAAGAACAACTTTACTGAGCGAGTTAGCGAGTTAAGCACCTGGTGGAAACCGAGTTCCTTGGTGAGTGGCACGCCGAGTTCCGCCATACACGCCTGCATTCGATCATCGGAGCCGTACAATCCCGGGTACCTCTGAATACAGCGATCCTGTATCTTCGCCAGCGCCTGAGCCAACGGGTAGCTAATGGCGAAGCCCCCGCCACCGTACGCCATTCCATACGAGAAGTAGATGTTCTGCAAATGCGATTCCGACAAGCTCCCTATGTAATAGAACTGGTTGTGGTCGTACTTCCGCAAGACCCGGATGAGATTCTCCGTCACGAAAACGGTGTCATCGTCCCCCATCACGAACCACCGCACTCCGGACAGATTCAGGCGGAGGGTTTCCGTGACGATCCGCGAGATCCGGATGGCGGACCTGTGGCCCTGCCGGTTCTTGTAGGGGAAGTTGGAGGTGTCGCTCGAGATCCTCACCGGCGGCAGCTTCTGCTTGTCGTCGACGGTGGATTTCACGTGGTTGTCGAGCCAAACCACCCCTCGCATTTGCTTCGGCCGGTACCAAATTTTTATGTACTCTTTCCTCTGTTCCCAGAGCTTCGACGACGCCGCTATTCCAAAAACTATGTGATTGATTTGGGTCAGATTTTTTGGCACTTCCTGCGTCCCAATCGGCTGCGAGATTCGACTCGTCTGATTCTGATGCAGCGGCCCAGATACACCGCTAGTAGCTGCTCTCCCAACAGAATTACCTAAACGGGCGGTGGACGAAAATGGGGAATCGTCGCAGGAACCATGGGAAGACGCCGCCATGAGCTTGAGAGTGTAGATAACATAGGTGACGGAGACGAAGAGGATCAACCAGAGCAAGAACCTGGGCACAGGTCGAATCGGGAACGACCCGGATACAAGTGGGGCGCCCGATGGGCTTCTGTCCCACACAACTTTCTCGCATTCTTTCTGGGCTACTTTCATTTTCTTCAAAATCAAACGCAAATTCTGGAGGCCCAAATCAGAGTTGCTCAAGCTGCATCTGTCGGACTGGAACGTTTCTGATAGAATGGATTGCAGATCAAAGTGAGCCAGAAACGAGAATGGAGGACTAGTGTAGAATTAGACGGAGGAGAAGAAGAGCAAGAGAGAATTGATTGTAGCGAGTAGCGGAGGCAAGAGCTTGCATTTTGGCCATGTACCCCGAAAAAGCAGTGCTGCTGGGAATTATTTATGTTCCAAGTAATCTTCTTTTTCGTTTCGGGATCGGTTTTGTTTTGGTGCGGCGGGGTGGCTCGGATTTTATGACTGTGATCCAGGACCAGGAGGTAGAAGGACCCGCAAGTGGAGGTGGGAAAATTGCACTATTTACTGGGCGGTTGGGTAGAAATACAGCGAGTCAAGGAATATGTGGACTAATTTTGCAAATGCTCAAACGAGATCGATAACGACTCTTGTTGCTTCAGACTTCTATGCATTTTGAACGACTGTTTTCTCTGCTAATTTTTTGCTGTTTGTGGCGATGAGATTAATGCCATCTTTGAATCTCGTGCAATATTTTTGGATTATAATGTGTTGATTTGGTGCATCTACAGACCTATCCAAATCAAGGGAAAAAGAAACCACGAAATATTATTCGGATTTTGGATAATCCTTTTATAATATCATTTTATTTTCTTTTTCTTTTTTTCTTTTGTCATAAACTATCCAGTAGATTCCGGATAAAACTCCAGAAATTTATGAATTTCGAAATACAACCCGAGGTTTGAAAAAAGATAAATCCAAACTTGAGCTTCCGAAAAATGAGAAAAATATAGATTTTGATCAGGCTAAAAGAAGGCCTTTTTCTAACACGCCATCTTAGTTATGATTTGTTTACGATCTACTCCAAACGTTCGATTAAGGTGTTGAATGCTCACTCCCTATTTATCTTTTTCAACAACCAAAATGTGTGGCTGATTGCCAGCAGGCAGCAACACGGACGTTGGGACACCCAAACAAAAGAAAGGACGGCCCGGAGAATCTGTTTCACCCATTTGGTTAAATTATTTGAAAATGCAACAAGACCCCATGGTTTTGCTAACCGACATTTATCCCCTTATTTCCGTAAAGCTACACTTACCCCCCCCCCCCCTCTTTTTAACTGTAGATGGTATTACTCTACGAGTTAAAAACTTAAAATGGTGGGCACAAATGCTATTATTACCCATGAAGAGTTGAGAATCATGCAAATTAATCCCAAACTTCATCCAATAACTCCCTTGTCACCACCTAGTGTTTAACTGATTCTCTCTCTCTCTCTCTCTCCCCCCATCTCTATTTGTGTCTCTCACATACTAATTATCCCGGCAAAGTCAAAGAATAGTAGCTAAGCGGATTGAGAAACTGCTCTTTTTGATAGGTTTGTAATGATGGAGGATGAATTGATTGTGGTTGGGCAGCCATGGATGAACTCGGGTGGGGAGCGAAGGTGGTTTGATTTGAAGCTAAGAGGATGGTGGATGGATTGAAGACGTTTAGGCTTTGGTATCCAATTAGCGATTTAGTGGAGCGTGGTTGTCTAAAATTCAGTTCAATTCCTCATTTTGTCTCTTCTTTTTTATATTTCTTGCTAGTTTAACCTCGTGTATGCTTTTTATTTTGGATCTATTTGATATTTGTTCATGAATCTTGCTCTCTTTTACAGTTGGTGAAGGGAATAAGCACATTCCTAGAAAATTTGAAATTATCGAAACAATATTGAATTTTCGACTTCTCTTTTCTGATTATTTGTTGCTATGATTTTTTTCGTTTAATCTATCTCTAGGTTTTCAATGGACTTTAAGCACAGGCTAGAGGCATTGATTGTATTTGTATGAGACTCTGTTCAAAAAATATGAAGGGCCCTTGTTTGTTTGCCATTTGACTACGACTAACATTAGAAGAGGCGGAACGCGGAAGGGAGACTGTAGCGAAATTAGTGAGCCGGGGACAGGTGCTAGTTTGTCAGATGTGAAAATTTAGTAACCAGAGTTCTAGGCGAAGAAGGCTAATGGAAAAGCTAAACTTCACCTTTTTTTATACGCATAACAGGGGTATATAATCTGAAAATAATGTGGGATGTTTTTCTTTTCGAAAGTTTAACTGGGGATGTTTTTGCTCAGGAACATGTTAACTGGGGATACGAACCTCCGATAAGAAAAGCCGAACTGCTACACGCCACCGGACAAACTTTTCACGCGAGGTTATTAAAGTCGGTTCCTAGTTAGAGTCATTTTTATTTTTTACAGTTATAAAAAGTTATAGAATAATAAGATTCTATCAAAAAAATTTTACAAAAAGATGAAAAATTATAATCATCTAAATTATCTTAGAAAATTCATATTACATAATTTTTTTATTTAGTGATACTTTAATACAATAGAAAAATGTCATCACATAAACATATAATACCAAAAAATAAAACAAGTTTTTAAATTTGACAAATCATAAACGAGAAGTTGAAAATATCTCAATTATTTAATGGAACACATGGAACCTTGTGACTAATGACATTATCAATATTGTCATTTTCCAAATTCATATCTTCATCTTCTTCGTCCATAGTTTTATCATTTAATATGTTAAACTTATTTATGCAAATATTTATACCATTATTGGCATTTTCTTCATCTACATCCATATATATATAAATTTGATAAATAGGATTATCAAAGTCATAATGAAGGAAAGTAATCAAACGACACTATGTGCCTAGAGGAAAAAAAAATAGATAATTTATGTTTTTTCAGTTATCTTTATTTCTTTATTTCAACTCTAAATGGGTTAAGTTTGATTGTATAAAGATTGAATTGTGTAATAAATTAATATATTTTTTACTTGCTAACATTTTTAGCCCAATTTTAGTAAAATTTGACATCATAACGTAAAAACATAAAGTCGTAAAATTTCTAAGTTTCTAAAACTAAAGTCAGGATCTTACCCCATTTCTACATACATATAATTTTCTACTAAAACTTGAAAAAAATTTTGGTTTCTTGAGTCGTAGGAACGTAAGTTTCTAAAACTCAAATCAGGATTTTAAAAACTATGTTTCCATGTAATAAAAAGCTAACTAAACAGGTTTTGCTTTCCCATAATTAACAAATGGACTTTTACCGTTACTTCCTTAAATTTTAGATAATATTATAATTACTTTCTGATGTTTAGAAATATATATTTAAATCTCTAATTTTTTAACACCATCAGTTACTATTTTATCAAAATCACAACTACACAATGTGAAATAAGTTGATATTATAATTAAAATGTAAGGTTTGAAAATATGCACATTTTCTCTTTTTTTTTTTTACGCTGTTTCACAACAATTTCTAAAATTCTAATTTAAATTATCTGATTATTATGTTATATAATTTCAAGTTCTCTGGTTCTTTAACAATTAATTGATATTTAGAAAAAAAAAAGTTTATGTTTACAGATAAAGAAATTTGATAATTTAAAATAATCATTAACTCTAAAAAATATTATATATTGTGAAAAACAATCCTATAAATTTGTATTTACCGAAAGACGGTTAACAAATATTAATTTAAATTAAATTTTCAATGGACAGTGAAAAAAAGATAAAGATAAATGTGTGAATTTCCAAAACTTTATGATATATCTATAATATCCAAACATCAGAGGATAAGCATAACATTGTCGAAAGTTAAGAGGGACAATGAAAAAACAGAAATTGTTAACAAAATGTAACCAGCAACATTTTGTTTTTCTTTCTCAGCGTTAACAATTTTTATTTTTCGGATTAAAGATTATCAGTCAAATGATCTGAATGTTCTTTTTATTGTTAACAGACTTGTTGCGTGTTTATCATCAAGACAAAATTGTTAGGAGTTTTGACTTGCCCAAGAAAAGAAGAAATGTGGAAAGGGGAATGGTCCCTCATTCTGTGAACAAGACTTTGAGACAGGGCTGGTACGGAATGAGCTCGAGCTCAATTAGCTATATCCAAGCCAAGTATAACTAATCCTAAACTCTTTACTTAAGTAATTGAGTTTGGGCAGTATTTATTTTGCAGGTAGATAGATACTATTCATTAACCCAATTTAAGATATATATTTGATTTATTTTTATTTTTTTTATTTTCTTTTTATATATTTACATATATTTTTAAAAGAATGTGTATATTCATAATTAATTAATACTTAAAATATCATAAATTAAAATAATATAAGACAATTTTTGTTAAATTATAATTTTATTTTTAAAATAAAATAATATTTTAAAAATAAATATACTAATTTAATAGAGATGCGAGTAGGATTGAATATGATAAGTTAAACTCATAGTTTTCCAACAACCTTACGAGTCGGGTTGGGTTCGGATTCAGGTGGCTGGGTATGAGGAAGATAGGGCAATAACGTATTTTTTGATATCCTTATCACCACACTACCACCCACCTAGTATCGCCACCGCCACCGCAGCTGATCATCGCCAGCGTCTCAGCCTGCAAACTACCTTCCACAGCCGCAAGCGTTTACCATTCTGGCACTTTCAAATAGTGACAGCTCGCGGCCTCACGTCCTCCCCTGATCGCCGTCATCTCCAGCAGTTCCGCCTTGACCACTGCTTATCCTTCGCCGTCATCTCCCCTCACTTCTGGCAACCATCTAGCCGATGATACCGAGCATCGTAATTCTTCACCTATTACATCAGCCTTTTTCTTGATGCGATTCCAGCAACATTTTTGTGCTAAAATTGAAATTGTTCTGCAACTTTGACCCTTTCTACTATTGAACATTGGATATAATAGAATTAGTAGAGGAATCACAACAATACACTTGTTGCAGAGAACAATTGCAGACCTTTTCAACCCAGACAGCCAAGAATTAGGCTTCTTTCTTGTTTGATTTATGACAAAAATATCAAATTTGACCCCAATGTTTTAGGTTAAGAACTAATATGCTATTATAGTTTTTTTTTCCCAATCTCCTACTAATGTTTTAAAATGAGCCGGATATGCAACTAAAGTTTCAAATTAAGAGTAGATATACTGCTAACTATTAAAAATCTAATGAATAACATTAAAAAGGTAATGAAAAACATAAAATAAAAAAAAACATTAAAAATAATAAAATTTGAAATTTCAGGGTGATAGTGTAAGTTTTAACAAACTTTAAAGACTTTTTGTAGTTAAACTCTCTCTCTCTCTCTCTCTCTCTCTCTTAAATGCCGGTGAAGAGAGTAGACAGTAAAGACAGAGAGAGGGCGGCGATGGGGCTAGGGCACTAGTGATGGAAACAGCGACTAAACTGAAACATTGATGGTAGAGATCAAACCTTCTTTTAGTAAAATCTCAAAGGTTTTGATATTTTTTTTAAAGATACATAATAACCCTAAGATTTTAAAACTTGTTATTTTTATTATTTTTTTTTATTTTCTAATCAATAGTGACATATTTAGCTCATTTTAAACACATTAGTGAGAAATTGAAAAAAAAAAAACTATAATGATATATCCGCTCCATACCCAAAACATTAGTGACAGATTTGATATTTCTGTCTTAATTTATCTATCCAACATTTGGTAGACTATATATTATGAGTACTTCGCCATCCGCATGTTCTTTCCAAGAAACAAAGAGAAAAAAATCACTTATACGCAATAAACTTCGAAGCTCATTTCTTGTTAAACAAAATTATAATACGAAGTAAAAAATTTCACTTTTGCAAAGGATAGGGGCTATACAAATGTTATTGTGGAGATAGGAGATGCTCCGCTTCTGAGCAATTTACAGGACAAGAAGGACCGGAGGCTAGACTCTTTGAGTGAAAATATTTTGGCCTTAGAGCTGGGCCTCAAAGTGTATATAATATATTGGTTTTAGCCTTCAAAATGGACTGTAGAAGGGTAACAGTAGGTTCATTAAAACTTCATGGGTTGTTAAAAGATTTTGCAAATAGGAAGAAGATTAGTGTAATTTTGACTAAATCTGAACAGTATTTTGTGATTGTTCTAATTTTATGATCTAAATAAAAAATTAGGAGCTGCTAAGAAAATTAATTGCATGATTGAGAAAAATAAATGACTCGTAGTTTTAGTACCACATCATATAGCTGGCTTCTGCCCATCAATCAATTCATTTACATGAAATCCTACTAACCTGATGATGTGATATTAATCATAACGATAAAGTAAGGCCACAAACATATATACGGGAAAATTACAAAAACCCTCCTATAGTTTGGTCTAACCTACAGTTTACCTCTTTTATTTTGAGAAACCTATACTTTATCCCTATATTTTTACCATTGCTAGATAACAACTTCTAAAACTGTATTTAAACTATACGATAATTATGGTCCAGTAATTTCAATCTCTCAAGTATTTTTTTTTATAGTTAATAGATATTTTAAACTATCAATTTTTCATTTCTGTAAATATACTTTTCCCTCTGTAATTATATATCAGTATTTTTTAAAGGTCAGTTAGTTGTAAAAAAAACATTAAAATTTTTAAAATTATTGGAACATTATTATCATATAGTTTAAATTAGGATTTCAGAAGTTGTTGTCAGAAACTGTAAAACAAATAAGGGGTAAAATGTAGGTTTTTAAAAATAGAAGGGGCAAAGTGTAGATTAGACTAAACTATGGGGGGTTTTGCATATATATTAGTCTAATCGATTATATTATGGAAAAAAGGGTCTAGACTGTCTAGTCAAATCCCTTTTTATAAATTTTTTTGTTGGAATGTAAACCAAAATAAAATGGAAAATGAAAAGATTAACAGCGATTATTTAATTCTGCAGTTCCTGTTCAAAAGCTAATTAACTAAATAATACGATAGTTACGGATACGTTGCTTCTCAAAAAAGATTTCTTCTTAGAGAAACAAAAAATATATTGAAATTCATTTTAAAAGAAATTGGTCTTTCTGGTTATACACCCCCCACTGTAACTTTGAAATGGGTAAATATTTCTTGTAAGAAAGGGTAGTTGAGCTGAAAATAATGGGTAAATTTCATTTATGGTTCATAACTTTTTGGAAATGGCCTAAACAGGCCCCTAATCTTTATTTTATCCTATTAAAGTCCCTAACTGTCCTATTTTTGTCCCAATCGTGGTCCTTCCATTAATTTCACAGTTAAATGTGACAGAATTACAGGGGAAAATAACAGCATTCATCCTACATTTTCTTATTCTTATTATCTCCTTCTCTCTCCCTCCTTTACCAATCACCAAGTCCAGCAGCCACAATTTACCTCCACTGTTGCGTGTTGTTTGCCGCCGGCCACCATTTTCCTCCACAATCATGTGTCACCCCTTTGCAAATTGTCCTGTCACCCCTTTGCACATTACCGTTCTAAGCGTCTAGCCACGACTTCCATTGCCGTCTCGAGATCTATAAACAGTGGATATTTGGAACTATTGGAGCCGAAATCACCACCATTGGAGCCTAAATCAAGCCCAAATTGGTAATATCTATTGTGATCACTGATCCACAATGAAGAAGGGAGATCAATTCAGCGAGAGTCACCGGGTTGCGAAAAGGCAAGGTCACGGAGGTTGCAGAAATGGTGGAGTTGCGAAGGTCACAGAGTTGCAGAGGTTGCAAATGGCAATGGGCAGGGGCTGGTTTAAACGGAGAAAAGGCAAGAGCTAGTCACGAAGGGCTCCTCCCTCCAAATGGCATCACCAGTGGTCGAGGTCACCTGCGAATGCCAAACCGAAGTGGCATGTACGGTGGAGGTTGAAGGTGGCAATAGAATACCTAAATACATTCAATTCTATCCTCAATTGATGCCAGTGCATAATTCTTATAACAAACAAAACCAAAAATCATTAACAAGAAAAAGAAACAATGAAAAGAACACTACCTGAGCTGGAGACCAGCCTTGGCAACTAGGCCGTTGGTGACATTAAAGCAGATGACTCGAAACGCAGTATGTTTTGGGAGCCTTGAAACTTATCATCAAAAGGTGAAGCTTGGGAGTTGAATGCTAAGGTTTGCAACAATGTAGGACCAATACTGTCATTTTCTATAAAAAATTTCGTCACATTTAACTGTAAAATTAATAGAATGACCAAGATTAGGACAAACTGGGATGGTAAGAGACTTCAATAGGATAAAATTAAAGTTAGGGACCTGTTTAGGATATTTTCAAAAGGTTAGGGACCATAAGTAAAATTTACCCGGAAAATAATAGTAAAGCAATCGATGAAGTGAAAGCAGTGCAGTAGATTGACAAGAAGAAGAAAGTTTGCTTCTTGCCGCGATAGACTTTTGGGCTTAGGCGTAGCTGTTAGATTGGATTGATTTCTTCGTTCGTTTAACTTTTTCCTAATACAATTATGAATATGAAATGAATGCTAACTTTTTATTCATGTCCATTTTTTTATAAATTAATGGTATTTGTGTAAATCAACGTATACATAAAATAATACAAACGATCAGATAATACATAAACATCCGCAATATAGTTAATGAAAAACTACACTTTTAACCTCATTTTTAATACTTTTTTACAACTTCTTAAATCCTAATTAATTATATAGTAACTTTCTACTAATTTCAATTTTTTTTAATAATTTTTATAGTTAATGAATATTTTAAATTATCATTTTTTCTTCTTTATAAATTTGAAATAGTATTTGTTTTAAATGTCAATTAGTTGCATTAAAAATATAGACTACTTGAAATAACTACAGCATAATTAATAGATAGTATAACGTATGATTTGTTTACTTAATCTAGGCATCTCGTTTTGGGCTGATGCGGATCTCCCACTTGTTTTGCAGGTCTCGAGTAACTACTAATTAGAGACCAAGCTTTGAATTGAAGTTAAACGGCCGCCAAACAGTCCATCTCTCAACCTCCATTTTGGTGCCTCCCAATCTAATCCCATCACTACTGTGCTTTTGCTCCTTGGGACGAACTGTCGAAAAAGAATCAATTGATCTATTATCTTGGTTATGTAATACTTCCCAAAAAAAGGCCTGTCATAAGCCAAAATACTCCACCGGTCCCTCAACTTGACCAACTTGAACGAGTTGGTCCCTCAACCGGAAATCAATCTAAGTTAATCCCCAAACTTGACAAAACGTGATGACTTAATACCTAAAACAAGTTAGATCAACACGTGGTTTCACATGGGATAACTCTGTCCACCGTCCCTGGTAATCGAAATGGAAGACACATTGCTCGGCTTCCCCCAAATTAGGCAGATAGCAAGTTCCAGACTCCAGTGGCTAGCTTTCTGAAATCCGCACGGATTACTCGTCTTGGTCATCTAAAATCAACCAGGCATACAATTCTCAGCGGGATAATTGGTGTGATAGTGGAAGCATGAGGAATCAAAGTTTGATTAACGTGGGCTGCAGTGGTGGCCAAGTCAGACACTTTGATGGTCAGGGAAATGAATCAGGTTATGCAAGCCAGACTGGATGTCATGGTGATGTTGAGTTTCGGTATGAAGATGAGACTAACAGGGAGGAGGATGATTCTCTGATGTTGTTTTGGGGGGATCAGTTTGAACATTTGAAAATGGGGCATGACTGGTGATAGGTAGCAATTTCTCTGATCAGAAAGCTCACCAGAGATTCAAATTCTCTTTTGTTAATGGAGGATGCAGTTTGTAGGAGAGCCTTTACTTCTAATTGATTTTCACAAATGTTCTTTTTAATGGTTTTGTTTTGCTAAATTTTCACCTTAATAAAGAAAAAAATTTACTATCTAAAGTAAAATATTAGTACCATTTAGTTAGATAAATATTATTTTTTCACAGATACCATCAACAAATCTGGTTCATTTTTGGAGGCTACTGCCCCTTTTACCGAATTCGGTGCTGTCGGTGTTTTATTTTAATAGAACGAGAGGGCAAGGTAAAAATTTACTATAGGGAATTTTTTAATGTGAAAATTTTGATTTTGTGTAAATAATTTAAATTTGACTAGAAATTATCTGAAATGAAGATAAAATGAACTTTGCAAAATATGAAGGAAAAGGAGAAATAGCATGATAAACAAAAGGAGGATGTTTAAGAGAGGAAATGAAAGCAGAGGGATTTTCATCGAAAAAATAAAAACAAAGAGAATGGAAAGTGGAGGGATGACATGGAAAAAGTGGGGCCTCAAATGCTTACGTGGTGTGGAGTGCATCCTCAATTAATAGCAGTGGGGAAGAGTCAGATACTAACTCATTTGAGCCCGCCGAGTTCAGTAACCCAGTGGTATTTAGGCCTCTTTCATACTTTTTTTTTTTTTATGGTACAAGGTATTTATCACCTTCACCTATTCACATAACTTACTTGAAATTTTTTTTTCTTTCCCCTTAAATAGCTCATATATGCGAAGGTTTTTTTGAAGCAGAGGAAGAGATGTGTGCAAATTTGGATTGAGTTTGAAGCTTTCATAATGATTGAAACCAAGGTTATCAAATTTCTGATTTGAATCTGAGAATCGTATGGTTTTACAATCTAAAAAAAGGAAAATGATCTAATTAGATTCATACGACTATGATTATAATTCTAATAAAATTTTATAACTCCGATTCATAGAAAATATAAAATAATTTCAGGTGAAATCCCTCTTTTAACAACATTGATTGAAACTTGCTTGTGAAATGTGCATTATTAGACATAATTTGTTACTTTTCATCCAAAATTAATGCAATTATTTGTGAAGTTTTAGAAGAATTCAAAAATAATTGCATTATTTTTCAAAGGTAATTCTGAAAATGAGTATACGATATATTTATATATCCTAACATTCACACCTTTCACAAAAAAGGAAAATGGAAAACGGAAAAGTAATAAAACATAAATCATATTTAACTTTTAAGGAGTGGTTTAATTTCTTCTAGTATAATATATGGACAAAAATCTTTATATATATATATAATAAAAAGATATGAATGTGCCAAAATATTGATTGATTTTTTATCTCTTTTATTTACTTTTAAGGCTTATAGTGTAGCGGCCTTCAAAAGTTTTCCAATTGAAGATTTCAAGCCCAAGATTTTAACTTAGAAAGATGAACCCCTCAACACTTTTTGAAATGGAGCAAATTAGCCCTGAAGTTCTCTTATGTATAAATTTAAACATTTCCTCCAACCCCACACAAAACTACGTCAAACATAACTCTTCAAGTCTTCATTTACCACCAAACACAGTCGAATAATGCTAAACCATGGGGTAAGCCGATGTACATAAGAAGTTTATAAGCCTTCGTGAATGTTCTAAATGTTATAATTTGAAGAATATGGGTTTAAATGGTTCATTTGGACATATTAGAACTCTTTGGGGATTATTACCTTACTTTATTCATATTCTTTATTCATTTATCTATATTTATTTCCTTTATTAAAAAATTTGCTTATTTTTCTTCAATAATTTTGTAGTACACTCTTTTTTCTTTAATAGTTCTAGCTAATTATGTGCTCACATGTCATATGGTCTTTCAGAAATTTGTCAACGTTCTATTTCATGTTTTGAAAATGTCAAAAAAAATATATGGAAACCTGATTAGCATTTATTTAGTTTATAGTAAAAGTCTTGAGATAGAAACATCAGTAACAATGTGATATCTTATTTAGTCCTCCTATTTATAGTAATGAATGAGCACTATAATTTCTAGAATAGGGGTATAAATGATTCGTTTAGTCATTTTGAGGGTTGATTGATAATTATGCCATTGCCTTATCTATTTACTTTATTAATTTATCTAAAGTTATTTCATTTTGTCTAGGGATTAGATATTGTCCTCCTAATATATATACACCAAACCAAGCTCTTCCCTCAGTCTGCGGTAAGTAACTTTTCTAGATGAGTAAATATTGCATAGGTCTTGCTAATTCCATGTACCATCTTTAAAGAATTCAAGAATTGTCATTTTGGCTCTACGTATGAAATATACTTATACGTTATCTGCACAAATCAAACAAATCAGTGGACTGGGCGGAGTGGTTAGTGCGGCAATGACATAGGCAGGAAGACGGGCCCGGTTAGGGTCCCTAAATCCCCACCCACCTCTTCTCAACTACTTTGTTTTCGTTTTTCTCTTTTTTGTTTTTTTTCTTCTCAGTTTTTTTAATCAATGTTCGTCAGTTTTTTCCCCTCATTTTATTTTCAGTTTTATTTTTTATTTTCATGTTCTCATTTCCAGTTTTTTATTTTCTTTTTCATTTTTTTGCAAAATTTTTAGTTTTAATCCCCATCCTCCTCTTCTCAACTACTTTGTTTTCGTTTTTTCTTTTTGGTCTTTCTCAATTTCGCAACTATTTTGTTTTCGTTATTTTCTTTTTGTCTTTCTCAATTTCGTTTTTCCCTTTTTTTTCTTCTCAGTTTTTTTAATCAATTTTTGTCAGTTTTCCCCCTCATTTTGGTGATTTATACTTATTCTTTTCAGTTTTATTTTTTTATTTTCATGTTCTCATCTTTTCCAATTTTTCTTTTTCTTTTTCATTTTTTTCATTATTTATATTTTTATCTCTTATGTTTATTTCCAGTTTTATTCATTCTTTTGTTTTTAATTTATCTGCATTTTCTTCTTAGTACTATTTTTTATTACTTATATTATTCCATAATTTTTTAAAAAAATTTATCTAACTTTTCCTCATTTTTTTATTTCAAATTTTTCAGCTAATAAAATTGATACTTTATTTTTTCTTTTATTAGTAGCTATTTATTCTTTTATAAATATTTTTTTTATTCTTTTACAAGCAGTTATTTGTTTTTTTTTAATCAATTTCAGCTCGTTTTTTAAATAAACTAGTTGAATTTTCTTTTATCAATAGTTATTTATTTTTTATCAGTAGTTATTTATTATTTTATTAATTCATATTTGTTCTTTAGATAAACCAATTGTCTATGCTTTTATTAGACGTTATTTGGTCTTTTATTAGTACTTGTTTCTTCTTTTACTAGCAATTGTTTCTTTTATCAATTCTTACTATTTTTTAGATACGCTAGCTATTTTTTTTAACAGTAATTATTTAATTTTATTAATTTATGTTTTTTCATTCAGTAAATTAACTGTTTGTTCCTTTAATAATATTCATTTGGTCTTTTATTAGTAGTTGATTGTTCTTTTATCAATTTCTACTTATTCTTTAGATAAGCTAGTTTTCTATTCTTTTATAGCAGTTATTTGTTATTTTTTCAGTAATTGTTTGTTCTTTTATCAATTCCTATTTTTTTAGATAAATTAATTATTTGTTATTTTATTAGTGATTATTTGTTTAGAAAAAATAAGAACTACTAAAATAAAAAATAATAATTGATAAAGGAATAAATAAAAACTAATAAAAGAATAAATAAGAATTGATAAAAGAACAGATAAAAATTGATAAAGTTATAGATAAGATAAAAACTGGGAACAATATAAAAAAAGGAAACAAAGAAGCAAAAAGGAAAGAAAATAAGCAAAAATGAATTTTCTTTTCTTTTTTAATTTTTTTGCATTAATTCTTGTTTTGTCTGTTGTTTTGTTTCCAATTTTATTCCTTTTCTCTACTTTTCAATTTTGTAAATTTTATTTTTAGTTATATTATTATTTCTATTTTATTGCTAGCTTTTTATTTTTTATGATTTTCAGATTTTTTTATAAATTATTTTTTATTATTTTATTAGTATATATTTGTTCTTTTATATATAATTACTTGTTTTTTTACTAGCAATTGTTCATTTTTTTCATCAATTATTACTTGTTTTTTACAGAAACTAGTTATTTTTTTCTTTTATTTGTAGTTATTTATTTTTTATCAATATTTATTTATTATTTTATCAATTCCTATTTGTTTTTTAGATGAATTTATTTTTTTTATTTTATTAATAGTTATTGACTCTTTTACTAGTTTTATTTTTTAATTATCTATATTTTTATTTTTATTTTATTATTAGCTTTTTGTTTTTTTATCAGCTTCTATCTGTTCTTTTGGATAAATTAGTGTTATTCTTTCATTAGTAGTTGTTTGTTCTTTTATCAATAATTATCTATTATTTTAGCAACAATTATTTATTCTTTTATAAATTTCTGCTTGTTCTTTTTAGATGAACTAGTTATTTATTTTTTATTAATAGTTATTTTTTTTAACAGTAGTTATTTGTTCATCAAGCTCATTCAAAGGAACAAATATGAACTAACAAAAGAACAAACACCTTTTAATAAAATAACAAAGAGCTACTAATAAAAGAGCAAACATCAAGTTTATTTAAATGAACAAATATGAACTAACAAAAAAATAAACACCTACTAATAAGAGAATAAAGAGCTACTTATAAAAGAACAAACAACTAGTAAAAAAAGAATTAAAAATTTAGTGTCTCTGAAAGAACAAATAGAAATTTATAAAAGAACAAATCAGCAAAAAAGGTCAAAAAGAAAAAAAAACAAGTAAAGAAAACAAAACTAGAAAAAGAAAAGTAAAAAAAAATAATTTTAGAAATGAACAAAATTGAAAAAATAGCTAAAATGAAAAGGAAAGACAAGATTGGAAAAAAGAAAAGAAAAAAAAAAGGAACAATACAAAAAAAAAACTAAAATTGGGGGAAAAAACTAAAATGGAAAGGAAACAAATAATTGGATAAAGAAAAGTGATAAAAAAACGAGAGAGAAATGATATGGAAAAGAAAAATGTTTTAGGATAAGAACTGATGAGATTCAAACACACCCATCTTTGCCATTAAGAGCAACGCGCTGCCAGTCCAACCAAGGTTCCATGTAGTGCGGAGGTTTACCAAAATAGTATAAATAACGACCTCATGTCCGAGCTTAGGCATAGGCCCAGTGCACACAAGTCTAATCGTTTCTAGATACCAGGTAGAATGAATATTCCATACATACATCTCCAAATTCCTCTCCCACTAATAAGAATCTTAAATTTCACCCCATTTCTTCCACTATTCTCCCCACTTTCTCTACCCAGAATCAGTCTTTATCGTCACAATTTCCTATAGAAACTTTGAAGAGAATTGGAATAATGCGAGGTTGCTAGTTGTTATGATCAATGATTCTTTGTTTTTCTATCCTCAATCTTGTATAGCCAAACCAAACAAGTGTTAATAGTAATTGGTTTGTTCGAGATATGTTTAGTTTTTAGGTGTTTATGATTGATTTGATACAAGATTTAAATGTCACTTATATTTTATTTTTTTAGAATGAATCAACCCTGGGTTTCTACACATTATGGCCTGATCGATGATTTCAACCACCAAAAAGAAACTAGTTTTTTTTTTTACAAGATTGTATAAAACTGGGATGACTTAAATGTTTAGGGTGAGAAGATTTAGGTTGTTTGATAATTTATTATGAGTTTTAGTTTAGTATGATTGAGATTTTTTTTTATTATGTATGCTTATGGTTTTATATGTATGCTTTTTGAGTTTGCTATGTATGTAAACTAGAATAATATAGCTTATACTTAAGTTTTCTATATCCGATTTGATTGGTTTGGTTTTGTAGTATTTAGAAAAAAAAATTCCAAAAATTATTTCGTATTCTAGTTTTTTGGGTTAGTTTGATTCTGTAGCATGAATAGTTGATTGATTTCAAACCTTGGCTTGTTTAGTTGTTGTATGAGGTATTTATTATATAAAACTGGATTCTTATTGTATGAATTGATTCCTATTATACGAAAATAATATGTATGTATGTATGTATGTATGTATGTATGTATGTATGTATGTATGTATGTATGTATGTATGAACATGAATTCCTATCGTATGAAATTACATTATTATTGCATGAATTTGGGTTGCTACCATATGAAACAAGGTTACAGTATAAAACCTATTCCTATCATATGATTGTGTTGCCATTATATAAAATTGGGCTTATATATGTATGAAATTGTATCCTTATTTTAAGAGTTTTAAGTTCTGATAATGTATAACACTAACAATAAATTGTATGAAACTGAGAATGAATTATATGAAATGAGGAACTACTTGTATGAAATTGAGTAAAGTTGTTTAGAGCATAGCATGTAAATACAACAATGAAATGTAAGGGTGCATAAAAAATTTCAGTTGGTGGGAAAATAAAGCCAGAAGAAAATTCACAACTACAACTAAATTCCTATTATACAAAATTGATATATTGTGTATGAAATTTAGTTTCTACTATATGAAACTTGTTAACTATTGTACAAAACTAAGCTCATATCGTGTAATTTCAAAAATTGAGATTTTGATATATGAAACTAGGTTTCATACTATATAATTGAAATGTTAATGCATGAAACTAGATATCTATTGAGTGAAATTAAGTTCATAGTATACAAAAGTAAGTTTCTTTTATACAAAATTGAACATTCACCATAAAAGTTTAGCAAAAACTCTCCTTATATGAAACAAAATTCTTAGTATAAGAAATTGGTTACTTATTGTACAAAACTGATATCCGAATGTATAAATCTCTCTAAAACATGATTTTTTGTAGTGAATAAAAATGAATAAATAATATATATTTTTTAATAATTTACCCTATTTATCATTTTAAAAAATTATTTTTTATAATTACTACATTTATCTCCCATTGACTTCAATTTCATCTTTAACAAAAAATTTCAAAGATTAAAAACCAATGAATTAAATTGATAAGGATAATTATCATATTTACCAATTTGAAAAAAAAAAAGAAACTACCATAATTACCACCATAAATGTTGACTTATCATCAAAAAAACTTATTTCCTTCTCTACCCAACTTTAATGGAAACAAATGATTCCTAACTAGGTGCATACATATGCACCAGGTACATTTTAGAATTTTGCCTTTATCTATACACTCCATTCTTTTATCTAAATTTACTTTCTTTATGATTTTTTTAGTTAGTAATTTATTCATATTCTTTTGTTTTCATTAATAGTTTTCAAGAAAGCTTAATGTAACTTGGGAAAGTTGTTTTCATTAATAGTTTTCAGGTAAGCATCATGCTATGAATTGATAGTTAGCTAGTTAAGCTCATGATCTAAATCAAATTGGTTAAAAATTAGTTTTCTTTTCCTTTTCCTTTTTTCTTTATGACCAACCTAAATCTAGATGCCCAAACAATGTTATATTAACATAAACAAATAGAAAGTGAATTTTATAGCATAGTAAAAGCACAAAACATATAGCAAGGAAGAAATTATCAAAAGGATGGCAGATTTTAAGAGAAAACCAATGTGTTAACCAAATATTCTATGTTGACCTTAAAGTTTAAGCTTCAAACACCATATTTTTTGCTAGTTTATGCTATTATTAGTCACTTTATAGGTGCTAGGTGCTAGGTGCTATTGGAGGCATGTGAAATGAATGAAAAATTGGAAGAAAGGTAACTTGCTCACAACTTTTTGACCTTTTCTTGAAAGATTGAGACTTTAGTAAAAGAATAAAAGTTGTAAACTTTTTTTTTTTTTTTTTTACCTTCATGCAAGATTTTGAATTGCCTCAATTAGGCATATTTACACAAATTTATGGCCAAAATATTGAAGAGTGTCAAAGCTAGTGAGTTGCGATGTTGGGGTGCGGGGAAGGGTACTGCAATGCCACACTATATTCAGTTCTACGAGTTTTTTTTTTTTGTGAAATTTGGTGCCATTGGGTTGCTCTTGATGCTGTGTACCCCTACAGGTGAGAAAAGTGGTTCCATACACTTGTTTTTAAACTATAACTTGTAATTGGTGGAGGGTTTCTATTTTGTGACTTGATTGTGACCCAAAACCTTGTGTTTGAGAAAGATATAGAGTTGGAGACACATTGAACATTTATTTTGGCTAGGTAGAGAATCAGGGTTTAGATTTATCTTCTTTTATTTTCACCTTCTCAAGATCACCATCAGAGTGTTGCATTCATGAGGCTTAGAGCGAGCTTTTGAGAAAGATTTTTTAGAGACCTGGTGGGATCAAGCTTTACTAGTTCCACTTTGGTTCTTTTTTCCTTTTTCTTGTAACTATTTACGGATGCTGTTTCTTCTAATTTAATGTTTGTATCTAGTTTGACCATGGAGTAGTTATCTAAGCTTTTTTGCATTTACAACTGTGACCATGTATTTAGTAACTAATGAAACATTCTTTTGTGATGACTTCCTATAGAGTAAATACAAAAATGAAATAAATGTATGACTGTAAAAATTTGTCACTTGTAATTGTATCTTTGGTCTCAGAGAATAGTGACAAAATAATAATGTCTTAGTCACAATCTGTGTATGAGAAAAGTGTTGAAAAGTTTCTAAAGATGGCTTTTGGTGAGCTTGATAGTGATAGAATATGTCGTTGTCCTTGTAGGAAGAGCAAGAACAACTTTTTTAAGACCCATGTAAATGATGAATATAATTTAGCCCGTGTAAATGATTGTATCCTATATCATGGTAAGGTATCCTATATCGTGGTAAGTATGTTAGTGCACTATCTTGTCTTGTATGTGGTGCTTCCAGATGGAAAAATACATAGAAACAAGTGCAAGGTAAAAAAATTCCATAAAATTTTTTGCATTACTTCCTACTAACCCCAAGGTTGCAAATGCTATCCGTGTCTCCAAAAATTGTGGTGGAAATGAGGTGGAACATTTTTTGAACACATCGAGGATGTTGAAGTTGGGACATTACTATATTCATCTGAGTTGGATGGTATAGTTGTTCAAACACCTTCTATTACCAAAAAGTTTGCGTTGGAGGACATTTGACACCGATGAGGAAGGTGAATTATTGTTTGATGATAGCAATGATGATGTTCCCATTGAAAATGTTGCTGAAGATGATCTTGATGATGATTCATTATTGCATAACTATTATTTGTTGAATTTTATAATTTTTTTTCCTTTATATCATTACTTGTTATGGATATAGTCTTTTCTTTATTTTTTTCAAAAAACATGTGCACTTGCTAATTAGTCAAAAGTTTAAAAGTAAATTTTTTTGATAAATATATCCAAAGACTATTTTGGCTACTTTCTTATATATATATATATATATATCAAACTCAATCAATTAAATTAAATAGTATGTTTTTTACAAATGATAGTGCATTGAGAATACTTGCTTTTTACTTAGAATTGTTAAGAAACTCGCTTCTTAGAAAAAAAAAAAAAGTATGGTTGTTGTGATGCAAATATTCATCACAAAATGTACCATATGCAGTAACCTAATTGATGGTAGTCCCAGGCAATCGTTTCTTTACTGTCAAAGTTTTAGTTACCTCTTTATGATCGTCACCTATAATAATTGTTATGACCAGACAGTCGATCAGTTACTTAAAAGTAATATTAATTGCCACAAGATTATTGGTTTGCATAAATATGTTACTTTCAGTGTCAAATAAGAATAATGACTACCCATTTGATCACTCTATAATCATTGTTTGAATAGTTGTGACCAACTTCTTCAAATTGTCACTAAAACTATTGCATTCTGTGACAAATTTAGCTTTGATCATAGAAAATTTGTCATCGAAAGCTATATTTCTTGTAATGGCAGTAATGGGAAATTGACACCACCAGGTGAAAAAGCTAATTGATAGGGTTTCAGGAACCATTATTAGAATAAATAAAAGAAGAATACAACAATTTTACCTAAAAAGAAATCTAGTAGACTGAACCTAAAGAGTTCTATGAAAAGAAGAAAAATGAAAATGAGCGTGCGATTGATCCAATGGGAGCCTTGAGAAAGCTTCATTACATATACTTCGGGGCTAAAATCTCCGTTCTTGTTATAATCGCTGTTGCAATCAAGTCCTTTAGCCAAACTTTCCACCCTAATCATCAATGATCAGAGCATGAGCGGAGAATGCATGAAGCCTGCTGTTTAATATGGTTGGGTTAGGATTTGGTTGATGAGAAGAGAAATGTGTTAAGTAGGTAGGATGAATAGGAAATAAAGCATTAAAGGTGTAAGCATGAATAGAAAGGAAAAGAAGTTTAAGAAGTTATAGGATGGTGGAGCCCTAAAAAATCTTATTAGGGATATTTGATAATGGTTGCAGAGTGATATCGATGGCTCAGTACAAGTTTGAAGATTTAAGATTTTGCTCGTGTGTATTGACGCTCATAATGTTGATGTTCATGATGTTCTATTTGTGGTAATTTCTGTTCGTTGTTATTTGTGTTTTTTGTAATTCGTTAACATTTGTTACTATGTTCGTGTTTTAGTGAGGTTCATGATATTTGTGTCTGTGATCTTAATCGTGTGTGTGTGATATTTATATTTATGGTGAAGAATTTGAGCCAAGGTGGAGATTGTTGGGTTTGTTAGCTCAAATTCAAGAAAGTTTAGGATTTTGTTTTTGTTTATAATTTGATTTTAGTTTTTTTATTTATTTAGGATTTAGTTTTTCTATTTTATTATGATTTGGATTTGTGTGTGACCTATAAAAAAGTTTGTTGTGTTAAGGTTTTAGTATGAGAGAAAAGCCAATGTGGTGAAGAGGTAATATGTAAAAGTTTCAAGAGGGATGAGAGGTTCAAAGGCTAAAGAGGGTTAGAACGAAAAGCTTTTTTTAATTTCTCATATCTTGTAATTATCAATAGTGTATAGAGGATTTATAGGCTAGCATAAGCACTAAAAATATATCTCTACTGTAATTTCTATATTTTGTTTGAATGGATTTCTCTCATCCGTAGATATAGGCTAATTAAGAGCTGAATCATGTTAAATTTATATTTTGTCTCTTATTTGTTATTTTGCTGGGCATAATGAGTAATTGGTGAATTTTTTCCCAAGGAAATAGTCTCTGGACGAAGCCTGTTTTTGGTTCCTGAGAAAATAATTGATTTTCGCCGATTGAGCCGAATCCTAGAGTGATCGGGCGCCTCTGCAACAACCCCGCGAAGCAAACATTTCCCCGAGAGCACCTTTCATTTTGAATTATGTCTCTGAAAGCTAACTCCCATGGAAGCTTTTTGAGGGTTTGGGGGTTTTAAGAAGTTGAAGAAACATGAGGGTAGATGAAGTACTCGCTTCTCAAACTAAAATTCAGTACTTCGTTTTCGACACAGAGAAGGAAAGAGTTTGAGGCAATGAGTATGAGTTCTGTCCTGTCCTGACGAGTTCTGCTTTAAACTACAAATGGAATTGAATCTTTTCCCTAAGATTAGGCAGTGGGGCAACAAAATCTTCGACAGTGAATTTTCCTCCATGTTCTTCTAGGTGCCACACCTTCTTACTAAATTGGTGGATCACATTTGACAGCCTCGTCAAATAGCTTCTCTGAAAAATGAGAGTGATCTCGCAGGAAATCCAACAAATTTTTGTAAATTACTCAATAAATTCTGCTATTCTGAGGGATCTGTTCGAAATTTTGTTTATTTCCTTGTCATATTACCATTTAGAGTGAAGCCAAAGATTGGGGAGATTGAGGCTTTGCATTGCGTTTTGGTTGGGAGTGGGGTTAAGTGTGGCAAAATTAAAAAAAAATATTGAAAATTGTTATAAGGACATGTTGTAAGTTTTGGCCGAACCACTTTTATTGTTTTTACTTCATAGTAACATTGAATTTATATGGTTTTTTTTTTGTAAGTCAGGCATATTATAAACACAAAACAGGCATTTAGCCTGGAGAACAACTGTTGGCCCTAGAAGGCCTTACAAACATAGTAGCCGAAGCATGGTGCATAGTTGGGTTAACAAAACCAGCAAGAGTAGTGATAATGTTTAAAGGGGGCTGAACAACATCAGACCTATTTGCAGATTTATCTACCAAAAAAGTATCAATATTTGCCTGAGAGGAGACAACAAAATTACAATTAGTACTAACAGCTCTACAGTGAGTAGCGCCGGAAACATCCGCCAAAAAGCTATTGTGCGCAAAATCGGTCGTAGCATTTCATTCTATATACAGTTCCTAAAAAGACTACTATGATTATGGTTAAACTGAGCAACCCCTCTCTTATTTATAAGAAGCATGCAACATTTCATTGAAATCACCCACCAAGACCCAAGGGCAGCTAACAGTGTCTCTGAATCTAATAAGATTATTCCACATGTTAATTCTATCAGACAAGAGAATGTTGGCATAAACAGCTGTTAATAAGCAAGGGGTAGGTAAGCTAGGATTAGAACCTGGATTTAAAGATGGAAACTTCGGTTTCGGTAGGTAGGCTATTGGAATGATATCAAGCACTCCGGGGTTCCACAGAAATCCAGATCCCCCCGAGTAACTTTTAGGGTCTGCCCTAAGCACATCTTGAAAATTAAGAGATTGACTGACCTGAACGGCTTTGTCCCCCAAGATCCGCGTTTCCGTGAGAATCACCAGCATTGGTTTATGAACACAGACTAAGTCATCAAAATTTCTTCTAAAACAAGCGTTTTCTTTGCCCCGGCAGTTCCACACTAAACCTTTCAAATCCATATCGAAGTTTATAGGAGGGTCAACCAGAAACTTGGTACTTGATGGGGTCAGTTCCAGGCTACCCGTCAGCACATTCTTTGTCATCATTTTTTATTGCAAAGGGACATACGGCATCCAGATTAGTGTATATCTCGTTGCATCCTACCTCATCCTGCTTCTGGTGAACAAAAAGCTGTAGTAGCTTTGTCTCCTTAATCACCCGAAAGATCGATATTTGTTAACTCGGTGGGTCTTGGGAAGCATGATCGCCTTAAAAGATCGATAGGCTTATCGGTGATTTTTGCTTCCTTCGCAGCATTGATTTTGTTCCGACTTTTGTTAACTCGCCTGGCAGCTTGCATCCAAGGACCAAACACTGCATCAAATGCTTTTGGAACAGAGGCCATAGCGTGTTTGTCTGTTGGATTGGTGGGTTTCACTTCTGGCAGGTCCTCTCCCATTTTTTATTTGCAAGCATTCTCCAGGTGTCCCACACACAGCCACAATTGTAACATAATTCTGTCATAGAGGACTCTGTAAGTTTCTTCTGGATTCTAATTTTTGCTTTGAGTGGCTTATCTAAATCATCCTGGATACAAAATCTGGCATATTGACCTCTGAGATTGGCTTTGGTATAGGTATCAATGTGAAGGACTTTGCCTAGGTTGTCACCAATTTTCCGTAGGGCCTTCGGCTTGAACCGTTCAAAAGGGAGTCCCAGAATTTTGACCCAAACTGCAGTAATTGAGAAGGTGGCACGCTCCGAATGAAGTTGGGCTCCAACATTCAAACCGTAAGGTAATGGGGGCCGCTGAACCAAGGACCATCATAGACTACATGATGCAGATGTTCCAGGAGATCGAACCAGAAGAAGAAAAAGTCCTCACCCTAGTCCATGCATGAAGGAATGAAAGATTAAGATAAGGATAAGGCAGTAGATCAATCTGATTTATATGTACATATGTATGTTTTATCTTTGACATTATCTTTGACATTATCTGTAAGTCTTTTACCTGTATAAGTGCTGCGTACAATGAAAGAAAGAGCAAGTTGGTTGTTCTCAATTCATACTGAAAATTCTACATGGTATCAGAGCCAAACCTGGGAATCAAACTCGCGGCACACACTGACGCAGCTTGATCTAGGATGGCTGGATTGAGAAACGAAGGTTCTGACGGAACGTCAGGCACAAGCAACCAATGGAGGGGCGTAGACGTGATGTCTCCTTACTACATCCACACATCAGACAGTCCAGGACAAGTCTATGTTGGCGAGCTTCTCGATGACAGGAATTATGGTGAATGGGTAAATGACATGAGCAACGCCTTATTTGCCAAAAACAAGATTGGTTTCGTTGAAGGAACCATTGACAAGCCCACAGCAAACTCGCCTGATCTCGGTAATTGGATGTGCGGTGATGCGATGGTAAAGGGCTGGCTGAAGAGCGCCATGGACAAGGAGGTTAGAAGCAGTGTCCGCTATGCCAAAACAGCCCGGGAGATATGGGCGGATCTCGAAGAAAGATTCGGAAAGGAAAGCGCACCCAGAGCCTACGAGCTGAGGCATGCGATAGCACTGTTAAAGCAAGAGAAGTTGTCCGTATCATCCTACTACACAAAGCTCAAAAGCTTGTGGGATGAGATACAGTCAATTTCGGCATGGCCAAAATGTATATGCAACGGTTGCACTTGTGATGTGCAAAAGCGATTGATTGAGATAAGAGAAAGGGATCAACTATACGATTTCCTTATGGGTTTGGATGATGCATATGGGACTGTTAAGACACAGATCCTTACCGCCAAGCCAACACCTAGCCTCGGTAATGCTTATCACCTGGTGGTCGAGGATGAGCAGCAAAGGAGCATATCAACAACGCACAAGACAGCATCTGAAGTAACGGCATTTCAGACCCAAGGTACTCGAAAGAATGGTGGAGAACCAAAGGCAAAGAAGAGGGACAGACCAAGGTGTGAGCACTGCCACAAGCTGGGGCATACCAAGGAAGATTGCTTCGAAATAATTGGCTACCCGCCCGGATGGAACAAAGGGAAACGCGATAAGAAACCAGGATCGTGGGCAGATAAAAGGCCTAGACCAAAGGCAGCTCAAGTCATCCCAGATAACAGTCCCATTCCGGGACTGACGCAAGCATAGTATGATCGATTGATCCAATATCTGGGACGCGAGGGGGAGATGCCAAAATCGACCGAACAGAATGCACCAACAGTGAACATGGCTGGTAAGCTTGAATTTACGCAACCTTGGATAATCGATTTAAGAGCAACTGAACATATCATATGCAATGGCAAGCTTCTTGACAAAAGAGTGAAAGAGGCAAAGTATAAGACGGTGAAAATACCCAATGGAGATAGCGTAACAGTGAAGGGCATGGGGAGGCTAAGCTTGCCGAATGGGATGCAAATTCAGCATGTGTTGAACATTCCAGATTTTAAATGCAATATTCTCTCTGTCAGTAAATTGACTAAAGAATTCAATTGTACAATAACTTTCATTGCGGACTTTTGTGTAATGCAGGACTTACGTTCGAGGAACCTGATTGGAGCGAGTAGGAATCGTGATGGCTTGTATCTCCTTGAGCCAATGCGACATGGATGGGTGGCAATGGCAGTCAGCGGAGGAGACAAGTCAAAATTGTGGCATCGAAGGTTAGGACATGCATCAAGTGCGAAAGTGAAGTTGATTCAGTCACATTCGAGCATAGTAGAAGGGGGAAAGACCACTCATTGTGTTTCATGTATGCGTGCGAAACAAACTAGATTGCCCTTTTCTGAAAGTACAATAAAGACGAATGCAAGTTTCGATTTAGTTCACTATGATATTTGGGGAGGCTATAAAACGCCATCCCTCTCGGGTGCACATTACTTCCTCACGATAGTTGATGACTATAGCAGGGGAGTTTGGGTATACCTAATGAAGCATAAATCGGATGTGAGTTATTTTCTGCCTTTATTCCTGAATATGGTCGAAACTCAGTTTGGAAGACGAGTTAAGCGGGTTAGAGCAGACAATGGTGCCGAGTTCCAATCAAATAAAATGATGGAGTACTACAAGGAACGAGGCATGGTCTTGCAAACTACATGTGCCTACACCCCTCAACAAAACGGCGTAGTTGAGAGGAAGCATAGATATATCCTTGAGATATCACGAGCATTGAGGTTCCATGCAGGTTTACCTGTGGAATTCTGGGGAGAGTGCGTACTTACTGCCGTGCATATCATAAACAGACTACCTTCAAGGGTGATAGGAAACAAGACCCCATACGAGGTAATTCTAAAAAGAAAGCCAACGTATGACCACTTAAGAGTATTCGGGTGCTTGGCTTACATGCACAAGCAAAAGTCAGGGGACAAATTCAGTGAAAGGGGCAGACCGTGCATCTTTCTCGGATATCCAAATGATAAAAAGGGGTATCGAGTTTACGACGTCGAAGCAAGAAAACTATGTACCTCGCGGGATGTGGTCTTTTTCGAGGACAAATTCCCATGCTTACAAGGACGTGAAGGTATATGGGAACAACAGGAGCAGCAGAATGTCTATCGTGACTGGAGCCAGGAACGTAAACTGATGCAAGATGAAGAAGAACAGACGCACAGATCAGGAGAAGATAGCAATAGTAGAGTTGGGGAAGCCTCTAGACTTGAGGCAAATTCGGAGCATCAGGATGAAACAGCAAGCATAGAGCTAACAGTGGAAGAAAGCCAGGACGGAGTGCAAGACAATAATGTCGAGCAAGTTGAGGCTCGACGCAGCCAAAGGGAGAGACAGCAACCAAAGCACTTAAAGGAATATGAGGTACACTTGCCACCCTCCATTGTCCACTCACGACCTGCTCCTCCATCAGGTAACTCGGTAGTATATCCTTTGTCGCACTACGTCACATATGATGGTTTTTCACATTCACACAAAGCTTTCCTGGCGGCCATCACATCTCATGATGAGCCAAAGAATTTCTTTCAGGCTTCACGACATGAACATTGGAAGGAAGCTATGAGAAAAGAAATCGAAGCACTGGAGAAGAATGGAACATGGACACTTGAACCATTACCACCGAGAAAGCACGTCGTGGACTCCAAATGGGTCTATAAAATCAAATATAAGCCTAATGGGGAAGTAGAGCGGTACAAGGCACGGTTGGTAGCAAGAGGGTTCACACAAGTTAAAGGAATTGACTTCCACGAAACTTTCGCGCCTGTCGCCAAACTTGTCACGGTGAGATGTTTGCTTGCTGTGGCAGCAAAGAGGAACTGGGAAATCCATCAGCTCGACGTAAATAATGCTTTCCTCCATGGAGATCTAGAGGAAGATGTATACATGAGCATCCCTCAAGGATTCGTAAAGAAGGGAGAAACTCGAGTATGCAAGTTAAAGAAGTCCTTATATGGGCTACGACAAGCAGCAAGGAATTGGTATCGCAACTTCACAGAGGCATTGATCAAGATAGGTTTTCACCAGTCGAAAGCGGACCACTCAATGTTTACATACAGAAGGGAAGAAAGGTTTGTTGTGGCATTGATTTATGTCGACAATGTCATATTAGCCTGGAACTGTAGCGAAAAGATACAAGAAGTGAAGCGATATTTGAATGCAAAATTCAGTATCAAAGACCTGGGTCCATTAAAGTATTTCTTGGGCATTGAAGTGTCAAGAACGCCACAAGGCATTGCGCTCAGTCAACGAAAGTATACTTTGGATATACTGGAGGAATCAGGTATGCAGGGGTGTCGACCCAGTCCGTTCCCTATGGAGCAGAATGCTAAGTTACGAGCAGACTGCAGCGAACCAAGTGTTGACATTTCAAGATACAGAAGACTAGTTGGACGTCTGCTGTATCTGACGATGACGAGGCCAGACATAACATTCGCTATCAACACACTAAGCTAGTTTGTTGCAGCGCCAAAACGTGCTCATGTGGAGGCTGCCGAACGAGTCTTGCGATACCTCAAGGCAGCACCTGGGCAAGGAATTATGATGACAACAGCAGGAGGCTTAAACCTGGAAGCATACAGCGATGCGGACTGGGGTGGATGTCAAATGACGAGAAGATCCTGTACATGATACTTCATCACGTTAGGAGGATCACCAATCTCTTGGAAAACAAAAAAACAAACCGTGGTAGCAAAGTCTTCGGCAGAAGCTGAATATAGGGCAATGGCGGTGACAGTAAGCGAAGTTCTATGGCTAAGATGGCTGCTGGCTGAACTACAGGCACCTCAAGCTGATGCAACAACATTGTTCTGTGACAACCAAGCAGCCCTACATATTGCTATGAACCCTATGTTCCACGAAAGAACAAAGCACGTGGAAATGGATTGCTACTTTGTTCGAGAAAGAGTTCAATCCAATGAAATATCGCCTAAGAAGGTTTGGACTGGTGAGCAGCTGGCAGACGTGTTCACTAAGGCACCAGGAAAGGACAGATTCAAACTGTTGGTGTCCAAGTTGGGCATTGTAAATTTACATGCGCCAACTTGAGGGGGAGTGAAGGAATGAAAGATTAAGATAAGGATAAGGCAGTAGATCAATCTGATTTATATGTACATATGTATGTTTTATCTTTGACATTATCTTTGACATTATCTGTAAGTCTTTTACCTGTATAAGTGCTGCGTACAATGAAAGAAAGAGCAAGTTGGTTGTTCTCAATTCATACTGAAAATTCTACAATGCAGACTTAGTTGCTTTTTAGTTTCCAAATTGCCTTACCTTTAGAGCGAGCTCAATTGTTTATAGCCAACCTTTGCTCCGAAGGTTCGAACAATGATGTCGTTAGCCACTGGTTCACGACATCCTCTCTTTTCTGCCTTGGAGAATCGTACAGTGGGAATGTCATCCTCGTAGTCAGCTTCCTCATCAGAATCTTCATCAAAGAAGTCCGGTTGATAGAATAATGGGGCTGATGTAGGCGACTGCTGAGAAGAATCCGGGTAGAACATGATTTGAGGGACCATGGCTTTGGTCCAATTCCATCTGGTTATCTTCTTTATGTTTCTTAGTGCTACGATCCAAAGGATGACCAAAATACTAGTAATTAAAAGGGTGAACATTTGATTAGTTCGATTTGAAACCAATCCAACATAATAATCAGATCAATTTTCAATTTTTTAAAAATATTTCTTAATCATCCGGATTACATGTTAGTTTGGGTGTTGTATTGAACGATTTTCGAGTTGTGGGCGTGCCAAAACCCTCAGTCTGCACCTACAAGCCCCTGGAAGTGGCAAAGCGCAACACTTTGCCCCTTGGAACATCTTCAAGTAAATTGTGATGAGACCCGGCCGAGCTCCGACGAACAACAAGATTCCTAAGTGAGTTCAAGAAAAATATGTAAGCCAGAAGAGAGAGTTCAGACGTGGGGGAAATGGTGGTGGGATCAAGAAGGAGAAGTGTGGAGAAAGAAAGATAAGAAGAGAAGGCAGAGACGATGCTTCTTATACTATTAGAGCAATTACAAGCAATCGTTTGAATCTTCTTGAGAGGACTTGCGGGAGCTGACATGTTTGAATATAGACGGTGCTCATCGTAAAATAAAAAAATTTCAAGTTTTGCAAGATGAGCTGTATGAACAGTCGGTGTTTATTTTTCTCATCCAAAAACTCGACACATTTTTTCTGCAAGTAAATAATTCAGAACGGGTAAAATTCACCATGGGTCACCTAGCTTATTTTTTTGTCCTATCCGGATACCTTACCTTTATTTTGTCCTAGCGAGATACCTTTCCTCTTATTGCGCATCCTGTTCAGCTACTTTCCGTCAAATTGGTCGTTAAATTGGATGGAAAATGATGAAGTGGCATTAAATAATACTAAAATAAACTTAAAATAACAACTTCAGTCCTCAAACTATTTCAATTACTAATTCTAACCCTTAAAATTTCACTTAAGCCAATTCTACCCCTCTGCAACAGGTCCGGCACCCCAGCTTCTGCAGAGTCCCTTTCTCTGCCTTCCTCGAACACGTCTCTATGATCCCAGACTTCAAACAAGAAAGTGTCGATTTCATGGCCAAAACCCTTGCTTCCTCCGGACTCGGCCCAGAGACCTATTTCCCTTCAGCTCTACATTACATTTCTCCAAAATCCATCCAACGCGAATCGACCGCCGAAGCCCAGATGGTTCTGTTTGATGTTTTCGAACATCTCTTGGCCAAAACCCATCTCTCTCCCACCCAAATCGACATTCTCATCGTCAACTGCAGCGGTTTTTGCCCTTCCCTCCTCTCTCCTCCATGCTCATCAACCGCTTCTCCATAAGAAGCGACACTAAGAGCTTTAACCTCTCCGGAATGAGGTGCAGCGCCAGCATTGTGGCCATCGACTTGGCCTGGATCCTCCTCAAAACCCACAAAAATTCCAACGCCGTCATTCTAAGCACCGAAATCTTGTCCACGGGCTGGTATCTGGGTCGCGAGCGATCCAGACTGCTTCTCAACTGTGTCCTCCAAATGGGCAGCGCCACCGTCTTGCTCACCAACCGAAAACAAGAGAGAAAATCATACCATAGCGAAGCAGAGGATTGGTTCCCGAACCTCTGCACCGTCATCAGAGCGGCCTCCTCGTCCTTTCCTCTCAGCTTTAAACCCTTCGAAATCTCTCTGATCAACAGCCGGCCGGAGGTTGGCAAGCAGAAATGATGCACCACGGACTTCAGGTTTGGCACGTCGATTTGGGTCTTTCTCGATTTGCCGAACACTTTCTTCTGCAATAACGAAAACCCAATTCGAATCTTCTCCGGAAGCGGAAGGATTTGTTAACAGACGTCCGAAATGTGGATCTGGAGGATTTCTCTAGCGTGATTTGCAGCGCGATTTGCCGGCGTGAGGAGGGAGGTTGTGGGTAGTGATTTGCAGGCGCGTTTGTAGCTGGTGATTTGCAGGAATGAGGCAGAGGAAGGCGGTTGTGGCTGGTGATTTGCAGGAGCGATTGGCGAAGGAGGAGGGGGCTGCGGGGGTGGGGATAGAGGCGGAGGCGGAGGAGGGAGGTGGAGGAGGAAGAGGAGGAGAGGTATGGAGAGAGCCCGACGGTGGATTGAAGACAGAGGATGGGGAGACAAATCTGGGACTGACTAGATAAGGGTTCGGTTATTAGATGAAGAAGTTTGTGGGGCAAAGTTTATGTGGGGCAAAGTTTAAGGGTTAGAATTAGTAATTGAAATAGTCTGAGGACTGAAGTTGTTATTTTAAGTTTATTTTAGTATTATTTAATGCCACTTCATCATTTTCCATCCAATTTAACGACCAATTTGACGGAAAATAGCTGAACAGGATGCGCAATAAGAGGAAAGGTATCTCGCTAGGACAAAATAAATGTAAGGTATCCGGATAGGACAAAAAAATAAGCTAGGTGACCCATGGTGAATTTTACCTAATTTAGAACTAAAACATTCCATTCCAGTAGACGAGTAAAAGGTAAAAACATCCCTAGTACAACTTCCTAGGAGAATTTACATGGCTGGAAGAAGCTCTGGAGAAAACAGCTACGATGGAGTGAAACGCAGTGGCTGCCATCCTCGTTTTGAGCTGTCCCCTTTTGGGCACAACCCCCCTGCTCCCATGCCTTCTCTCCATCGCAACGTCACCAATTCTCATCTTGTTGCTCATTATGCTAGTGGAAAAAATACTGCCAACTTTGTTTTGAACTCTGCTCTGGCTGCCACGGGGAGGGCGAGGGCTTATTATATAGCAGCCGAAAGAGACAGAAATAGTATTATTATTTGATGGATCCCCGGGGGCCGGGGCGGAGGGAGGAAATCAGAAATATGAAAACCGGGTCGATTTGGGTTGAGGAAAAGTTAGGAAGCAAAAGTTAGGGACATGCCAGCTAAAACTGTAGAGCTGTAAGATTCCTTCTTAGCTTAATTGCGACAGGATCTGTTTACTCTATGATTTGTTGAGATTCGAAAACATTTAAGCCGCTAATGAAATGAAACATCGGGCAGGAATTGTCAGAGTACTAGTACTAGTGTTGCTGGGTTTGGAAATGCATATCTAGCAGCCTACACCCTCAAAACCTAGGAAATTAATTAGATTCTTCGTCTTTTGTTTTTGTGCCTCTTCTGTAGTTTTTGACCCCAGTAATTAGATAAAACTGAAATATTCAACAAGAAGAAACAAACCCTTAGAGTTATAACTTTTTACTTAACCAATCACAACGATACGTGGTTTACCTAATTTTTGATTGGCATCTAGCTCCTCGTTACGGCGCCCTGGGTTCAAGTTCTCACTTCTCCCTTCCTTCTAATTGTGCGACCAACAAGATAAAGTAATAAAACTGGTAACATTTCCATTTGCCCAATAGTGTATAATACTTTTACGCTAATCCTTCCGAGCCTGCTCTAATGTTATGCTTGTGGCTCTAAACAGAGGCAGAGCTCAGATTCGATTCGGTGTTATGCTTTGCTTCCCTTTAATTCGACCAACAGAAATGACATGGCGGCAAAGAGCTTCACTTTTCTTAGACAGATAAATAATTAAGTCGGAAGAAGCTTCCTGGATAACTAATTTGCAGATTTGATGAATCCTTGCTGTTATTATAATGACACAAATGGTAAAATACTTGGTTGAACTACGACTGAAGACAAAACAAGACAAATCCAAATCCAAATCCATTGGCTAGGTTTTACAAGGATGGCTCCTAGATATTTCTTCCTCACCCCACGCCACACGTGTATTAGACCCTAGTTTTTGTCCTTTTTATTACCAGCCTGAAGGATTGGATGAATGTAGAGACATTTTAATGCCAAGTCTCGCCTCTGAATCAATGATTGGCAACAGACCTGTCTCCATTAGACCTCAATTTGAGGTTATACAGTTTTGCAAATTTAGCTGGCATGTCTCCCAACTCCCCCCCACAATCCATATCTCCCCTGTTTTTAAATTTCTCATCTTTCCCAGATTTACCACTTAATAATGCCACCTCCCCTGCTATATAAAACCAGCTTCAACCAGGAGCAGTTCAATCAAGCATCAAAAGCTAGATAGTTAAATCAAAGAATTGCTTTGAAAAAGTTCTCAGGTAGATAAAATTTCACAGAATCATGAACAGCAAAATGATGAGAAATGGGGGCGCTGCCTCGGCAGACAGGAGCCCTGGGAGGAGAAGGTCCGTTCCCAGGAGGGGACAGATCAAAACGAGGATCGCGGCAACTGCATTTCGCTCCATTGTCTCTGTTTTCTCCAAAGCTTCTTCAAGTCGAGTTAATTCTCCCAGGAAAATGTATTAGGAACATTAGGATGTAGTTTGTATAGACCTGTTCTTTTAGTTCCTTTAACGTCTGTTTTTTTTTTTTTGGTTCTTCTTTACTGTCTTTGTACTAGAAAATATTCCCAGTCGAGGTTGCTTATCTGATGGAGCATCTACCAATCAATATTGGAACACAACTACTCTCGGTTATTACACAACTCCAAATCAGATGAGTCAAATGATTGCCAAATTAATCACGCAGGATGAGAAACACTGAACTAACGAGACAAAATTCTTACAATCCAATCCGATCCAATGGCAATTTGGTGATTCGGTTCATATCGCCAAACTTTAGGGAACTGGACTAAAATCAATGAACTAAGAGGTTTAATCTGTATGAACAGAATATCTGAAGGCAATTTACACGTAATAAAGGGTGAAGGGACTACAATCCAATCCGATCCTTGATGTCATGCTGGGATTGTGAAAGATGCTTTGGATAAATCAGACTTCATTTATGATTCTTCTGTCCCAGTATCAAGGCAGAACATAAAAAATGTTCGCCTTTATTCCTTTCTTTCATTTCCTTCCTGATTATTAAAAAAAAAAAAAAACTTGATGGCTGTGGTACAAAAAGGTCCTACGTAACAATATCAATATGCCAGATTAGCCGAACCATCCTCTCCACCCGGGCGCCATTCATAGACCATGGCTGCAGCTCTACATCTTCCTACAGTTGCCCTGCGCCAAAACTCGCACATCTCATCAAAAGATGCTCGTGCATTGAACTTCTTGCCCTGGCGAAGATCACGTCAAAATAAACAGGAGAGAATGAAAACAGAGGGAAAAGGAATCAGCATTCGAAAAATAAAAGGCAAGAAATTTGGCAGCCAAACAAGGCACCCGTCTGCAGTTGCATCAGCTATGTACGATGACGATTTGAGGTCCAGTCCACTTTCCTCAGGTCAGATGATCAAGCATTTCTACAAGTGCATAAATGAACAGAATTTGAAGCAACTGGGAGACTACATATCAGAAGATTGCTACTTTGAGGAGTGTTCTTTCCCTAGCCCATTTAATGGGAAGGAGGTATTCCCCTGACATCAACTGTTATAATTCTAACTAAAAGGTGCATTTCTTATCTACCGTGCTAAATGGCTTCAGGAGTTGGGCAGTGTGTACTAACTGATGAAACTAAAATGTGTCACTGCAGGAGATTATGAATTTCTTCGATCTTCTCATGAAGGGCATGGGCAGGAATGTTAAATTCAGCATTGAACATGTATGTGAAGGCGAGAACTTAACAGCTGGAGTGAACTGGCATTTAGGTAAACTCGTCTTCACAGTTAAGAATACTGTTATGTACTTCAAAAGATCAATTTCCAAACATTGCCAAAGGCAAACACAAATCATAATCTACAAACCCTTCCTATTGTCTGCTATTAATGCCAAAATTTTGACAACGTTGGGTGGCTAGCATATTAGCAGAATGATTAACGAGAGAAGCTTTTCTCTCATCCATTACAGAATGGAATGAGAATGCAGTCCCACTCACCAGAGGATGCAGTTTCTTTGAATGCTCAGAAGAAGCTGAAAGAATAGTCATAAAGTAAGAACCTACAACGTTGATGAATTTTCATCAGTAAAACAAATGTATAATCTAATAGACGATAGCATTCCTAATGCAGGAGAGCTCGAGTTTTAATCGAGTCACCAATCAAACCAGGAGGAATAGTGTTGGTAATTACTAGATGCTTGCAATCACATGCTTCCCAAACAAATGCACCATTATTTTTCATGCTTGATCTGCTACAAACAACGTACTTCTAAGTTTTCAATCATCTTCAATAAATCCAGGTCTTATTGAAGGAGGTGACGAGGATATTTGATGATTTCCCAAAGGCAACAGAGTGTATGCTCAAAATTTCACTGTGATTCTGAAGTTATAAGCTAGACATATTTCTGACCATCACACTGAACCCTTCCCTATCTTCCAAAACTGCAGGGTTCCTGAAGAGTCAGCATATCATACTACATTTCCTGCTAAAAATCTACACAATAATTGTCACAACCTTTGTCGACCCAATACTCCAATTCTACCTAAACATATGGAAAGGCATGGCGCAATTGCTTGCTTTTGCAATCAAGATCATGATTCATATAGCAAAAATTCTATTCAAGTAGAAAGAAATTCTTACAGAAAAAGGGTCTTACTTTTGTACATGAACTCCAGAGAAACAACTTAGGATGTTTCAAGGCTTGTCACTTCTCTTCCTCATCTTCTCTACTAGACCACGTATCAAACAGGTAGAAGGCCACAAGCGGCGCCAGAAAAGGCGGTTTCGGCTGTGGACGACTGAAGGCTACAATAGTGGCATTGTTTTCCTCAGCTATTAGCCTTTTTTCATCAGTGTTATTGTATTTCTTCCATTGTTTCCTTGGCATTGAAGTAGCCACAGTTCCTGAGCTCAATTACTGAAGGCTACAATAGGGGCATTGTTTTCCTCAGCTATTAGCCTTTTTTCATCAGTGTTATTGTATTTCTTCCATTGTTTCCTTGGCATTGAAGTAGCCACAGTTCCTGAGCTCAATTAGTTGTAAAGTATACAAATCCAAGTAATAAACAGTTTGTTTGAGAAATGTAGCTCGAATAATTAAGAGAAATAAAAGGGAAAAGGACAGAATTGCACTTACCCCATGGCCGTGGCATCAGATTGATTTGTTTAAATTTGTGTTTCAGAGGCAACAACAGAGCAGTATCTGAGCGCATCTCTGCGACACACAACTTCCCAATCTCAACGCTGTAAGCACAGGAAAAAATAAAAGAAGAGATTTATGACCTCCTCCCTGCTTATAATTTAAAGGGTTCGTGAAGAAAATAATCTCGGCTGGAACTTTAATGAATCTGATCATGAAAAATTAGATGTTTCTTCCAGTTCCACGAAAATTCCAAAGGAACTGGTTTGATTGATCAGCGGCGAACCTGGCAAGTGCAGAACCTTGCAAACAAGAGGATGATACGTACAAGACGACGTTATTTGGGTTTCGAATTCGAAGGGAAGGGAAGAGATGGCGAACCTTCAGGGACTAAGTTAATGGCCCTTCACTTAGTTAATTAAGTTTACTAAAAACGATAATATTTTTAATTAGAAAATTTGGATTTGAATTCATTTGCAGAGATAATTATAAGGAAACAAATAAAAATAATAAAATAAATATGATAATTATTAGAAAAATGTTATTCGTTTCCCTTTTTTTTTTTCCCCAAAAACAATCATGTTTATAGAGTTTCATACATTTGAATATTAGTTTTTCACCATAGTTTATTAGTGTAATGCATTAAGAATTTAGTTTCATATTAGAAAAGTTTCCCTTATCTTTATAGAAAGATTCAATTTTTGTATAATAGAAACTTATTTTTTGTATAATATGGACTCAGGTTTGTTCAATAGAAAAACATTTTTATTCAATATCTTGTTTCGCACATTATCATTTCAATTTGATATAATATAAAACTCAATTTCATACTTTAATATCTCAATTGACGCACATATACAATATGTTACGAGTTTCGTACAATAGAAAACTCACTTTTGTGCATAATATATCAATTTCGTACAATAGGAATTCAGTTACAGTTATAAATTGTGTTCGGACATAATTTTCTCATCAACTAAAATGTTAGGTGCATCCTTAAGTTTTATTGTTGCATTTGCACACCATGTTTTGAAAAAAATTAATCCAATTATGCACAAATAGGTCCTAGTGTCATACAAATAATTTTCAATTTCATATATTTCATTTTTAGTTTCATACACTATCAAAACTCATAACTCATAAAATAGGAACATAATTTCATATATATATGAACCTAGACCCAAATTTGTACACTAGCAACTCAACTTCATACTATATACATAGATAAATACACACACACACACACACACACACTCACACATGTACGTATATATGTATGTATGTATGTATATATAGATAAAATAATGGTAAATATCGCCAGTTGTCCCTAAACTTGGCCCATGTTGCTTAATCATCCCGAAAACTATCAAATGTTGCACAAATCATCCTTAAACTATTTAATTATTGCACTTTCGTCTTACTGTCAACTAAACTGTTAAATATGAATGGAAAAATGATGTAACTGCTGATGTGGCATCGAAAAATGATGTAGTTGTTGATGTGGCAGCACTTTTTCGTCCATCTTTAACGGTTTAATGGACAGCATGATGAAAGTACAACAATTAAATAGTTTAAGAATGATTTGTGCAACACTTAATAGTTTCGGGACGATTAAGCAACATAGACATAGTTTATAGACAACTGGCGATATGTACCCATAAAATAATAACCCATGTTGTATGATAGCAATTAGTTTCATTTAGTAACAACCAAATTTTATTCAATAGCAACTCAGTTTCATACATTATTAGAACTCAAAACTCACACAATAGGAACAGAGTTTGACACATATATAAACCAGATCTATATAGTAACAACCTAAATTCATGTGATAGCATCTTAGTTTCTACCTTAATTTGATGATACAGTTGTTATATTTGTACTCTTTACAAAAAAATCCAGAATATATATATATATATATTTGTGTTTTTTACAAATTTAGAAGCATACATATAAAACTTAGAAACATACATACATAAAAAGATCCCAATCATACATACAAAGCTTCAATCCAAAAACATAAATATCAAATTTTAAAACGGATCTTTACAAACTTATGTTCTTTCGCAAATAAAAGAAAACAAAACCATCAAATTACATACCAGGATCAAGTGAGGAATGTGTAGGAGTGGATTCTTTTATTCAACAGCAAGATTGACATCATATTCGTAGGTTTCATCTCATAATAAAAGACCAAAAAAATTTAAGAAAAGAAATGGAATCCTACGAAAATTGTTCACTATCCATTATGAAAAAAAAAAAAAATCTCCCCCAGGGTCAATTCACAATTTTAAAACCATAAAACAACAAATTTGGGAGAGAAATTGTTGATACTATCAAGACTGAAGCGGCAAGGCATTTCGCTGCTGCATTAGCAGTTTCCATGGGCGAATCTGGAGCACAAATTGAACAAACCTAGGTAGAAAAAAAGCCAAGAGACCCAAGAAAATATAGAATGTTCATGAGCGGATTAGGGTAGCAAAACTATTAGATAGACTTTTAAGGACACTAATGTACGCATACGTCTAATTAAACTTTTAAATTTACCCTTCACTATCCTAACCAATTTCCATCATGCCCCCTAGTCTAGATCGGGTACTTGTCCTCTCCAGCCATCAGTAGTGGTGCTTCCAGATTATAAACCTTCATCTTCTCTAGCTATTGCCACCTCCAATTATGGTGATGATGATGCCATCACACTAAAGAAGCTGGCAAATCTAGAAATTTGTCGACATGCACCAATATGATTAATATTTTACGTCCTTAAAATTATGTGTTTGTGTTAATCTTAACCTGAAGTTTTTTTTAATTCTTTTAGTATAGTCATTTGTTGTTATAAGAGATGAGGTCATGTGGTGTTTTCAACTGTCACATCAACATTAAAGTTGCAGCATCATCAACTTCCATCCAAAATATAAAAAAAAACTGATGAAAAAGACTATGGTAGGATGATTGTTATGATGTAGGAAACTCTATGATGGCACAAGATATGATAAATGACTATTTTATGAGAAGTGTTAAAGTTAGAGGACTGTGAATGAATTTTACTCAAGATATGATAAATGACCATTTTATGACAAGTGTTAAAGTTAGAGGACTGTGAAAGAATTTTACTCTAAAAAATCAATAAGACTTTTATGTGTTTCCATTTTCCAGTAGTACAAACTAGTAACTGTACAAAGCCCATATATAGGCTGTAGTACTGTATAATAGAACCTATGAGGATGCGGGGTGAGGCCTGGCCTTTTACGGCCCTAATCTAGGGAGGCCTAGATATATGGCTAACGGGCTCAATTTACCCAGAATTGTGGGCTTCTGTTACATATGATAGTGGGCCACTAGTAATTCAATTATGTATTGGGCTCCTGTTTCAACGCTCAGGCTATCAGTTCAATGACCAATGATTCAATCCTGTGACAAATCTATTTTTAGTACGATTTATTATGCTAGGTTTGCTGCTAAAATTTATCAGCTCAAATCCAAGGTGCTCTGCGAATTATTTATTTATTTATTTTGAAAAAGAAAGATGCATGAATTGAATTAATTTCAAAATGAGGGTTACACTCGATGAAAAAGTAATTGTCCAGTTAATTTGTCTTTGGGTCAGATGCAAAAAAAAAAAAAAAACGAAGGAAAATTATGCAGGTTTTCCCGGCAAGGCAACCGTAAAAATAAATATAATTAGCGAGAATGGACATACAAACTGACAAGTGATCTGAGGAAAGACTAGCAATAGATGATTGCAACCACAGGGCAGAACGCGACAAGTGAAGTGTTGGCCCGTGAAGAGTTAAGAGGAGGCCAACCAGAAAGCAGGCAGCCATGAAATGAAAAGGAAATGGTCACGGGTTCCATGGCATGCCGATGCCATACCATTTGGCCTGCTCCTCCCTCCCTCCCTCCCTCACGTTTCAGTTTCACTTCCCACAAACTGTTGTTTTTGTCAATGTTAAGTATAAATATTAAAAAGTACAGGAGATGGCTTGGTAATTAATTAAGGTTTAACGAGAGCAGGCAGACAAGAAGGGAAGCAAAAGCAGCCACCTTCGCCCTTCGGCTTTCGTCGCGTGCGGTATTGCGATCTGCGTTACTTGCACTACCGCCCAAGGCGACCCCACGGCCACGGATAGCATCAGAAAGAGACCACAATCTCCCAAAATCAGCAATCAACCGCTTGGATCACCTTAATTTTTGGCATCGATCATAGGACACTAATTGAAGTAGTTGGATATTTAGAAAGTAATTAAACAATTAAGTGATAAATGATCCCGTAATTTATAATAATACACACATTTCTTAATATTGAGTGCATTCATTATTACATTACACGAATCTTGTGTTGTGCCCTTCATTTTACTTATTCAGACGCAAAGCAACCTATCCTCTTACCAAAATTCTAGGGCAACAATTCAATCCTTTTTTTAGTACTCCTTTTAATTTCCAGCCACTCCACTAAATTTTGGCCCAATCATTTCTTCTTTCCTCATCTTCTTTCTCTAGCTTATAGATAGGGCGACCGCATCATGGTAGTGCCCATCACCCAACCCATGCAATTGCCTGTTACTGGTATATGATTGCACAAAACACTTTGAAATTTAGTAACATACTATTTAATGCATTTTGCCCAATTTTGATCTTTCACTTAACTTGTATTCTAATTGAAACTCTACAATTTAATATGTCTAAAAATATTTTTTTGAAAAAAATTATGCTCTTTATTAAATTTTTTTTAAGTTGGGTAAAAAAGAAATTGGATGAAAATTAATTATATTTTAAAAAATTTATTAAAGTGATTATTAAGTGGATAAAATGATTCCTTATCTATTTTAGATTAAAAAAAATTAATAAAATTAAAAATAATGAATTCTCTTAATGAGAAATGAATAGATTATCATAAACACATTTGCCTTTTGTTTTGGGAGAAAAAAAAGGGGCAAATTTACCACTTTCATTTGCTTGACATCACAATTTTGCCATTAATCATTTTTTGTGCAAATTTGCCACTAGTGTTACATTTTAGGAGTAAATTTACCACTCAACATGCAAATTGCCTACATGGCAAACGTGGAAAAAAATGTCAAATTTCAATCCCAAGCTTTCTTTATTTGAAACCTTAACCCCTTAAAATTTTTTTAATATCTCATTTTCGCTGTGGTCTCCAACATATATGATGCATAAGCACTATATTCACCACCCATTAATTCTGAATAATTGCCACTTCTCTCACTTGATCCATGTTGCCAGTATGAGGTGTCACCACTCACTACCCACCAATGATGTCAATTAGATAAGAAAAGATGCTAGATTGTGAGTCCACCTCCTTTTTAGTTCTATCAATAATCTTACCTCTCTAGTGTTCAAATGCCACTGTTACTCATTGCTTATATGTTATTGGTCACTATCAAAGAAAGTCTAACCTATTGTTCACTAAGATTAGGATGAATGACATGTCAATAGAGGAGCCCCAAGGGGACTTCTTAAGGGAGATAGACCAAATATTAGATCTGTAAGGTTTGAGCAACTAGGGGCTAAGGAGAAAATTTTAATGTATAGGTTAAGATTTTTCACAACTTTCTCATTTACTAATATCTTACATGACACTAATATGTTGCTGATGTAACAAGGAATAGTTTTACGTACTTTGGACAAATTATTCCTTCTATTGGAAATTTGATGTTTGTTTCACTCTTATTTTAAAACTTTATACGTCATAGAATCAATTTGCATACAAAAGTGTGTTTGTGTGTGTACATTGCAACATCAAGTCAACAAGAGCCCCATCTATGATCACTCGTAAATCCATACATCTTAAGTTACATAAAGTAAAGCATATGTTTAGAAAGTAAAAATTATTCTATGTGCCATTCGAAAAAAAAATGTTCTATGTGGAACGTTGGATGTTGACAAGAATGTAAAATAGTACACCTTAGAAGCTGATTGAAGATAAATTAATCATCTGATCTCATAATTTATAATCAAACAACTATAATCATCATTTCTATTTGAACTTAGTCTTGCCCCCATTTTATAATATGACATAAGACGATAATTTCATACCTCTACTTCCAACTGAAAAAAGAAGTTAGACACGATATGCAAGATACTGAACTCCAATCATATACAACTTTCATCATGACAAAAGAAACAGTAGGTAGTTAAGGAAATAGCAATTAAATTTGATAAAATTGTGTGTGATTAGTCGATCGAAATTGATGGCGAGACAAGTCATCAGCCATACAAGACAATACAGAAATAGATAAAGGTTAAAAACTGTTGGTAGTTCAGTTTTCCTTTTTAATTTTGTTTAATGCGCTTTACTTCACATTACAACCCGATGTTTAAGGACCACTACAGCGCACACACATATATAGAGCCCCCACGCTATGGCACTTCTCTACCAAACGAGGCAGGCACCGAGTCTACCGACTCCACCAACATGAGGGAAAATGCCGTAAAGCACCAGGTATTTCAAGTCTTCTGCAAATTTACCCTCCATGTTTACTTCGTGCCATGGGTTGCCCTGAATACTGTGATTAACGTTTCAGGTCATGCGTCTTCTTGGGATTGCTCTGCTTTTGTTTGAGTCATTGAAGGGGGTTGAGAGCAGGAGACACCGGCATGGCCTTGACTATTCTTTAGAGTACTCTGCCATAAGTTGCAGAAAACACAGCGCTTCGCTGACGGATTTTGGAGGAGTTGGCGACGGAGTTACGTCCAACACTCTGGCGTTTCAGTCTGCGATTGCTAATTTGAGCAGATATGCTTCCGATGGGGGGGCTCAACTCTTTGTTCCCCCCGGAAAATGGCTCACTGGAAGCTTCAACCTCACCAGCTATTTCACTCTTTATCTCCACAAGGACGCCACTCTTCTTGCTACACAGGTGAGGGTGACCAAGTCTCTTTAATCTTCTCTGTCTTTCAACAACAAAAAGCAAAAGAAAAAAAAAAAAGGGTTTCGTTTCAGGGAAATAGGGGAATAAAAAATAATTGCTATAATTGAAGCAGAAATGGTTAAAGTTGGATTGCCAGTTGGAAACTGGCCGTGGGCTCAGTTACTGCTCATTATTAATGTGATTTTGGGTAACTGAAATGAGAGGTTCTGATGGGGTTGGGCTGTAAAGTTATGGTGAAGGACTAGGACGGCTATTTTTCTTGTCTTGGGATGTAGTCTTCGCTTTCTTTCATTTGGTTTAAAGGTATGAAGTTCCTTTCAACATAAACGGAGAGGTTTACTTCAATATCGCTGAGGGTGTGTGGTCCCTCCCACTCACAAGACTTTCGACCACAAACACTAATACATGAGTTCACGTTTTACTTTTGTGTAGATGAAGAGAATGAGATTGGAGACTACAAGGGGGTTTCTTCCCTGAGTCCTTCTGTATTCGATTAAAGCACAATTTGATCCTGAAAAACTTGCCAAAATGAAGTGGTGTTTAATAATTCTTTGGCCTGTGGATTTAACAGGAAGAGAGTGAATGGACTATAATCGACCCCTTGCCATCCTATGGCCGGGGAAGAGATGCACAAGGTGGAAGGTACATCAGCCTGATCTTCGGGACCAATCTTACTGATGTTGTAATCACGGGTAAAAACTTCCAGCAACACTAGACAAAACGAAAAAAAAAAAAGAGAAGGTTACTTGGATTGCAAGTCTAGTTATAGTTCTGAGAATGTCTACGTCTTCCTTTGCTACAGGAGATAATGGAACTATTGATGGTCAGGGTGAAACATGGTGGGACAAATTCCACAAGGGGGAGCTTCAATACACCAGGCCTTACTTGATTGAAATCATGTACTGTGATCAAGTCCAGATATCCTCTCTCACTTTGATCAACTCTCCATCCTGGAATATCCACCCTGTTTACAGCAGGTTCTTCCCTTCGCTTTGCCAAACTGTTGCATGAATCTATGCGTATTTTGCATTGATCCTGAGATAATGTTGCAGCAATGTAGTTGTTCAAGGCATCACAATATTGGCACCTGTAAAGTCTCCCAACACTGATGGGATCAATCCAGGTTACAATCTAGTAGTAAATGGTTTTCACATCGCTTGTGAAGTAAGGAAATAATGCCAATATTCTCCATGACTTTTTCAGACTCGTGCACAAATACTAGGATTGAGGATTGTTACATTGTCTCTGGCGATGATTGTGTGGCAGTCAAGAGCGGCTGGGATGAGTATGGCATCAAGTTTGGAATGCCAACCAAGCAGTTGGTGATCAGGCGCCTCACTTGTATTTCTCCCTTCAGCGCTGTGATAGCTCTTGGAAGTGAGATGTCCGGTGGAATCGAGGATGTTAGGGCTGAAGACATCACTGGAATTGAGTCAGAGTCTGCTGTCAGGATCAAAACAGCGGTGGGGAGAGGGAACTATGTCAAGGACATATATGTGAGAGGCATGAAACTGAGCACCATGAAAATGGTGTTTTGGATGGCAGGGAATTATGGTTCGCATCCTGATGATAACTACGATCGGAATGCAATTCCTGTGATTGAGAACATCAATTACCGTGATGTGTTTGCAGAGAATGTAACAATGGCAGGCAGGTTGGAGGGCATTCCAGGGCATCCATTTACTGGAATCTGCATATCGAATGCAACTATTGGAATGACAGAGAAGCCAAAAAAGCTGCAATGGAACTGTACTGACATTGAGGGGGTTTCTAGTGATGTAAGTCCTCAACCCTGTAATCTGCTTCAAGATCAGGGATTAGGAGAAGCTTGTCACTTCCCAGAGGACAGATTGCCAATTGAAGATATTAAAGTGCAAACCTGTTCCTCTAAGGTGAAGCTTTGGTGAAAGAACCGAATCTTTTAGCTATCCAATTCTATGTGATAAGTGATATTTGCACCGGAAGCTCTTGAGCATGACATACAATTGAGTAATTAGCCAAACTATCTTTACTAATTGTCGATAACTAGTCCCGAGCATAATAACGCACAACCAGTCACACCATTCAAGCAGCCAAATGGAAGAAGCTACTGGAATATTACCAGTAGTTTGCTCAAACTTGTTTTTATGTTTCCAAAATATAATGACAGATGTAGAACTCAAACTGCTATAATCAACTACACAATCAACACCTTCTCAGTAAAAAAACAATCCAACAGGGCAACCGCTGTTTAGTCAGACAGTTGAAGCTTCTAGTTGTTAGCAGAGGTCCGAGGTTCAAGTTCTCATATCTTTTCCATAGCTATGCTCATTTGCATTAAAACATAATGATAACTCAAACAAATTGAGTCGCAACAAGCATGCATCTTGGTGAGGCATGCAAAAACTCCCATTATTAGATTCCAGGCCAGCATGGCATTTCAACAATCCTCTGGCAAAGCTCCTTTTTCAGTAGTTCAGATAGACCAGACATGATACAAACTGGGATAGGTAGCCCAACCTCCCCACTAAGTCGTCCTCTTTTTTATCTGTCTAATACATGATGTCACAAAGTAAGCTAGGAATTCACATCATGTTCCTATACTCTACCAATTCCAGGATCCAGGAATGAGGAACATTACATTGTCTCTGGGAAATTCTGGGAAAATAAGCGGTTATTCAACATTGTAGACAAAGCTTATGGGGCCTAATGTGTTGGATCAGGGTTGAACTTTACGGATTCCTTCCATATGAGCTCCTTGATGTGATCTTCAGTGCATGATTGATGCTCAAAATCAAAACTGAAAGGCCTTTGGCACACAGGCTCATCATTCTTTTTGTGAAATGTTCTAAAGTAGGGGTGGCAAAGTGCTTCATCAACTGCAAAAAATGGATAAACAGAAGTTAACCGATCAAGTGTAGGTAAGTTAACTGAACCTTCAAACCGTAGTTCTTTTCAAAATTTCTCTTGGACCTGTAATGCGCTTGCTGGGATCAAATACGAGCATTTTATCAAGCAGATCAATGGCACCAGGAGACATGTTCGGGAACCTTGCTGAAAATGGCTGCTTCCGACATTGTGGAAGCTGTCTAATGTATCTTCGAGCATTGTCACTTCGCAGAAACCCAAGACTTGCATCATCAGGTGAACCTATCAACTTTGAGCAACAAAAGGAAGATGAAGGGAAGGTTAGAAATAAGGTTCCTGCCATTCCTCCTGTAAAGATAAAAGGGATCTTACTTCTGAGATGAGCCTAAGCTGATGAACATAATCCTTCCCTGGGAATAAAGGTTCTCTAGTCATGATTTCACCAAATATGCAACCAACAGACCAGATGTCAATGGCAGCTGTGTACTCTGAACAATTCAGAAGCAACTCTGGGGCACGATACCAACGAGTGACAACATACTCAGTCATGAAATCTGTTTCGGAAGTTGTCCTTGCCAATCCAAAGTCTCCAATTTTAAGATCACAGTTTGCATTCAAAAGCAAATTGCTAGGCTTAAGATCACGGTGCAATATGTTTGCAGAGTGAACATATTTCAGTCCTCGTAGAAGCTGATATATGAAGAACTGCAAAGTTGCATGTATTGTAGGTATCATCAAAACAAGGTGTATCATTTCCATATTCCAAACAATAAAAATTCCAAATTATGATGGAAGAGAAATTTCCGACAGATTGTGAAATGTTTCTATCATAGAGTTGCGATAGCAAGAAAAACAAAGGAATTTCCTTGAACCTGACTATGATTATCTGTCAAATGACCATCAGAACGAATGATCTGATGAAGATCAGTGTCCATCAACTCATACACAATGTAGACATCATTGAAGGTATCCTTTTTAGGGGGTCGGATAATGTCCTTAATGCGGATAACCTGCATCATGACTCGTTAGAAACAAGCATTGAAGCTGCTTTCTTTTTTGAATCAGGATCTTGTTTGGCTTACATTAGGATGATCCATATAAGAGAGAAGCTTGATTTCCCTCAATGTCCTTTTGGCATCTACTATATTGTCAAAGGCATTGCCAATCTTCTTGATGGCAACTGCTTCAAGTGTTTCCGAATTAATAGCAGCACTTCAAATCAAAAGCAACATGTTAGCTACCTTCATAATTATTCATCCGTATCTTCACTAGAGGAGGCATTTGATATCATAAAAATGAGACCCACCAATCTCAAAGCAGAAAAGACGCTTTATAAATAGATTCGGACAAACTAATGTTCAGATTAAACAATCAGGTTGATAAGATAAAGCGAGTATACAACGTGGTTGGAAAAGGTGAAACCAACCAAGATGATCAATTCCAATATGAATCAGGAAAAGTAAAAATAAAATGAAGAAGCAGGTTTACCAGACAAAGCCAGAAGCACCCCTGCCAATGGAACGAATAGGAGGCACATACTTGCTAGAGACCTCAAACAAGTTGCCGTGCACATTGTACTGAACGTAGCGACCTCCATGGGTGAGAACGCCTTTGATGTTTCCTCCATGAGCCCCGTGATCTGTTGACGGTGATGCGGAGCCGGAATCCTTCAGACATGCCATTTGTTTTCAAAACTTGACTCGCACGCTACCTATATCTGCTCGTCTCGAGTCCCCAGCTGCAATATCTATATTCCAAGAAACAAAGCTTTCTCTGGAAAGCTAGCAAAAGTTTGGCTGAGGACAGAATATGGAAGCGGAAGGATGCTTCGTGTTGTAACTGCTAAAGCCAGAGCCTTTTGATCAGTTGAAAAATCCGTGAAAAGGAGTTAACTTTAGTTTTCTTTCTGTTTAAAAGGTAATGGGTTGTGCGTACTGTTATTAATCCTGTATAAATAAACAAGATTTTGAGTTAAGAAGGCAAAAGGACAAAAAAAAACAAAGAGTGTAAACGTAGTGAAGAATGGACGGACGCTAGAGGATCTAGAAGACGCTAAGCGGAAGCATATCCATGGGAAGCCACAACTGCTTTTGATACGGTGCGTGAATTGGTCACGGGAAGTTTGATGCTTCCTTTCAATCCCATCCCTTTCTCACGCACAAGACAGCTGACAGGATAACAAGCTTTTTAGTAACTCTGCCTTCTGTGAAATGCCGTAATTAATCAATGGTCACAAAATCGTTCCACTCTCAAAGTTAATATTTTGCTGGTAAAAATAATGAATTAACCACTAACGTTTTTGTGCTGGTCCAATTCACTCACTAATGTTTTTTTTTTTTTGGCTAAATAAACCATTGATATTTCTGAGTTGGCTTAAATCGTCGACTCTTGTAACTTTTGCTATTAAGTCTAATGGAATCTTATAGTTAAATACCAAGTTTTGTCCCTACATTTTATACTTTTGCTTTAGCACCTATGAAATTTATTAATCTAACATTTTGAATTGCCTTCTTAAAGCTGACATCGATCTTCGAACTCTATTTGTGAGTAGTAATTGAGATTCTCCTGAACCTGCTGATAGTGGCCATGATGTTCCTCCTCTTACTTTGCCTTATATTGCATCATAATCTTGAATTAAGCACTAATATGAGCGAGACATCATTCAAGAGTGACAATGTGGGGTCAGAGTTATCTTAGCTTGGGCAATGTAAATGATACACTTTGAAGGGGCTAAAAGCAGTAATGGATAAACTGTACTTGAAAAATATAACTGTAAAAGGTGGTTATGGAATTTTATAAATGATGAAGGTAGCCTATTTGAATTGTTTTAAATCAAATTGTGCTATTTTGTTAATTTTAAAAAGTTAATGATGGAGTTTTGTAATATTTTAAAAGCAGAGTATGTAAATTGGCATATTTGAATAACATTAGTAGTTTATTTTGTTATTTTGAATAATATTAGTGGTTTATTCAGCCCAAAAAAAAAACATTAGTGACCGAGCAAGGTTCAAAACGTTAGTGTTTATTCATTATTTTTGCCTATTCTTGCCTCTGGAACAACAGAACTCTACCATGCTTCAAAGAAAATTCGATGAGAAATCTAAAATGCCAAGAATTTTGTAAGTATAATTTACCAACAGCAGGCTCCATATTTCCAACCTCTAACAAGCTTCCCTTCCGCAATCTTTAACGTCAGTTGCAGCTGTTTTGATCCTAATATTGAAAACTTCTAATTGTCACAATGCACGAGTTTCAAGCCCACACTTCACCACTGGTGTCGCTCGCACGTAGCCAAAGAAAATGCTCTCTCATAATAACAATAGTGCATTATTGCAATCTATTCAGACAGATGGGTGAATAAAACCAGTAGGCTATTTGTTGCTCGATTAGTTCAGTTTGGGCCTCGCCCCAACCGTTAAAAGTACAGCTCTACCAGGTACCCTTGCCTTGGCTTCGCCCTGAAGATGAAGCTTCTCTCATCAATACCCTTCTGCACGATACTGAGGACCTATAAACGTTTCCCAACTTCCAGCCATCATTCTAAGTTAAGACAACCAATGTACAACCCAATTCAACACAATGGTTTTTTTTTCCTTCACCCAAGACTCTATGATATCCAATAACCACATTAGTCCCCAACTAATCCAATTCAACAGGAAATTTTACAAGCATGATTCTCAATATAATGCATATGTTCATTGCATGGGAACCTGTGATGCTGGTTAAGAAATGAGGACGCTACTTAAATCGATCACTGATTCAGCCTTGTGAATGCAACATTACATTCACGCACAGAAAGGGGAAAACTTGCCTCAAACTCTATTGAGCTCTACATCACATATCAAACAAATTGTTGCTCTGTTTCAAATTCTAAACATCCCAAATAGCCTCTTCAAACGTTCACTCAAAAAATAGCAGTAATATTTTGTAACCAGTCTTCCAACGAACTTTTAGATACAGTAAAAACATTGGGAAGAAGAAAAAATGCATGCTCTGATAAAAGATCTAACTTGACAAAATTTCAAACGAAGAACTTCAAGGTATTCCGGCATTAGCTGGTCCAGGACCAGCTATGTAACCACCACCACCTCGGCCAAAACCAGGCCTTCCACCTGGGCCCTGCAGATGCAAAGAGAATCCATCACCCTGTATTTCAATTCGTCATCGAGTAAAAAAAAATGCATTCTGAAAGACAGCTAAAATGATTCATAATAAAACATGAAATCATGCATTGCTAAGCGAGACTTACAGAAAAACAACTGGCACAGATGGTAACTCAACTCAAAACATTCACTTAAGAAACGGAAACATACAATGTAACACAGGGAGATGACACAAGTCAAGCTAGAAATCAAAACAGTTGACAGAACGAGTTTATCTGATGAGCAGGAACGGAAATTAAGGAGACATTTCATAGACTGTCTAAAGCGTGGTCACAAAATGTCTACTCTTCCAATATTTCAAAAAACTTATTATAAATGACCTCGATGGAAACTAAAAATCACAATGCAGCTAAACTGGCACATAGCTTCACAATCCACGCAGAAATCAGAAACTTGAAAATCTCAAGACAAGATTGAGCAATTTGAGGAGAACGCATTTTCCAATCAAAAAAACAGTCAATGAAAGAGGAAAGATTCAGCACTGGAAAGAAATGTTACCCTGAAAGAAGGTTGATAATCAGCAGGTGCACCACCCTTGTCACCAAAATCACCTCCACGAGGAGCACCACGGTAACCATCACGATCACCAAACCTCCTCTCCCCCTCAAAGCGAGGTGGGCCACTGAAATTAAGGATTAAACTTGTATCATATTTTAGCAATGCGACAACGTAACTTGTAACCAAATACAGGAGTGACGAAGAGAAAGGAACCAATGTAAATGAATAGAGGTAAAAGAAAATAATTTACCGGGGGCGATCACCGGGAGGGCCTCCGAAGGGGCGGCCAAGAGGCTTAGCCTGCTTCTTCAAGGTTGCGGGGACGATTTCGGAAGGAAGGTTGAGGTAAGTCCTGAGGAACTCAATGCCATCGTTGGTGAGGTACCAATAGTAATGCATCCAAGCGAAAGTCTCACGTACATATTCCTTCGACTTGAAGCTCTGCATCAGCTTAATCACCTGCAGGTTCGGCACGTCGATTTCTGGATGCTTCGGCAGATTGTAGTCCTTCTTCGCATAGCACACACCCTCTTTTTTTTTTTTGGGAAAAAGAAACCCAGATCAATACATAAAGAATTGGTAATAGAAGAAGAAATCAGCGTTGAGTTCTACTTCCCACTACCTTGGAAGATGTACTTGCAGATCTCGCGCCTGTTCTTCTCCGGGATGATCTGAAAGCACGTGAGGGGGAAAAGTTAGCGGCAAACAAATATGAGCCCAAACGCATAACAGAGGTTCTTGTTTTGCTTTCATTTTCTTGGGAAACAAGTAGGAACCGGAGAAATTAAAATGGGTTTGAAGGAGAGGACATTACCATGGTTGCAGCTACTACTGCGATGGCAGCGAAGATGCTTTGACGACAGGCTGCTGGCGCTGCCGCCCTGTTACCACTTACCAGTTCTCGCGTGTTGGTGTTGCAAAGAAACCCTAGTTAGTTCCGGGATTTTACCCTAGCCCCGGTTTACGCTCTATCTCTCTCTCATTTTGGGCCATTATTCTTAGCCCAACCCAGAATCTACTCTTCTTTGAGCTGGATAAACTTTTGGTCTGCGCACGTCAAGCTTTGATGAAGGCATAAAGTGTGGTAACATGCACCATTGGTCCATGCCTTTAATTAACGTTATAAATCGGTTTTCAACTTTTATTTTGTTACAAATTAATTTCAAATATTTATAATTTATTGTGTATTGGTTTCTAGAAACTTGATTTTCAAATAAGAGAAATTGATAATTTAAATTATTCATTAACTGTTAGAAAATTATTAAACAGTTTAAATTTATACAAAAACAGGTACTGAATAGTTTAAGTTAAAATTTTAAAAGTTAATGTCAAATAATACATAAGGGTTAACAAATTTAAATTGTTTGATAATTATCTTCTAATAAAGTTAAACTGTGTCATAATTTTCTCACAGTTAATGTATAATTTAAACTATCAGCTTTTATTCTCTATAAATTGAGTTTCTATATTAGTCTAGGATTAGGGATCAATATACAATGAATGCCAGCCTCTTGGGTAGACCAGGGTCTTCAAAGACCCTTATATTTTGGACCAGAATAACCTTGAGGCAATTATAGGATAGATTACAATTTACGTTGAGATTTATAGTGTATAATAATAACAGGAACTTTAACAGATGCAATTATGTGCTATTATTAATTGGAAACGTCTGAAACTGGCACTGTTAGTGCTTCAAAAAGGCTAGGAATTTGTTGCGGAGAAACTTTAGCTACTGACATTTTGCCGAATGAAAGGAATTTGAATCATATATTTTAAGGAGTTTCACTGACTGCGGAAGAACAAGATCAGAGAAGTGAGTTTTGATTCTTTGGAAATATGTTTGACTTGAATGTTCTTCCCAGTGAAAACAACCGTGATGTCACCATTATCGTCAATCAGCAGGAGGCATGTTCAGATCACCTCTTCGATGAAGATTACGGCGAAGCGAGGCAGTCTAATATTTTTGCAGCAGGGCATGAGGAGCAAGACATCAGACAGAGGATATTCGATCATATTTTTGGCGCCACTGATGTTAGTCATGAACTTAATGCTGGTGTTCTGACGTAGGACATATTTGAGTCTCCTACGGAGTCGATCGATGCTGTGGGTTCACAATCCGAGGAAGATCAAATGGAATTTGATTCTAATGGAATGGAGATTGAAGGTCATGAACAAGGTACTGGAATAGCATGTCTAGTTTTTTCTTTACTGTCATGGATTCGTGTGCGTGTATATATATATATATACATACTTGTCTTCTAGTTTGTTGGACTTTTCTTATGTTGTTGAGGTGCATAATTATTTTTCTTTACTGTATATATATATATATATACATACTTGTCTTCTAGTTTGTTGGACTTTTCTTATGTTGTTGAGGTGCATAATTATTTTTCTTTACTGTAATGGGTTCGTGTGTGTGTGTATACATATACATATATACTTACATGCTTTCTCAGGTTCTGATAGATTTTTTTTAGAAGAAAAAAAACAAAACTTGTCTTGCAGTTTGTAACATTGTTCTTATGTTGTTGAGGTGCATAATTATTGGTCTCATGTTTTTTCTTTTTTCCTTTTTTTTTGTCAATGTAGTTGAGACAGATCCAATTACTATGACTGAAGTTATTTCTTCAATAGAAGAAAAATCTCTACTGGGGCTAACGTTTGAGTGTATGGCTGAGTGTTTTGATTTTTATCAGCACTACGGCATTGATATTGGTTTCGGAGTTCGCAAGTCTAAATCACGGTATACAAAACTGGATGGTCGTGTAGTCTTGTCCACAAAAGAATTCTGCTGCTCGTCAGAAGGATTTAAACGATCAGACAACAAGAAAGAAGTATCCCACGAAAAGCTCGATAAACGTACGGGTTGTCATGCTAGAATTCGCTTTAAGCTGCGAAACGGGATGTGGGTTTGCACTGCTCACCTCCAGGAGCATAATCACAATTTTATTCCGTGACATATGCGTCACCTGCTCCATAGCACAAAGACAATGTCACGTCATAAGTTTGAGACAATCATGGCATTAGTTTCTGCTGGCATAAGGCAAATTGATGCTTTTAGGGTGATATGCAATGAGGCAGGTGGCCCTCAGCATTCTGGTTTGAAGAAGAAGATGCTTTATAATGCAGTGGCAATAGAACGTGCACGTGTTGTTGAGCGTGGTGACGCTCAATCGTTGATTAATTGTTTCAATGAGCGAGCAAGTACTGATCCTGATTTCTTTTTTGCTGTTGAAGTAGATGCGGAGGGTAGATTGGCAAACTTTTTTTGGCGCGATGGTCAGATGAAAATTGACTATAAGATATTTGGTGATGTGGTTTCTTTTGACACCACATACCGTACCAATCGGTACAACATGTACTGTGCTGTGATCGTAGGTGGCAACCATCATCGCCAAAATGTTATTTTTGGTGTCGCATTCATCGTCAATCAGCAGAAGGAAACATTTGAGTGGTTGTTGCAAACCTTTCTTCATAGCATGGATGGGGTACAACCAAAAACAATCATTTCTGATCAGGACGCATCAATAATTTACGCTGTTGATCATGTGCTAACAAAGACAACCCATCGTCTTTGCTTATGGCACATTTCCATGAAGGCTGAAAGAAAGCTGTGTAACCTATGGTACAAGGAAGGATTTGCAACACTTTTTAATAGGTGGTTGTACGATTGCAACACACTCGAGGAGTTTGATCAATGTTGGCAAAAAATGGTGAACAACTTCAATTGCAGTGAAAATCGATGGCTGTCTTCTTTGTATAGGCACAAACAGAGGTGGGCAAAGGCTTTTTCTCTCGATATCTTCTCTGCTGGTATGTTTGTGTTCATGTGTATTTTTTCCCAAGTTATTCAGTATAAAACACTTATTCAGGCGTACATGTGCGAGCATAATTGTACGTTAATATCATATTCTTTTCCCTTTTTGTGTCTGTAGGTGTCCGTTCCACACAGCGAAGTGAAAGCACCAACAGTGTTCTTACATCTTTAGCCAACAAGCAAATGGGCTTGTATGAAGTGTTCAAAGCAATTGAAAAGCGTATTCAAGAATGGCGGCACAATGAATTGGAAGAAGACTATAGGAATCGTGGAGCTAAGTCTGTAGAGATTCATTCTGGGCTTTTGAAACATGCTGCTAATATTTATACTTTAGCAATGTTCAAGGAGTTTAAGGAAGAATTTCTCAAGGGGGTTTGCACACCGTTTAAAGTTCTAACTTCCCAACAGGCTTGTACAGAATATTCTGTTAATCATGGAGATTGTGAAGGGCGGCAATATATTGTTAAATATCACAAAAATACGCAGACTATTGCATGTACCTGCAAATTATTCCAGCAAAAAGGTATTTTATGTTCCCATGCTTTACGAATTTTGACTGTTAACAATGTCGACTTCATACCATCATCATATATTTTGAAACGTTTCACGAAGGGGGCTCGTGGTTTGCCCCTTGATTGCAACCAAGGATCAGGTTCTCCTGAAAAGCTAGCTACATTTTGTTGGCGAACACCTGTTATGCAAGAATGGGATAGCTTGATCTCTTTGAGCATGCAAGATGAAGGGTCTCGCAAGATTATAGAAGAAAGGCTGTCAACTCTGAAGAAGTCTGTTGTTGAGTATTTTGCTTGTCATGGTGTTGGCAAAAATGTTCACCAATCAGGTGTGTTTGGCGAAAGTTGTCCGATGGTCCGTAACCCAAATTTTGTTACTTCCAACACCTTTGGGAGTAAAAGGAGCAAGAGTACAGTTGAAATCTCTCATCGAAAGCGGAGGAAGAAGACTTCTACTTAGACTCAATTGATCGCTTCACAAGTTGTATTGTTTTTTGTTTTCATTTTTTTCCACATTTTTTCTAAATGAATTCGCACCTCTAGTTCTGGCTTTCCCTGTCCCGATAAGGTTAATTCTAAACTTTGTTAATAATGGCATCAACTTCAGCTTTTTTATGTTTTTTCTTTCCTTTCTTTCAAGTTATCTCCCTTTTTTTCTCTTGAATAAACAGTTTTATATCAACTACTACTCTTGAATGTAGAGGAAAAAGAATTAAACTTTTAAAAGTTTAAAAGTTTAAAAGTACACTCGAAGTTTAAACTTGTAAAGTTTTAAAGTAGGACTCCATTCATAAGGTAGAAAGTCAATTTAAAACAAATGAAAACCGTATTGTATCAGAGGAAAAGAAAAACATATTTCGGACAAAGAGATTAAAACATGATATACAGGATGTTGCCGGTTGGTTGCTTATCAGTTTTATGTGTTAGTTTCTTGTTCATTTCTGTACCTTTAAGCCTAGCTCACTCGGATGCACATTACTGTAATACAATGTCCACTTCCTTAGTGCCCAAAATTTGTTTTCACCCTAAAGTCAACCCAGATTGCAATCAGGAAATCTTTGAAATATATGTAATGTCCACACATAAACCAAAACGCATGTGTCCACACATAAACCAAAAAGCAACCAAACCATTCACACTCCAAAAATATCGAACCTGTCTGATTTGCAATCTCTCAGCAAATTCAAAATAATAATAAAAAAAAGACTGAACTAACTGTAGATCATTGTATCTAATCAGGCCCCACTTATTTTTACTCATGCTGCATTCTCAATAATAGCCTCTCGCAGCACATTTGAATCGTTCAAAAGAATTTCCGCTGCTATTTTGTACCGGTAGAATTCCATCTTCCTGGGCTGTATGAACACGAATTGCCACATAATAGACATATAAAACTCTCTCGAGTAATTCAAATCCACCACATTATCAAATCCAATATATTATAACTATATAGTTGTTTGACTTCTTACCGGCCCAATATCAGAATCGAAAGCTTCTCCTCTGTAAAGTTCTATGTGTTTCATAGCGAATACACCTGAGTCTCTCTCATTCCCCAAATATGTATATCCTCCGCATGATTTTTTCCACTTTAAATTCACAAACACCCACTCATACGATATAAACTCATGCGCACTTGGATGTTTAATAGCAGCCAAACACCTTGAAAAGATCAATGCCTACACAAACAACTATTCTGTTACTAAATTTTTGTAGTTTAAAAGGCATGGTAATTGTTGTCTAGCAATAAGATGACATATTACCATCAGTCGTGGGATTCTTTTATATCGACGCATGTCTTGCTTCATGTGATCAAGTACTTCAACCTTCTTCGTTTCAAAGTTAATACACACAACAAAGTGGATGCCATCATGTGTTATGGGTATGAAAAGCTTTACACATCAAGGAAAACAGAATGTTAACTTCATTGCCTATCCCTACTATATATTCAAACCAATATACTGCGTAGTACGAAAAACATACCATCATATATGAAGGCAATGACTTCCTATTACGATTGCATATGAGCCACAACCTCATTACTTTCCTACATTCTGACTCAATAGCTAGATTTCGTGCCTTCTCTAAGGCTGTCAAGTCAGAAAGCTTCATGTCATTCCCACTTTCTTTATCCAGCTTATACTCTAGAATAGTTGCCTGTTAACATTGTACCAGTTTGTTATAAACCATAATCATATCTAATCATCTATAAAATAAAGCCAAAGATAATCTTACCATCATATAAGGGTGAAACCAGAATCTTTTTGGCTCTGCGCTCCTGTTTTCCACCACATTAAGTACAAATGCCCATGCTGCCAGCACTGACTTATGCACATGGACACCTCCAGCCAAGCTTACAAACTCTTCACGTGATACATAGAGAAAGCCAGGCACAACAAAAAGGTTTTCTTTGCATATATACCAACATGCATCATAAATGATGGCCTAGAATTATTTACCATACATAATCAGTTGTTAGAACAAAGCTATTTTCATTTTTGTCCAAATCTACAGATATGAAAAACTACCTTCCTAAATCTGTCCTCAGAGCATAGTCTACGATTTCTGCTGCATGCTCCGCTATTTCATCTTTATCACTTGCTGTTGCCATTTTCAACATAAATGGTGACCTAAAATATGCAGCTTTATACTTTTTCCGTACTGGCCTCTTCGTTCGTTTATTCTGTGGCGTCAACAAGTTAAACTCTGGTAAATCTCCATCCGCAATCAGGGCAAATGTGTTATGATTACCATGTTCCTCATCAGCTTTCATTTCCCCTACCTTATCAGCTTTCATTTCCTCCTGCATCCTTTGGGTTATTTCGTGTATTTTTTCAAGGAAGTCATCATCAAACTGAGTGCATTGTGCTTCCTCTGTAGATACTTGTGTTGGACCAAATTTGAACAACATTGTGAATGCTGTGGTCCTATCAGGGAATAGCTGACACATCCTGGTCATTTGTAGGCGAAGCTTCTCAAACGATTATGTTGTTGCTGTTAGATACCCCATAAACATTTCCATTTCCTTCCACAATGATGGTTCTGAATTTTCCTCAGGTCTACTTGGTGTAACGCCAGCTACATGTGGCATTTGGGGTGTTGCTTTTTCTGCTTCGCATAGCTCATAATCACAAACTGCATCCCGTAATATCCCTTGTCCATATCCACCTTTCTCAAGTTCATCTCTCAACCTCTTTTCAACTATATGGTTTTCCCAACCTTTCATCGTTGGTTTTACTCTCCTCACATCTATACTTCCCAAAACCATAACACGATCTAGGTATAACATCTGCATTGTTAATGTCAGCAAAACATGCACTGTTACAGTAAAATGCACATCATATACACATATGTACACTAACCTACTGTATAACAATGATATACATGTACTCACTATCTGCATATCTACCCAATTAGCCATCATTCTATCAATACCAATGACCTTCTGATGTCTTACCTACATCAAAACTATTCTCACCTGGCCTGCTGTATTAACACAGTTTTGTAGGTTTCAACTTTGCACAATACAGTCCTACATCATTACTAACCATAAGTTAATACGTGCACATGACTGCAGTTCATTGCACTTCCCAAAACCATAGCACGATCTAGGCGTCACATCTGCATTGTTAATGTCAGCAAACCATGCACATTACTGTAAAATGCAAACCATACACCCATGTACACTAACGTACTGTTTAACAATGATATACATGTACTCAATAAGTTAATCGTTTATGGTTTCACTTCGTTGTACGCCTATGAAATAGCTAGTTTCATACCGTTCCCTCCTATCCTGCCCCTCGTATATGTGCGTACATATACGTCTTGCACACTCTTGAACACATAACATTTTACCCAACCCCACCCTTGCACACATAAAGTTTTTTTCCTGACAACTAAAAGTATGCCAACTAAAAAACACTAAATTGTTACCTGAAGAAAATATAAGCAGCCACCAATTCCCTTTTGTTTATTGCTTGTTTTCCACCTCCTAATTGCCTCGCCGGTTGTTCGTACCACAAACTCAGCCCAATTTGCTACTGGAATCTCGCTAACACTATTGAACGCCTCCAAAATTTTGTAGTTCACAGTTGCTCTATTTGTCGGTGCAATCAAACGTGAGGTTAAGAATACAATAAAGTTCCACTTGAAAAAGTCCCCACCATCTTCATCCTCTACCATTTCCTTCTCAACCAAACTCATATACAACTTCTCTTTATTCACTCCTTTATCCCCTTTCCATCTTTCTAGAAAAGCATCTTTCACTTTTGGTATTGCCTTCTCATTTATTTTCTGACTCCCTATTGGCAAACCAATCACATTATTCACGTCTTCTGCTTTTATCTCCAAACTCTGGCCATTCATCATTGTCAATGTCATCTTGTATGGGTCTATGTTGCTAACCATCCATTTTAACAAAGACAGGTTTAGTACAGTGCAGTCTATGTCAAACAGATAACCAAAACCCATCTCATTTACAGCCGCTACTTTTTTCTTGTTTCCAACTATGGTGTTCATAACAACCTTGAACGTTGATGGCAGCGCTCTAGTGCTTAACATATCTCTACAAAACAAAAAATCAAAGTTAAATGTCTTACAAATAACTCCAACGACACCATATTCTCATGCTTTAACCATACCTCTCTTCATCCTTATTTTCAATCTTCTTGTTAAGCTTTTTGGCCCTCTTATTATGCTGCCTACAGGAATATCATTCCAATGCATCACATAATAAACCTAACCATACATCTATACATATATGCACAAGTTTACAGTCAAAGGTTACCATACTTCTTCCTTGAACTACACTCCCCTTTGTGACTAGTATGTTCCTTCATGCTTGTTTCCCTGTAATACATCAAAAAACATGTCATTGTTATACTCTGTCCTTCATCCATGACATTCAAAAAACCAAAAAACTCAATATCCATACATAATTCTCTCGTTCACTGCTGCTTCACCATTAATAGAAATTGCTCGCTTCAACCGATTGTTAGATCTCGGCTGCGTTGGCAATTTCCACCTATATCTATGCAAAAAAGTACCTGTCATTTACATTATATATGCACACAATCTCTGGCTTACTATTCTTTTAAAGTGAATACTCAACCTCCTGCTTACCCAAAAAGTTTGCCATCTTTATCACTTTCTCCCTCTTCCACACTATTATCTTGCCTTCAAAGTTTCAAGCAATGTTACAATAAGTAAAACTTCTGAACTACATCTCAATGTCAAATGTAGTATACCACATACAGTCACCGGTACTAAAGTTACCTTGACACTTTCTCATTTCTCCTTGCAAAAACCTCATTAATCGTTGATTGTTTTCCCTCATTTCTAGATCTCTTTGGAATTGCCCTCTTTTGTTCATTGGTGTCACCTGTCAGTACCACCCTGCTCACAAAAATAAAAAAATGTTAATTCAATCCTTGCTCACATACACATGAATACGCACCCTCATTCTCCAGAGCACACAACTGTATAAAATAGTCCAGACGAAAGTAAATGTCATCCCCATCATTAGCCATTTCCCCTGTCAACCTATCTAATCCGACGGGACTGAAACCCAAATTTCATCAACGCTACAATTACAAGAAAATCTAACCCTACTGCTACAAAATTAGCACTATAATCGCTGTTACTCTTGCCTGTTCTTCAACCGAATTGAAGCCCCCTGCAGACTGGAGCCTTGCCTTCAACCTCTGTCCATTATTTTGGCATCTGTTTGTCTCCGCGCTTTGGTGGGCTAGGAGGAGCTCACACAGTGTTTGTCTTTTGCCTCTCGCTCACATCACCTACTACCCGATTGCCCCGAGTCCCTGTAGTCTTCTTTAACACCTAATTGGTTTAATTCCATAAACTATTCCCCTTAAACCTACTCCACTTTTCATTTCATTCTCAATATTTTTTAACTTCGAACTACGCTTCAATGGACATAAATCCGCCATGTTCCCTTCTCAGGATGGATTACTTACCAACATAATTTCCCCATGTTGCGTACTCCCCGTTGTTATAAATTTCCCATTCATAACTGCTGGGGATGTACAAAATTAAAATAAATTATTTTTTTCATTACATATCAAAACATATTAAAATAAACTCTTACACTGCTGCACTATTATGTAGTAATCCTTCGTAAATCCATGTACACAAAAGCCA